>JAFELO010000386.1:83678-99746 GCA_017140195.1 Eumaeus atala | reverse complement strand
CTTCGCCTGTAATTTAGCAGTGACACTACACTTACTATCTAAGTAAAGAACAACAGTAGGTTACCATTTAAAAGGCATGAGCCATCGGAAGTACGACGGCATGACGGCCAGCGACTCGTTGGTGCGGATCGCGTACACCACTCGGTCCGCCACCTCGTTGGAGCTCAGCGTTGGCACCAGCCTGCAACACAACACGACACTGCATCAGACACTACTCCATACAGACAACATGGCGGCAAGCTCTCTGAACCGGGGCCAGGGAACAGTGCGCGCGGGTGGAGGTTATTTTTTTTTTACTTTTGGCGTGCAGGGTCGTTACCCTGGTGAGAGTAATTTTTTTTCACGCGCACGCAGTCACGAAAAACCGACACCCTCAAGTTCGTTATAGTCAACATGTTAGTTTCTTTCTTGTTACGGCGAAGTATATAAACAAAAAAGAGGTATAACTTCTAACGCGTGTATGTAAGTACACACACCAACGCTCATAGCCACCAGCATAATAGTTATGCGTTGTCCTTTCCTTCTCCCCTCCAATGGGCCACCGGCTACTCACAAAACGCACGAAACGTGAAAGCTAAGCTGTTGCTTTATGGCGCTATCATATCATACTAAACATTCTTTGATCACACTTTACTACGGAGGTTCACAAGGTCGTCCCCGCCATGGTTCAAGACCTGTCACGGCGGTGAGGTCCAGTACCCTGGGGAGAACCCAGGCAAAGATAATTGTAGGTTGGGGGCGAGGGTAACCCCCTTATAGCAAGAGGGAACAAAGGAACAACAGGAGGAGGCACTTTTGCGCACGGGGCAAGGGGCGAGCATGGGAACCCCACCCTATTGCACTGTCCCAAAGTTGGTGGGGTTGTCCTGTAGCGCGGGCAACCCATCTGTGGAGGTGGAATCAGTCCCTTAGGGGGTTGCTAGCCGTCCAGGTGCCCTAATGATTTGTTGTTTCGGGGCACCACACCTTAGGCGGCACTGATGGCACTCGCGGTGGTTTTTGTGGGTATTCGTCGCGAGCCCCACACACCACTGAGTCCCACCCAGAGCCAGTAAGGTGCGTAAATGTGTTTCCCCGCCTAAACAAGAAATAGGATCACAAGGTCGTAGCAATAAAACAACAACAACATATCTTTACGCTCCAGCTTCCTAATGGTAGGTAGAGAGCACGGAATGCCATACATCACAATCCTTACATAGGTATGTAAGGCCTAGCCTCCCCGACATTCATTACTCTTTTCATACGGACACGAGCGTTGCGAAGATTCTTGACACCACCTTCAGACAGTACCCGATCAATCTGATCATGTTATGTCAGTCTTAGTCTTCCTCGGTCCCTGCATCCTTCTACATTCACATTGTATATCTGCTTTGTTAACCTTTCACCTGCCATTTTTTCTACATGCCCGAACCAATGGAGCCTTTCTCATTTTTACACCGCAGCTTTCTTACATACCCAAGCTCTCTCTCACTTCATTATTGCGTACACGCTCGGCGAGGATTACGTCACATATTTTTCGCAACGACCTCATCTCGAGCGCGTTTATTCTACTTTCATGCACTTTCCGACATACACAACTCTCATTTCCATACAATAACATTACGATTATTGGCACATAATTATGCAGGGTAAGACGGACACCCTGGCTCGAAACTGTCCTTTCAAGCATTAAATACCATAATTAGCTCACGTCAAGGTTACTCAAACCATTGTGGAGGAAACAGGTTTACAGGTCATTAAACATAATCAATAGTATATGCCAAGGTCATTCAAGATACCATGGTAGCGGAATTGTAAAAATACATTAAATAAACCACGATAAAATCCGTTAGAGCAGATTAATTATAATGTGTAATATTCACGTGAACCTAAGAATCCATAAAACTTTGTTACTTCTATAAAGATCCTGATAAAGTAAATAAGTCTAGTCTTGCCATAATATATTGTAACAAAGAAAAAAAATATTGTTTTATATTATTTTTATTTTATTATTTATTGCAAATAACATTTATTGCTTTTGCAGTATGTTATTTTAACACACAAATATAAAACAATTAAAAATATAAAAGGCTCATTCGAAGTGGTCTCCAGTGACTGCAATACAATCCTTGAGGCCAGTTAACGATAGAAACACGCACTCTTTTTCTTTCTGGCAATTCTTCACTTGCAATCGAATGACTTGTTCTAAGGATTCCAAATTATCATTTTTTAGAGCAAGTTGTACTGTCTAAAACTGACCATAAGTCATAATCCAGCGGATTAAGATGGGGACTAGATGAATGGCAGTCTTCAGCTCTGATGAAGTCGGGAGCGTTCTTTTTAACCAAGATTGTGTAGATCGAGCGTTACGGTCTGGTGCCGAGTCTTGGCGAAAGAACCATACACGCTGTTATTAGGAACTTAAATACCTTCTCTAGAATGGTATCCTAATGCGCTTGTGCCAATGTGTTGACAACTTTTTCACAAAAATATGACTCAATCAAATCCTAAGTCATATCTTAAAATACGCGACATATTTTTAGGCGCTATCTTCATTTCCCGAGATAAAATCTTCTGTTTTCGGACAGGATTTCTTCGAATTCTTTCCCTTAATGTTCTAACCACCTTTATTCATACGAACACTACGTGGAGAGCCAGTTCTCTTTGTCTGTCACAAACAGTGGAAGTATCATGATATCTATTAATACACAAACATTTGACTAATGTTAGTAAGTGTATAAAGAGTTTCACAGCCCACACAAACGATTCTGTTCTCTTTATCACCTCACTCCATATTAATATCGCAAGATATTGTAAAATGTATTGGCGCCAAAATGAAAAAAACGCAACGAACAATCGTATTAAAAGTGACAGAGTCCAAATTCAAATGTAAGATTTTTTATTATTGATTGTAACAGTGTTTATGGCCAGACGAAGCATATTGATCTCCCTGATCCCACTATGAGGAACAACTCTCCTCTAAGCAGACGAAGACGATATTTGAGACAAGATCATTCCAGGCGAATTTCTCATGTTAGTAACATTTTGCAAAGTGTGAAAACATAATATAGCGTGCGTTTGGATTGGCATCGAGCCAAATACAATACCGCGCCTCGCTTTCTTTGTCGGTGCCTCTATACTGACATATACATAACGTTAGCTACTTCAAATACCCTAATGTTTACAGTGTGCGTGTTTTCTAATATACCGTGTTACTAGTTTATAAACTGACCTGTCATTTAACGACTTATTGCTATTAGTGTAATAACAACTTAGTTTATAAATTAAAAAAGTACCTTCACGCCATATCCCCGAAGAGGCAGGCAGAGGTGTGCTAGTACATCCACAACTCGTAAGTCCAGTAGATATACTAGAACACCCACTATAAGTCAAGGCACTGAGGCCCATAAATAGGTGGCAAGTCTATGGCCACTTCGGGCACATTCCAATCCCGGACAATGTAATGCGCGCTCTGAATAATCCGAGAAACATTTCATAACACTTGCCCGACCTGGGGATGACACCCAGGACCCCAAGCCGCTGACGGTCTTAACGGGCGACACCCGCACCTTTACACCACAGAGGCGAGAGATTTTAATAAAAAATAGTGTAAAAAATATAGTGTAAGCAAAACGGAAACATTGGTTTTCAACGATACATAAAGTATTTTTATAGCATAATTTAGCAAACGAGCAGTCACTGCTCAGCGGATAAAATTGATGACTGGCGACACAAACGTTCCTATATTTTGACGGTGGATAGAAGTAGACTAGGCAAGGCGATGCTTTCCAAGTAGTAGGACAGTAGCAGGTTGAATGCGAGCGCAGGGATAATGTTGACCATCTTTAACACCGATAATGTTACCGTTGAGCTCATCGAAAGAGCCCTCTTTCCAGCAGTGGATACACAAGTAAGAGGGGGTTCTTTGATGCATTGCAGGTGAATTGCCTCCGCTCGGCCGAGTCCTGCAAGGGCACTCCTCTTTCAGATGACACCGCCTTAAAAAATGAATAGCCGGTGGCCCATTTGGGGGGTGGCATGAAAGAGTGCATCTGTATATGAGAATGTTAAGATGCGTCGGTCACCAAATAGGTCGGATTTCATGTTTGACCGCCTATGATATAAAAAAAATCCTCGCCATTGTTAAACAGGTCCTAGACAAACATTGACTTAAAAATATTTTACTAAACTTGTTACGAAAGATATAGAAGGTTTTCCTTATAAGCGTAACCGTGGAGTATCACCACAAATGCTTTTTATTTGTGTGTGTCCAGCGGACGTGAGTTAGCTAATAACATTTATGTCAAATATAATAACAGAGTGCGGAGGTAGATCATTGGCATGAATATAATGGACTGCTGATCCCACAGACTGCCATTGAAACTATTTGAACATATCAACGCTACCATTATTCCCTGAGCGACATTATCGCTTAGCGACAAATCCCTATAATACAAAGAAGTAAAAAAAATATTACTCCCAATATAACTAAATCCCTACATCGCCTAATGCGCATGCCCGCTAACACTCCGACAGTTCATAGTTGTCAAATGTGTCAGTGCTTGAAAGTTTGAAGCATGCGTGATAACGTTCAATGTATTTTTGAGTTTTTTCCATAGGCATCAGTCGTCCCTGTATAGTAAATATGCTATAGATCAGTGAGATAAATAGATGCTCAACAACTAATAGTGATACAACGTTTACACTTGTACGTTCGGAAACCGGTCGAGCGCAAGACAGATATCTCAGTTCACCAATTGGGTTCTATACTAAATTGATTAAAAGTTGTCAGTTTTTTATAGTATAAAGGGCTCTTGATGACAATTGACGCCCACGAACATCCGCTTAATTATTATACAGACGTGTTGCACCCATCCCTCCTCTATTGGACCACCAGAAACTCTTAAACTGCATGTAATGCGACACCATGGCCTTCACTATGTGGTAGTATCATATTAGTGAGATATACCACTCCGGCCGTGAAGAACCAATTCATCGGGAATGCAGCAAGGCACTACCTCTTACTTAATCGATTAAATTATTGAAAAGAATCTAGATATTGAATTATTCTTACGATATTTTCATGATAGTATTACTACAGAAATGGTATTTCGTATTGCAGTGTCGTTAAAAAGTAAAAAAATCTTTTTATTTTAATTTTAATTCAATACATTATTTAATTTAAAGCATGTACCTGTTTGTAAAATATATTGGCTACGTTTAGTTTATAGCTTTCTCCACGCACATATATACATATTATAATTCTTATATGAAAATGTCACATACGCATGACATGTATAGCGAGCCAATCACTGCATTCGAAAAGTTCTTGTCCCCTAGTGTACTCGAGGTCATGAACGCGTCACGTGACAATCAGCTATAGCGCAGTAGGCATTTACTCAAAAATGAACGTTATTGTAAACATATTTTTATAGTGTTATGCACTCACCAATGATTTAATTATAATTGATAATATATAATTGACCAACGCTGATTTTATCGTTCTAAGATTTAGCTAGTAATGGAATACTTATACGTATATATGAGTGTATAATTAATGTTTAAAAGCAACAACAGGATTTTTGTTACATATTGTGCATATCATATCAGAAAGAAAAATGTGATCAACCCCTATCTCTACATCACTGAAAAATGTGATCAACCCCTATCCCTACATCACTGAAGAATGTGATCAACCCCTATCTCTACATCACTGAAAAATGTGATCAACCCCTATCTCTACATCACTGAAAAATGTGATCAACCCCTATCTCTACATCACTGAAAAATGTGATCAACCCCTATCTCTACATCACTGAAAAGACTTGTATAAATCTGAGTGTTCTCGATCCACTCTGCTTGTACCTTGCGGTTCTAGTACTGGATTTATGTTATGACATTAGGCCAGTCGTAGGTATATTTAAATGTTATAGACTATGAGTCTCATTTTTTCATACTAGTTAGTGAAACCCAAACCTAGTTTTACTCACAAAAAATAGATGTAACCAACTCACCTAGAATTCACGGATTCGAACATTCCAGTAGCCCTGATGAAGTAGGGACAGACCAGTGACGTGTGTATTCCCTTGGCGCCTATCTGGCTGAGTTCCGTGGTCAGCGCGTCGTGGAACCCGCAGGCCGCTGACTTGGAAGAGCAATAGTCGACTAGCTTCGCCACCCCGACGTGCCCCGCCATCGACGCTATGGTGACTATATGTCCGTCGTTGTGCTCTATCATTTGGGGAAGTAGCGCTTTCACGGTCTGAAATTCCACTGTACATTGTTATGACTATTAGGTATACACTAAACCTTATTATTGTTGATGAAATGTAATGCCATTTTTTGAGAATTCGTATTTTATTCGTAATTTGAAAAAAATATGAACTATTTTATACCTTTTTCACTAATCTTATGATTTTATGATTTAAATTACAATCACTACCGTCTTCGACCAATTGTAACATTTTATGATATATATGACAAGGCCCACTGAGTTTGTTTAGCCGGTTCTGCTCATGTCTGGGCTAGGGTTCAGCCCTCGGTAGAATAATACCTTGATGTTCAATTAGAGATTTTTAACGATCACATTTGGAATAAAAATATTATCATTTCATTGTATTTGTGTGCGCAAAAAAGTAGATATTCATTTGAGAGAGTTTTAAGCCAAGTTCCACCCAACAGAACTGACGATATATTTTAAAACATATTGTGTGTCTATGTACAGTCCATCGTCTCAATAAACATAGTAACATAGTCTTAAATTTTTTTTTTGGCCCCCTGTAACATCGACCACTATCGCCCACTATCGACTTAAACAGCTACTCCCAGGTCTGGGTCAAGGTAGGGCAGAGTTCGAAGGCAATTCAAAAAATAGTGGACGGAAATAAGGTAAAAACAACGACAATTTCATTTAGACTATATAATTGTAGTTTCTTAAGGTACTAGAAGCGCCTTCAACAGAATAATTAGAAAAGTTACGAATACCACTAAAGTAGAATACAGCTACATCTGGTAGAGAGATAATCCTGGTGAGAGGTAGCAATATGCTGCAATGAAAGGTGGTAGGACTACCGGAGAGGTGTCCTATGTGCTCATGTCTCCTATGTACCTCCACCTCTACAGATGTACCTCTACAGGACATCGTTTATGCATTAAATACATACCCAACAGTGAGCCAAAATGTTGACATCGAATGTTTTTTGGATGAGATGGTCTGGAGTCTCCAGGAACAGATGCCCCGAGAGCACGCCGGCGTTGTTCACTAGCAGTGACACCTGGTATTAACATGTGCACATTATACCGACATCAAGGTTGTCAAACATGGATATTAGTATCAAAATATCTTTTAGGCTTCCGTAACCAAAACGGAACCCTTATGGTTTTGTCACGTCTGTCACAGGTGTTTGAAACATGGTTTTAATAATGATGTAGGAAATTTAATTATTGAAATTATTGACGTAGAATTAGTATCTAGATGTTACTAACAAAAAAATATATGGTTCAGGTCCGAAATAAAGAGTAGTTTATTTCTTATGTATTTTAGCGGAGCCTCTACAAATTTACACAGGAGACAAGAAATTTGGAGGAGTACTTTATGAACCGTTACAAAATGATTTTCAAAAATAGAAAGAACACGGGTATCTCTCAATACTCAGGGATGAAAAGAATATATTCGTAAAGCCGCCTGGGTTGTTATTGAATTAATTATTGTTATTTTTCTAAATGGTATGGTGATTTTTAAGAAGGTTTTTTGGCTATGCTAATGTTTTGCGAGATAGCGCAGAACGGCAGATTCTTATCGTTATAAAGAAGATAATATAATGATTTCATTGTTGCCTAGTCCCCTCGATCGCACTTCCCTTGTCGAATTTCGCAAAACCCCGACTAAGAAAGATCTAGGTACTAAAGAACCTCTATGCAAAATTTGAATGTGTAATGTAGCAGTTGTAGTTTCCTAGGATCCATTATCTGTGAGTAGGTGACCTTTCGCTTTTATATACATAGATTACGCCAGTCTCTTGCCTCGCCTGGCGGCCCTTTCTTTTCTTGCCTTCTATAAATCATCGCAATATTGTACTGTCTCTCGCATAGACGGGGGAATGCGGGACTTCAATTTTCTTCCGATAAACACTTCTGTTCAAGGACCCACAATTTTAGCTTTTCCCTCGGGCTCCGTGTGACTGGTTGCCACTGGTGATCCTGGTGACATAGGAGTAGCAGTGGTGGAATCGAGCTATCGAGCATACCCAATATCGGTATCGGCGCCTATACCGATACCGGGGCAAGTAGGTAAATGGCAATATGTATCACAGGTAGCCGATATCGGAGCACGTAGGTACAATACTATAAGCATGACAGGTCCTCCCCCCTCATAATGGACCAACGGCTACTTACAAACCGCATGAAACGCGACAGCGACGCTGTCACTTTACACCGGTATCAAGTGAGCGAGAGGTACTTCCCCGGTTGTGCCGGCCGATTTCCGTTGCATAGGAGGATGTAGTGTCATGTACCATTGGTACTACTTCCTCCTATGCAGGCAGTACAATCATAAGTAAAATATATTTATAACCACAAGGAAATTATTAAATTCATTTTGGGCTAGTGATCAGTTATTTAGTTACCCTCATTGGGGAGGGGGGAGGAAAGGGGGGCAACGCGACGGCATAGTAATTATGTGGATGTTTATGGGCGTCGGTACTAATAAAAAGGCCCCGGTTGCTATAAAATTGTTCTATAAAAAATAATTTTCTTTTAAAATTAATAATTTTTTACACAAGAAAGTGTTTGCTTTAAATTCATCAAGGGGTGTTGGATTACTAAGAACATATTTTGCAAACTTTGCAAATAACGTTTCCTATCCATTATGTGTTTGCTTTATATTTATATCAAAGGAAAAAATTGCGACAAAAAACTTTACTCAACACGTCAGCTTTACGAAAATCGGTAAAATTTCGGAGGAGTAAGGGCACTATAACATTGTTACACGGGAATTTTATATATACGATTATAGGGAGACACCGGCCTGCCTCGTGGTCTGGTCTAGACGTGCACATGTCCAACCACATTTGTGAGCAGTTTCCAATAACGGTCCGAAGTCAGAGAGTTGACGATGATACACCGCCGTGAGAGTACGTTAAGCCGCCGGTTCTGCGCCTATGTCTCTCCGGTCATGTCGGACGGCCGCTCCATCGGAATAGAGGAATGGGGGATCAAGGAGTGCAGTTGCACCTGCTTACACACTTGTGCACTGTAATATGTCCCGCGCAATTAGCTGCTCTCTATAGGGATGGCCGCTGCGGCAGAATTCGGCTTGGACGACATTACAACTACTATAGGGGAACAAACAAGTAGTCGGTGCCTTCTGAAGACTTCTGGTGCTCATAAACGTCCGCATAATTACTATACGGATACGTTTGCCTCCTTTCCTCCTGCCGTCCAATGGGCCTCCGGATCATGTGAGCGAGGTATCTCCCCCGTATTGATTAAGAACCGATTCAGCATCAAGTAAAGTAGATACATAACGAAGGTGTGTCTATATTTAGACCTAAAATATATATCATCCCATAATATGTGTTATGACACGTTGACACACAATGGTGTCAGGTTGTTGACATATCGAATTTCCATCATTGTCACCTTTCTAACGAGATCATACACAAGAATATAACGACTTGATTGCCGCAAGACTCATCGACCTACACGTGTCACTTAATCTTTTCGAAATACCGTACATGAGCCCTAGCGGCTCAGATATTTACATTTTTCATATTCACAGGAAGACAAACGAGAAATATGAGCTTTATTATGACTACGATATCCATTAACATCCGCATATACAGATGCCGTGCCCTCCTTCACTCCACCTGCCCTAATGCCATCACGTTTAAGGCATTATGTAAACGAGTTGTACGCATAGAGATAGACAGAAAAGAAGGAAGCTAGTTTAAAACGCAGCAGTCTAAATCGAAAGAGATAGCAAGTGTGATTTTTCTCTCTTCTCACTCTCTGTCTCCTTTTTTCCTCCATTTCTCTCTATGCGCATGTGAGATTAGATAGACATAGATGATAAACGCATTCTCATCTTCCCGTCCAACCAAGACTCACTGTACTATAACTGCTACTAACATCCCTTCTTTATCTATATTATCTCCATCTATTATAGGTACCTCCTCGGTCGAGCCCAAATCGGCTGCAATGTAGCATGCACCTCATACTTAACTGGATTTCTTTGCGACGAGCGAGAATAAATTTAAAAAAATGCAATCGAATCAAAAATACAAATCAGCCAAATTAAGACACTCTACTACAGATTTATTTGATAATGAAGAGTAACTAATTATAAGTACATCAATATGGCATATAATCGAGAAGACAAAAAGATATCGCTTATCCGATGAAATGTTATGTCACGTCAAGTGTTATTGCATCAACAGCAGTTGTAGCTCTCTCCGAAAAAAAAAAAGCCAGAATCACATAGTAGACGTGCATTGAGGAATTATTAAAACCGACGAAAATTAGGTTTCATTTATTCTATATTTTTTTTACTTATTTCTTTTTAAGTAAAAAAAAAAAATAAAAAAATATACAGTCTCGTTTAATAGGAAAATGCGTAAATATAAAGGAAAGAATATAATTCTTTCTTCATACTGGTTACAAAATAGAAAAGGGACCTTGTGTTTTTTACAATCTTGGTGGTTGCTGCGCGAAGATCGAAGCGATAAGTCCTATCGTGTGTGCGCACCACTTACCTTCGTGTGTAACTTGCTAAGCTCTGGCACACTCCGGTGCGTCTACTTTAAAAATATTCCTATAAAAGTCAAATAAGGTAATAATTTTCTCTTACAAACATTTTTTTATGGAGGTTACTTCATATAGAAAAATTTGCAGCCTTCCGCGGGTACCTCGCCGTAGTGACCGCGTCCTAAGACGAAACCACATGCAAAAATTCACCTGTAGTTACTGAGATTTCGTGATGAATGAGTGAATGAGCGAGTGATCTCTCTCATTTAGAAGGAGTGAAATTGTGTGAAATAGCGGAGAAGGTATCGAGCGTAACACCAGCGTAACCAGCGTTCTGTCACCTATCACTTCAGAATTGCGTTCATTTTTAAGGAGTAAACTCCAGTCGCATGTCAGTGCTGACACACTATTATTTTTAATTAAAACTCATTTCGCAAGTTCCATGTTACATCGCAGCGGATTTGGGCCGGCACAATCGGGGAGATACCTCTCACTCACATGATACCAGCACTTTGTGCGGTTTGTGAGTAGCAGGTGGCCCGTTGGGGCGGGAAGGGGGTGCAATGGAATGGGAAGGTTCATGGGCGTCGGTAGCCGCCAAAAGGCTCCAATTGTTCGTTTGTTCCCCTATACTATAAAATAAACTTTTATTTCACTTACTCTGCCAACTTCTTCTTGCACCTTCTTCGTGACCCGGTAGATGTCCTCCCTGCTCGCCAAGTCCACGTAGAACCCATAACACCTGCCCCCTACTCCTTTCACTAGTTTCACAGTGTCTTCCAGTCCTAGGGCAAGGAAATAGGAATATTAAAGTGACGTGACTTTAATAACACACGATAACTTACTTGGTTTTCAATTACTTTTCTGTTCTAGAAAATATGAATGTGGAGGTCACATAAAGTGACAGCTATGCGCATTTCGTGCGATTCGTGACTAGCCGATGGCCCATTGACGGGGAGGCGGAAATGAGGGCAACGCATCTACATGACTATGATGCGGATGTCTATAGACGTCTGGAGTTGTCAAAAGACTGCGATTTTTCATTTGCCAAAAAACAGACTTCAAGTTAAAGTCAAAAATTTCAGTCAGTTATATAATTTTAATTATTTATAAAAATGATTATCAAAAAACGTAATTGTTTAAAGAGTTGTTAATGAATAACTTGATAATAAATAATATAGTCAATATAAGAACTATACTATTGTTATTATGAATATTGCGAGAAATTTAAAATAAGAGTGCTCTTGACGGCGACTGATGATATTTAATTTAAGTACTTATTCGTCTGTTCTAGTTCGAAGTGTTGAGATATAAATAAGTAAACTTCTAAGCAAAGTAATAGAACTCTAGGCGCAAACAATTTTTACAGAATACGTCTTTGTGACCGGAGCAAGATTTGTATACATATACGGCGTGTACTTGACATAGGAGACTAGTAAACTTGAGATCTCATCAGGAGTGAGTGAACAAGGTGCAAAACAGCCTAATCTAGTTCACCTTTACGAACTTGTCGGCTTAATAGAATACTAGGCTAGGTTAATAGAATATTTTATCAAGACCAAAGTTTTGTTGACAAATTTTCGGACTAATATTGTTATTTGTATACTAAGTAAGCCATAAATGTTGTTACAGTTAAAAATAAAAAAATATTACATTTGAATTTGGAATCTGTCATTTTTATCAGATTGTTCATTGTGTTTTCACATTTAGGCGCTAACACATTGTACAATATTTTGCGATACTAAATTAGAGTGGGATGATAAAGAGAAAGTAATCGCTGTGATTGCACTACACAAAGTGGGTATGGAGCCAAGTGCATTTTTTAAAACCCTCCACGTACTTGGTATAAGTGTACCGGGCCATTAATAGGTACAATGGGACTTCCTCTGTTTGTATCGGAGATCTGATGATCTGGACGTACACGTACTGTTCGTACGAAAAAGATATAGAAGCGATAGAAGCAGTAATGGAAAGAATTCGAGGAAATCCTTTCCAAAAGCAAAAGATTTTACCTCGGGAAATGAAGATAGCGCCTAGAACATGCCGCGTATGTTAAGAGGTTAATTAGGTTTTGAGGCCTATAAGTGATAAATTTATAAATTAAGAAATGACTTCTTAATTTATAAATTAAAGATGAAAGGGTGGTAAAATCGAAACAACTACTGAAGCAAATATTTTCTATACGGATGAGATTTTTTTTTACAATTGAGCAACATTTTAACATACAAAATGACCGTATTTATGCTCAAAGCTCTAAGAAGCTTCCCTGTCAATAGACAGAGAGCAACGTGGGCACTATCCGACTTCGGTGATGGTTTGGTGACTGATGCACATTTTTGTGAAAAAGGTATCAAAACATCATCAGAAGGTAGTCAGGCACCTTAATAACACCATGTTTAATAACCAAGTATGGTCCCTCCAGCAAGACTCGACGCCGCGTAACAAAGCTCGGTGCAAGTTCTATCGCCGATAGCTGTGTCGGGTGTTAGTAAGACTATGTTGAGTGCGCACATTACGACGATCGGTATTTCGCCCCGAATGAAGCCCCGACCAAACTATCGGACACGTAAGTAAAAAGGAAGTGCCATGCTGTGTCGCAGCGGAATTGGGCCGTCGTGATTGGGGCCATGCATCTCGCTTACCTGACACCACCTGAAAGTGACAACTATGTCGTCGCGTTTCGTGTGGTTTGTGAGTATAGTGTGTACGTGTTGTGAAAAGTCTCCGATTTATCGTTTTCCTTCTTATACCATGTCCTTAAACTTATTATAATTAATGTTTCATTATAGTATAATATAAAAACACAGCATAATGTTAATAGAGTATAAGTAGTATTAGGTTCATCTTCGTATTTAAATAAGCGGCCTATTGAGAAGATTCATCTGCGCGGGACACGTTATAGTGCACAAGAGTTTGCACAGGCACAAGTGCACTCCCTATTCTCTTATTCTTTTATTGCGATGGGACGGATATCCCACACGACAGGAGAAAAATCAGGCGCAGGACCGACGGCGCCAACTTTCTAAATAACTGCGTCCGGACAGTTATTTAGAATTCGAAAAATCCTAACAGCACTTTTTGTTTGGTCCGATGCGGGATTCGAATCCGGGACCACGCGTCTGTGGCCGAACATCCTTACCACTAGACCATGAGGCAGTAAGTATTTATAGTATAATGGGGTTAACAAGCAACTGATACTTTTGGACCACTACCCTCACTCGTACACATCTGCTTTATTATTGTCACGGCTATTCAGAAACCGTAAGACAAGTAACCGAATCAATATCACTTTACGGCGGTGTAATATGAGTGAGAGATACCTCTCCGATCGAGCCGGCCCAATTCGGCTGCAATGTACCACTACCGGCGCGTAGTCACGAGTGGGGAGGGGGGAGCGAACACCAACCCGCTGGTCTGACCGAGTAATCGCCACAACGGGCAGTATCGCGCGCGAAGTTAACAATTAATTTAAGTCGTTTGTACATTATTATAGAAAGATACCAATCCAATTATGCACTTTGTAAAAAGAACTTAATACATGCGTGTAATGTCGATATTACAGGGAAATATGTGTAAACTTTGCACATATTGAAATAGAATCTGTATTCTAAAAACGACTTAAAATCATTTTTTCATTAAGCAGGTTGACATTGCAAGAAAAAAATGTTTATGTACAATCACGGATGCTTTACAATGACAGTTCAGTATGAAATCGTGTATCATGTATTTTTGTAAATCAATGTGTTTAAAGCAGACAATGTTTCGAAGTTCTCCGCCCTGTTCCCCTGTTCCGCAGCAACCATCAGATAAGTACATATTAACGAAACATAAAACAAATTCCGCAAGATCCGTTCATAAGGTAGCGTTGTTTTCCACTCGCTGAACAACTAACGCATAGCGGTGATAATTATAACGTTGCCGAAATATAAAACGTTATTAACTTACCGGATCTAAACTATCAACAGGACGCTAGCAATGTGAAGTACAATTATTACTAACGTCGAGAAGTACAACATATTTCTGGACGTTATGAATTTGTGAATGGTGTTAGAACAGTGGTCCTATAACGTGTTTACCGTGTTTTACGTGTTTACCACTGTAAAACGATAGATTTAGTACGAAGAGGTAGTGCCGTGCTGTATAGGATCAAGTAGTGACATACATAGTGCATGGTCCCACATCCTCTGAAGCAAAGGAATTGCGAATGCACGACCGGGGAGGCACCTCTCGCTCACATAATACCCCCGTAAAGTGACATCTTCAGTGTCACGTTTCGTGTGCTTTGTGAGTAGCCGGTGGCCTATTGGGAGGGGAGGGGCAGGAGGAGGGTAACGCATTGGCCTAGTAACTATGTGGATGTTCCTGGGCGTGAGTAGTCGTAAAATGGTTCCGAATGCCCGTTTGCCCCTCTATTCTATAAACAAAATACAATGTATTTCTGGACGTTATGAATGGTGTTAGAACAGCGGTAGAATGCTAGATGATTTGCTTGCGTGCAATAACTCCGTGAATATTCGCGGAGCACTTAGCTCATTTAGTGCACGATGTAAGCCGCGGCGGGAGCGGGGGGGGGGCGCGGCGGGTGCTAACGTACTGCCCTGTAAGTTTCCGCCCTCGACTAACGGACGTCTAAGTAATCAGTGACCGCGCTCTGCTGTTTAAGTTTATTTAATTACGTGAATGTTTAAATAAAATACTACGCGTTGCAGGTGAATCGGGCCGTCACAATCGGGGTGGTGCCTTTCGCCTATGTAACATTTGCGTAAATTAACAGTTGTGCTGTCGATTTTTGTGCTCTTTGTGAGTTTCCGGTGGTGGAGTGGTAAGAAGGGTAATACAGCGGTATGTCTGCAATACGTATAACGTCTATGTGCATCTGTGAGTATCGGAAGTCTACGTACTGGCTCAAACTGCTCGTTGGCCTTCCTAAGCACAAGTATATGTCGCAGCGGCATGAGAGATATCGCGTTTACACGTTTGCGCTGCTCACTTCCCTGTGTATAGATAGCTCTGCTCACTTCAGCTTAGTGTAAGCGGAGTATTGCCATGTGGAAAGTGATAGTGTGTATTTTTAGGGTTCCCTACTCAAATTGGAAACAGGACCGTATTAGTAATACTAGTGTTCATGAGATATGAACCGAGACAGCTAGACAGTTGAAATTTACAGAGGTAGCGGTGATTTATGTTGTCGCTATAGCAACAGACACTTAATACATCATCTTCATCATTATCAGTCCTTATCGGTCCACTGCTGGACACAGGCCTCTTTCAATGAACGCCAAGACGACCGATCCCCTGCTACTCGCATCCACCCCGGACCAGCTACTGCACGGAGATCGTCTTCCC
>JAFELO010000386.1:60061-78534 GCA_017140195.1 Eumaeus atala | reverse complement strand
TTTGTCTAATTATACAATTCGCTTTTTTAACTGCAATACATATTATACAACAAGGCACCCAAAAAATAATGTAACTAATCGGTTTTATCTAAACCCATTTAACTGATTTTCATTCAGTCTTCGCCACGGGATGGAACGATCCCTGAGGAGGGTTTTAGTGTATTTGATAAAGTAGAAATCTGGCCCGTGTTACATACGGGCGAATCCGGGACAGGCTACATATAAGGCAAAACGTGTACATAGAAAACTACCTACATATATACCTACCTACACATAAGTAGTCTGATTAAGGAAGATGATAATGAAAATATCACAAAGACAGATGTGTCAGGCATACATACATATATGTATATATAATTGTAACTAATTGCCAATAGTGTGCATAATTTGCATAAATAGCAATAACCTATAGTTGGCAATCATGTAGGTGCATTTTATCAACCACTAGGTACCTACGAGATTTTGCTGTCTCTGAGTCTAGGCAACTCTAAAAGGAAACTTGCATTACTTTATATTTTTTGACGTCATAACTGTATGAAAAGTATGACGTCATAGTAACGTTGCGAGTCATATTAATCCTAATGGGCGGAGCCTGTGAGCGAGAGAACATCAAAAATCGACTATTTCACTCCTTTGGGTGATGCGTTCACAGGTCAATTGTTAAGAGAACCGTTATCACGTTAAATTATAATTCCCATAGACATACTTATTTACTTTTTACTTTTAATGGGCCGCCAGAAACTAACAAATGACAACATCCGCAACTGCGAAGACTTGCGGCGATATCATGTGAGCGAAACCTCCCCGGTCATGTCAGCCCATTTCGGATGCAATGCATGATGCCATGAAATATCGCAGATCCGTATCAACATTATGGTATTCATACCCATTTATTGAGACCTAAAACATAAGCGTGTAATACTTATGTACACGCGATAGAGTTTATACTTCTTTGGCGTAACAAGAGAAGAACTAAATTGTTGACTAAAGCTAGCTCTGGAGCGTCGGATCCTCCGTATAAACTTACTCTCATCATTTTCTCCCTAGCCGTCAAAAGAAAAAGAAAACGACAAATTTAGTTGAGGTTTATCTATAGAGCAGCTTAATCCCGTGATATTTGAAGCAAGTCATCATACGCATAGCGGATGTCTATCGCGATAATTGTACCTAAATATTTTGTTTACTGGACTGTATGTCAGTAGGTTACTGAAACAAATGCAAGTGCTTACAAAGAAAATGTCAAAAAAATGACAACGCTGTTTTCTTTTTAAATAATTTCGGGGGACAAAGCGATCAATCGGAGCATCTTTACGGCTACCGACACACGCGATCATCCACATAATTACGATGCCGATGCGTTGGCCTCCTTCCTCCTCCCCTTCTAATGGGCCACCGGCTACTCACAAACCGCACGAAACGCGACACCGAAGACGTCACGTTACGTCGGGATCATGTGAACGAGAGGTACTTCCCCGGTAGTGTCTGCCTAATTCTTTTGCAATGTAGCACGGCACTACCTCTTGCGTAAACATACATGTACATTTCCAGTTCTACAGCAGTCGGAAACTGAAGTATCGCCGATGTCCATATATGTACATTGCTTTCTTTTCCGGACCTGAACTTATGCCGTGGCAGCGAAGATAAGCCCAGTACAGCTTCAACGGATTATTGTGAGCGCACATCGGAGACTAAGCTTGGAATCGACACTCTCCCGCAGATGGGAGAGACGCATCCCGACATGAGGATTTTTAACACGGCTAACTTAGCTATTATTATCATGGCCACGGAAAAGATCGCGGGGTCCTACAAAAGACACATCATTAGTCTTCTGATGACGGATTGTGACGTCACAAAGAATCAGCCATGGTCATTCCACAATGACACGTCACACACTTTTGGAGCCCTTTAGCGTAATAACCCTTTTTTGTTGACGCGGGGAAACGCATTCACCGGCCCTGGGTGGGGTCCAGTGGTGTGTGGGACTCGCGACACACGATAGTGACGAATACCCACAACAGCCACCAAC
The DNA here is from genome assembly GCA_017140195.1 of Eumaeus atala. Classification (NCBI taxonomy): domain Eukaryota; kingdom Metazoa; phylum Arthropoda; class Insecta; order Lepidoptera; family Lycaenidae; genus Eumaeus; species Eumaeus atala. The sequence continues at coordinate 76,508 of JAFELO010000386.1, read as the reverse complement.
ACAGTGCCATCAGTGCCGCCCTTGGTGAGGTGCCCCGGAACAACAATACATCAGGGCACCTCGACAGCTAGTCAGCCCACTAAGGGATCGGCTCCACCTCCACAGATGGGGTTGCCCCGCACTACAGGATAACCCCACCGACTCTGGGACAGTGCAATGGGGTGCGGATCCCATCCTCGCCCCTTGCCCCGTACGCAAAAGCGCCTTCTCCTGTTGCTCTTAGGTCCCCTCATCTTGTAAGAGGGTACCGAGAGCGATTCCTCCACCTGATCTCTAAGCCACCTCTTCTTATAAGAGGGGTGCAGAGATCTCCCTCGGTCAGTTGACTTCGACTAGGTTCACCCCAGGCTACTGAGCCCCACCGCCACGACAAGGCTTGAACCATGGTGGGGAGCGTAATAACCCTACACAAATGAGTTAATGTACGTATGCCATGCCACATTGTATATTATTATCTCATAATCATCAATACAGGGACTTTTAGGGTACAGGGTTGGCAAACGAGGAATCTGAGCGTTTTGGCGATCATCTACGGCCATGGACTTTTTGTAATGCAGAGGTTTCGCCCTCCTTTTACTCCGCCCTCCAATAGGCCACCGCCTGCTCACAAACGTACGTAAACGCGACCAGCTAAGCTGTTATTGTCAAAAAATGTAATACAGATTGAATGTGGACCAAATCCCATTTACGGTTATATCTAAGTAATCACTGGCAGTGCCCTACAGTTTCACCCGCGTGTAAACTTTTCTAGGAGCACCGTCTGTTTGTCAGGGTGGACAGAACATGTAACTGTGTCGTGTACGAACAGGTAAAGCTGTTAGTGTAGTATCATCACCATCATCATTATCAGCCCTTATCGGTCCACTGCTGGACATAGGCCTCTTTCAATGAACGCCAAGACGGCCGATCTCCTGCTGCTCGCATCTATCGTGGGCCAGCCACAGCACGGAGATCGTCTTGCCACCTTAGTATATTTGTAATTATTGAACCAAAACGAAACCTAGCAATGTTTGATTATTTCTATCCTAGCTGTTGGCCGCAGGTTCGTCGGCGTGGACCACAGACAACTCCAATCACAAATGTTAGTCTTTCTACAGAGTAGTGTCATTCTGATAATGGCTATAACGTTGCCAAGTTTCATCGAAATCTGTACAGTAGTTATGGCGTGAGTAACAAAAATACATAGATGCGTCTAAACTTCGCTTTAATGTTAGTAAGTTAAGGCACTATGCCTATTCTTCGGTCTCCGAGACCAGCGCTTATTACCTGCAACATAAGTTTATGTACCAATTACATGTATCATGTACATACAATGGCGTATTGTTAGCCAACGGTTCTCAGCCGCCTTACGATCTCTCGAGACTCGAGAGAGATACCGCAAGCTTCGCAAAGTATTCGTTCTGTTTACTGACAATAGACTATCAATAGATACACAATGCGTGCTTGGCTATACAATATGCTATGTATATATGGACACGGTAATTTGAGTATGTTTAGCTACGCACTAAAATTACCGAGTCCATATATACATAGTAAGTAAGTAACCACGATAACATAATCTGATATTACTCTAATCTATAGTGGCTTTGCGCCGCTCGACTCTTATGCGAGCGAGTACCATGCAATCTAACAACACACACACGTTAGGAAGAGGTAGTGCCATGCTGCATAGGAGGAGGCAGTGCTATGCACGGAACATGAACGTAATTGGGCCGGCATGTCCGGGGAGATACCTCTCGCTCACATAACTATATATTAGGCAGACACTACCGGGGAAGTACCTATCGTTCACAAGATACCGCCGTAAAGTGACACCTTCAGTGTCGCGTTTCGTGCGATTTGTGAGTAGCCGGTGGTCCATTGGGGGGGGGGGAGAGAAGAAGGGCAATCGTCATAGTACTATGTGGATGTTCATGGGAGTCCGTAGTCATAGAGAGGCTGCGTTTGCTTGTTTGCCCCCTATTCTATAAAAAAAAAGATTCCTAATTTAAATGTAACACTTTTTTATTTCTAATCGTAACAATATTTATGGCCAGACTAAGTAAGTATAAGTATGCAAATAACAATATTAATCTGAAAATTTGTCAACAAAGTCGATGCGGCATAGTAATTATGTGGATGTTCATGGGCGTCGGTAGTCATAGAGAGGCTCCGATTGCTCGTATTCCCTCGTGATGTTTATAAGAAACACTTCGTTTCATGTTATGTACAACATAACGGACACTAATTGAAATAAAAAACGGAAGTCATGTTTACCTTCCAGCGGCCACTGGCGAGTTAACGGTAACGCGTTTAAACTACTCGTTTATATTTGGGGTATCGTTAAAAATCAATTTCCACTTGAGACCAGTGTGGTATAATGAGAAGTGAGATTTAAAATCAATTTACTATAATTGCGGCTTTCTTTACATTATATTATATTTAAGATTCTTTATAGAATATGGGGACTTTCGATCGGATCGGATTTATTCTTTTTACGACTACCGACGCCCATAAACATCCACATAAATAATATGCCGATGCGTTGCCTTTTCATTTTTTCCCAATTTCCGCGTTTGTATTATCAGTAGGATTATATGACCGCGGTTTTTTTTTTCCGGAGGGACCTAATACTGGTCGGCGGCGCTAGTCCAGCCTCAACAGTTCCACTGACTACGAAGACTTTTTTGTCTTCAGGTTTAGGGAGACGATAGGGAGACAGGCGTATTGTTAGCCAACGGTTCTCAGCCGCCTTACGATCACTCGAGATTTGATTGCTTTTCGGCTTCTGAGGAGATACCGCAAGCTTCGCAAAGTATTCGTTCTGTTTACTGACAATAGACTATCAATAGATACACAATATGCTACGTATATATGGACACGGTAATTTGAGTATGTCTATTAGCAGGTAGTGCCCTGCCGTTCCACTTGAAGTAGGCCGGCAAGAGCGGGAAACCGCGGTCATATTATCAACCCGGTTCATCTCTTCTCATCTGCGGGAAAGGAGGGGGGTCTGTCCCCCTATCGTCTACCTATAACCAGAAGACAAAAAGTCTTCCGTAATCAGTCGAACTGTTAGGGCTGGCCAAGTGCCGCCAATCAGTAGTAGGTCCCTCCGAAAAAAAAAATATGTGCTGGTTTCACATCTATCCGAGAGTCACTTACGTACAGAGCGGAATACACGTGTGGCGCCAGAGTATGTTGTAAGTGATATAGGCAGTTACACGGCAAGTGGCCGTCTTGGTGAACAGAGAAGGAAGATGAGCACGCAATAGTATATTTGTCTATCGTATGCGTATCGTGCATTGCGCAGAGAGAAATAAGTGATAAAAAAGAGACAGAGAGTGAGAGTCTTAGACTGCCCCGTTTTAGGCTGACTTACCATAACGATACGATATGGTTCCTAACGAAAAGAGCTTACTCCTATCTCAAAAGACGTCAACGCGCCTCCATAACCTGGGGCCGTGCGGATGTTTATGGGCGGCGGTAGTTACCTACCACCTGCTCGTTTGCACCCTATCCTATAAAAAAACCTTTCTGTATTATCTCTATGATCGTGTTATATCGACGCTGATTGATCCATAAAGGGAGCCGCGGGTAGCGACTTGCTATACTTTTTCGAACGGGTCTCCCGGACTGCTGTGAAACCAGCATTTTGGGGGCTATGCAACAGCGATATTATACTCCCGACGTCGTAGGGGGTTGTATTGTTCATGGCCACCACACTTTCCCACCGCCGCTACTCATGTGTCTCTAGGGTCGACAACGGCCACCACTTGTGAACCTTTGACGTTGGGAGTAGAAAGTGTTTCCAGTTTCCCTCCCCAATCAAAGCGGAGACAGTACAGGATTGCAATGACTGGAGCAGTCAAAAAAGAGACGGCAGCCAGGAGACGCCCGGCTGCTATGCACCACGGAGATATAAATGCCTAACACATATTGACTACACGTTATATTTAATTATCAACTGGTGCTTACTGCGTTACATTATCTGATACCAGTAATACTTATGACAAAATTGTTTGAAAGTACGAAAATTTCCCACGTTGTCCACGAGGTATAGTAAATTACTCCCGTGATATTAAAAAAATGCCGAAACATTACATTTCGGTCCTTCTGCCAAAGACGACAGTCCAGTGTGTAATGTGCGGTTTGTTCATATTTCTCGCCATGGGGTTCTTTCCAATTCTCCTTGTGTGTAGATCAAACAATACCTTTTCACTTATTTCCGAACGTTTTTAAAACACCATTAAACAAAACGCTTATGGTACCTCGACCAAAAAGGTATGTAATTAAAACTCTTCCAAGAAACGTAAGGATTGTCAAACCCTTTGTGTTAATGACCTCGCCAGTCCCGTTGGCCAACTAAAAACCCCAATATTTAAAAAGCGGCTGCCTTTTTGAGAAAATTTTGTTTTATAATTGACTAGTGACAGGCCCTAGCTTTCTACAAATAGAACAAACTCGACCGCGCCAGTCGTTATAGTTTATAATTCTTTAGGAATGATTTTCTAGAATTTCGTACCTAAGAAGTGAAAAAAACTGTACCTACCCTTAAATTTACGATATTGCGTTGGGACCTAGTAGATGATGAAAATTTGAGTTGTATTCTAGAACACATTGACGAGAAAAAGGTCTTGAAAGACGTACGTCTGTATAGCCGTCATCGAAGTAATTCTATTTGGGTTCCTCTTTTTTTCTTTTTAAGGTATAAAATACTAGGAATCAATGTTTGTCTCAATTACATACGTTCTTGTATGTAACATAATTGGTAAAGTGTGTAAAGGCAAAGATTCTAGACAAAATTTCATGGCTACACGGGACAAATACAGTTGTGTATATTAGTTGTACCCCTTGAAGGGAACACTGTACCCACGTACATTTAGGGTACATTGATTGTAGCTCGCGTGTTGCTATGCTTTTTTAAAGAAAGAATTTATAGCCCTAAACTAGAAGACACAAGTCTTTGCTAGTGCGACGAACTGTAGGGGCGAGCGCAATGGCATCGAAAGTCTCTACGAAAAACAAAACAATTTATTCGCGGGCGCTAATTATTTTGGTTTCTCTACGCACCCAGAATTGTCATAGTTAATTATTTTAGTTTATTTTTGGACTGTAAGAAATGGACATAATTATATTTTTTTTCAACGAGCAACTCTTGTTTTTGCGATAAAAAATGTTATAAGAATAAGTACTATAAGGTTCTTACTGTTCCAGTGATCGGCATAGACAAACTTATCCGTATAATTAGACACAATCGACAAAAATCGATATAATTCCTAATTAACGCATTATAACGCGACACATACCAAAGTATGTTTATTAAAATTGCTGAAATGTAATTAGCGGTGTACCCACATGACAATTATAATTGTAACACCCACTGATGACGTTACTTGCTAAGTAATATTCAAAATGAGAAATGTCTCCAATGTTAAGCAGAACACGAATCGATAATATGATATAGTGAAGATTTGTAAGTGTGTAGTTTCTATATTACACATTTTTAAAATTACCGAATAATATTATTTGAAATATACAACAAATGATTGTATAAATATATAACATGTATATTTATGAGAATGTAATGTATAACATAAATAAGTATTTAGTAATGTATATATGACTTTTTTATTTATATATTAAATTCTTGTTTGTTTTGTATATTAAATGATTTGTAAGTTAGTTTATTTGGAGCACAGACTGAAAAACAGACGGGGGACAGAACCCCCTCCTTTCCCGCAGATGGGAAGGATGCATCCCGATAGATATTTAAGATTAGTAAGGGTGTGCTACCCTTACTAATCTTATAAAAATATCCATATATCTTATAAATAGACCGCAGTGAGCTGCGGTCTCGTCTGGCAGCTAAATTTGGCCTTGCATTATCGTGGTGCTGGAAGAGCTCGTTGAGCTATCATGTATGGGGGCACCGTCGACCACTTCCACCGCTGGCGAGGGGTATGAAAACGGCGCCTCCTTGTGGGCTAGCGGTCGACCTCTCGGGGCCTAATCCTCTGCTTACGTTTTCTGTTTCTACGGTACGCCATGTAAGATAGTATATTTAAATTGTTTTCACGTACTTAAGAGGTTTTGTAAAATAATAAGCTTATAAATAATAATCCAAAATAAATATTATTTGTTAATGTTGTGTATACTATTATCCTTAAGGCATTCCGTGTTCATGGCTGGACTAGCAGGACAATCGCGTCTATTGTTCAGACGATGGACCGAAGCCAAACCGCAAGGAATTCGTCACTCGTTCAAGTAAATGCGGCAATGGCCACGCTGCATTGCAGCGGAATCGGGCCGGCAGGACCGGGGAGCTACCTTTCGCTCTCATGACACCAACGTAAAATGATATCTTCGGTGTCGCGCTTCGTTTGTGAGTAGCCGGTGGCTCATTTGGGGGGTAGGACGGCAACGCATCGGCATAGTACTTGTGGTGATATACATGGGCGATTACTTATTTGCCCCTATATAGTATAAAAAAGTGGTATCAAGTCCTAACACTATATGAAGTCAAGGTCAAATGAAAATAGTCTCACAGGCTTGAGGGGAAACGTCACATAGTGTACAACGGTCAACTGCAAGTTTTAAAACCGGCGAGACGCAATTTTTATCTATGAAGCCCAATGGATCGGTAGCACGGTTAAGAGTGACATCAATATGTATAAAACTGGGCGGGAGGAATAGTCACACAAAACGTTTCTGAGAAGTGCCCCTAAAAACCGTATGAAACTAATGATGCAAACATAATATACGTAAACGGACGTCCACGGCAATTTTTCGCCCAACATGACTGAGGTTTTTTTCGAGACACCTCAATGACTTTCGATGGTAGGGGACTTCTTACGACTTGCCATAAAGCAACATACTTCAATCAATCGCCTGGTGGTTACCACTACCACAGTAAACATATTCAGCCGCAGACGGGAGGTCGAAGGTTCGAATTCCGAGTCAGTTCATCCCATACAAAAAGAAGTATGATTTCTCTTCAGCTTTATATGATTATAGGATAATCGGAAATCATTATACGAAAAAAAATATTAAAGGGCTTAGTTGGCCTTATCTATATCAGCCACATGTAAGTGAATGTGTGTATGTGATCGATTTTCTTCTGGAAATCTAATTAATGAATTTTCATGCTTTTTCATGCTAGTTTTCACCAATGGATAGAGCGATTCCCGATGAAGTTGCTGGCCTTGCAGGGTACCTAACATTCAATCATTTGGGATGTTGACCCTACGTTCTTCACCGAGCGATTTCATTGGTATGTGAAATACATTCGGCAACGCAAAAACGATAATACAAAATTTTAGGAAGAGGTGGTACCATTCATGGCTCCTCCTATGCAACGGAATTGTGCCGGCACGACCGAGGAAGTACCACTCGCTCATTTGATACCGGCGTTAAGTGACAGCGTCGCTGTCGCGTTTCTTGCGGTTTTGCGAGTGGCTTTTCTCGTTTGCCCTTTTATGCCATAAAAAGCATTTTTTTTAAATATATATAGATACAATTTTTCAAAGACAGTCGCCAGTTTTTGAAAATCGTATCGTGTTGGTCGGTAACAGCTATTCCTTTTTTTTTATGGAACAAAAAATAAGTTATTATTTTTCGTCATGCACCCATGCATGAGTCGTGTCATTATTGAGTGGGGTTTTTATTTACGTATGCGAAGTGCAATGTCCTCCTCATCCTCGACTTCAGACCTCTAACTGGAATTTATATATATTTTTTTAAACAAACACATTATACGTATGTCAAGTGCAGTTGGATGCACTTAGCGGTGGTATCATGTGTGCGATACTGTCCCGATCCTTCCGGCTCAATTCCGCTGCTTATTGTTTATCTTTTCGGACCTAAAGTTGTGCTGAGGAAGCAAAGCTGAGGCCAAAAAAACAGCTTCAGATTCCAATCGAATTGCTATGAGTGTTCGCGTGACGAGACTAAGTTTGGGGTCGAAAGAGGCACGGACTCCCCTTCTCTCCTGCAGATAGGAAAGATGCATCTCGAAATGAGAGTGTTTGTTACAGTTACTTTAACTATTATTATCATGGCCAGAGGGACCAAGAGTTTGTTAAAATGGTCTCGGGGCTGACGTGAATGTGATGATAATAAAAAAAAGTACTCACCTTGTTTATTTATATCCCAGAGTACCACCACGCAGCCCAGCCTCGCCAACCTCAAGGCGATGAGACTGCCGAGACCACCTCCACCACCCGTCACCAGAGCTATCCTATCAGTCAGGTCCTTCTTCTTATAACCGAATATAGATCTATAAATCGCTTTTATGACGTGGCCGGCCGCTAGCAACACGAAGGATATAAACTCGAATATTCTCTGTACGACTGTTGCGTTTATACATTCTGGCATTTCTCTGGTCAGGATACCCGGCTTCATCCCATTTCTGTATTCTTGAGTTTGTATAGACATTATGAGTTTTTTTGCAATTCAAATGATCATCGCTTGTTCGTATCACCTCATTCAGTTGAGTTGAGTCAACTGTTTCAGTGAAATCTGTAACAATATGATGAAAGAATTGATGAAATATTATTTATTGTACACATTTAAAAAAACATATTATAAAATACAATACACGAAATAAATAGACGTATCGACTGCACGCATCGAATTCGATAAAGTACAGAACGTGAGACTTTGTTAACTCGAATCCAGAAACCATACGCGACAAAATATATCTTTAAAAACTGATAAGTGAAAAAAAAACGTTGTACGTTTCATGGATAATGTTTGTATTGTTTCATATTTTAAAAATATTTTCCTGTAACTTCTTGATTTCTATGATTGTACAGAAGGTTATAAAATTGGCAGAGGCCAAACGTCGCCATTTTTTTACCGTAAAAATTTCAGTTAATCGTGTATTCGGTAGGCTTAAAGACGTGAAATATCTTCAAAATACGTGTATTTTTTTCCAAGCTGTAAGGCAAAGTACTGCAAAAGTGTATGAGATATGAACATGAAAAAATCATTACCACCGCTTAGTGTACTTAGTACAATTATAGAACTGCTTAAAATGCTTTTACGTAGATACCAACCCTCCCATCCCTGCTAGAGCCTGAACAATTTGAGGTATTTTAACGTATAAGGGTCTTGGGAACATAGATAATCTACAAACATATGCTCATTGTGACGCAGCCGGGAAATGCACACACGTATTAGAAAGCAAGTAAGCAAAATAACAAAACGATTTGTGAAATGTATGAGATTTGCGATTAAGATTTTTACAACACAGTAAAATAAGTCCACAATCCATTTGGAGAACAAAATGGCTTCATCGCCAAGTCATTATGGTGCGATGGCTTTATAACGGGTAAACTTAATGACTTCACCGATATTAATTTAACATTATATTATAAAGAAATTACAGATCCATCAATCTTTCTCCATCATATTGCTTTAATAAGAACCGGGAAAGTGAGAGCTGTTAGCTGGAGCTTTGGGTCAGTTCTTTTTGTTTACCACTTTTTATTTTATCATTTCTCCTTAGTACTAAGAGGAGTCACAGATATGAATTTACTTAAGATCGATTTCTCAGGTTCTTATTAAAACGGTTAGCATATCAGGAATATAATGGACTAACAGTGTTAAATAAAGAAATTAAACGCGACTGCTTAAAATTGAAAAGTTCTCGTTAGTAGCCGCATCGCTTCACTTCTGGGCAAAATAAAAATCTTGATATTTTTTTTTAAAATAATGGGCCGCAACGGCTAGAACCTATTTGTTTTTTTTTTCAGCTAGTACAAATAAGCCCAATTCACATGTAGTACAGTAATAGTGCCACGACCTTTTTATTTTTTGAAAATCAGGCAAAATACGCCGTGGGACCTCTCAACAAAATGTCACTGGCAATAATATAAAACTTTTCTTTCCAGTACTGTATGATCAGGACCGTATCATATACAGGGCATTGTTGGCGACTTCCCTGAGCCACACATATTTCACGGGTCCCGCTTGCATGATTGTAAACCTCGATGATGATATCATTCCTGCATGAGGGGCCCCGATCCCTGGTTTTCGGTACAGTTAATCTATTTCTGAATTTGCCGCCTCTAAAATCAGGATTAGGGGTCAGGAACCTGCACGATCTAGACGCCAGAGGGGGTTGATCTTGGTTCTTATTTGACCAGTCGTTTAGGTGCCCTGTTGCTGACAGATCCGTGGGACCTCAACACAGGCGTCTGACAAACACAACGCCGTTTTCAAACGGGTATTCGAGTTAATCGGCCAATCCCACACACCCATCGAATCTAACCCAGGTTTGGTGACAGCTCATAAATACATACCCGCGAAACCAAAAAAAAGATTTTTGTTTTTTAACAAAAATATACTGTTGTGTTGGCGTCAAATTCCGATTGGATATGGTACCAATGTATCCGAAACATGTCGAAGGACATCAATTTTTACATGTTGCCCCTGAAATGTCTCACAAATTGTCTGCAGACATTTCTCCTATAGTAAATACGAAGTTTTATACATGGCGTGTCCTAGGGTGACTATTATGAGTCATTGGCGTGGAACGTTCGTCAAAGGTACCAAGTGTGTTTCTACATGTGTCGCAAGTCGCCAGGAGTACGCAACCAGTTGCAACAGCGATCACCGGAGCGAAGGTTAAAAACCGTTTCAACAATTAAAACTGTGCTCCGCGCAGCCTTAAAGGAGCTATGATCAAGATAGTATTGCATGTGCCTGTTTAATAAGTGTTTAGTAACATGCAGTGTCACGCTACATGGAAGTCCAATTGGGCCGGCACAACAGTCTATTAAGCTAGAGATGTCCTAAGAAACTATCAGGAGTCATTGGTGTGGAACGTTCGTCAAAAGTACTGGAGTGTGCTCCTACATGTGTCGCAAATCGCTAGGAGTACGCAACCAGTTGCAACAGCGATCACCGGAGCGAAGGTTAAAAACCGTTTCAATAATTAAAACTGTGCTCCGTGCAGCCTTGAAGACGTTTTAATCAAGATATGATTGCACGTATGTTTAGTAAGTGTTTCGATGCATAGTAAGATGTAGTGCCACGCTGCTCACTGGCAATTACTGAATTGCGCCACCACGACCGAGGAGGAAACTCTCACTCACATAATTGATAATACCGCCGTGAAGTGACAGCGATTACATTTACGACAGTTGATACGTTTCGTGCTGTTCCAAGTCTCCGACGACTCACTGAAGGTCAAAGTAGTTTATATGTATATGCTATGCATTTCTAGAATAAAAATCTTAAATCCATTATATTTCTTAAATTAAAAAAAGAAATTAAACATATGTCAGGTACCTACAGGCTGTAACACGTACTTAGCTTACGATGCTCAGCTTGGCGCGACTTGACCACAAATATCATTAATCTTTTACTTAGAGTCTGGCCATAAACACTGCCACAACAAAAAATAAAAAAAATATTACTTTTCAATTTGGAATCAGTCATTTTGCACGGTTGTTCATCGTGTTTTCTCATTTTGGCGTCAATACATTGTACTATATTTTGCGATGTTAAAATGGAATGGGGGCGATAAAAAGAACAGAATCGCTGTGATTGCATTACACAAAGTAGGTGTGGAGCCATTTGCAATTTTTAAAATTCTCAAATGTCGGATCGAAAGGTTCGCTGAAGTGTTCCTTGGCCATCTCTGGCGTTGGGTACAGTGTAGTTTTGGGTGATAGTTCGTTACCCCCACTATCATCGATTTAGTTTGTATAGCTCTTTCAAAGAACTGTTCTGATTTCTCTTTGAAATGAACTACTAAAGGTGATTCGAGCTCTCTATATTTTTTTTTTGGACCTAAACTGCCCATCGGATTGTTGTAAATGCTCGTCGAGAATAGGTTTGAGGTCGATAGGGGGGGCTGACCTCCCTCTGTCCTGCAGATAGGAGCAATGTATCCCCATATGACAGTTATAATAGCTAACTTAGTTATTATTATCATCGCGGGGTCCTTAATCCCCTAATTCCGACGTCGAGGTCAGCTCGCGCGGTATCTAAAATGACCTTGGCATACGGCATGGTACGGAGGCTTGTTGTTATTAAAAAACGCTCGATGCGGAATGACTACCGACGTATCGCATGATTGTTTAAGTGCCTTGTTTCGTAGGTCTGTGACACCTAAAGTCGTGACAGCGTTACTACATCGATTTTAGTAAGAGAGATTGTTGTTGATGCAAGACTTGTATTTGTATAGCAGCCGAAGGTATCGCCGTAGTTATGAGTGGGTAATACAGGCGTATTGCACTCGTTGTCTCCATTAGCCCACCAGAAACACTTAAACCGCATGAAACCACACCGCGTGACGGTATCACGCGAGCAACAGTTTTCGTCCTGGACGTTTTTATTTTCATATCTCTTATCGTTTACAGCATGGCAGTACCCCTTACAAATTGCTTGATTGCTAAAATTTTATGCAAAACTGCTCTTAATCTCATACTGCAGTCATAAAATAATATTGTAATAAGTTTACAAAGTAGAGAAACCCTTTATATTGAGTACAAGATTAAACGTAATTTACCTACTATGGTATGTAATAAATATTAAGATATTGAAGTACGCAATAAAGAAGTTTCATAGCCTGCAAATGAATTGCACAATAATTAACATTGATGTTATGGTTGTAATCTGTAATAATAATGTGAAGCTAAAGAGTTTGATTGTGTTTGGTATATTTTTACGTACGTTTGTTTGAACGCGCTAATCGCAGGAACTGCTAGCCCGAATTGCAAAATTCTTTTTGTGTTGAATAGTGCGTTTATCGAGGAAGGCCATAAGCTACATGCCATGACGGTACAACAAACAGGGCCGGAGTTACGCGGGTGAAACCGTAGGTTGATGTTAGTACAAAAATAAAATTGTATAAAACAAGCGAACCACAGCTTCACACGAGTAGAGGTGAATATAAAAAATAATGTAATAGATTACAGACAAACCAATAGACGTATATTCTCTTACGCCAGCGAAGTGTTTGTTCGTACTTCATATAGCATCTAATCCCATGAAATTCCTTAAGACCGAATAAAAAATGTTTATGAGAAGGGCCACTAGCTGTCCATACTATTTACGCAACCTATGTTCATAATGGCAGTGAAAGATGGAGAGGTCTCCATTAGGCAATTAATTCGCCTCAATGCTGAGGTCATTTTAGCTACCGCGCGCGAGCTGACCACGACGTCGGTGTTAGGGGATTAAGAACCCTGCGATGATAATAATAGTTAAGTTAGCTATTAAAACTTATAACTTTTGTTAGATATTAAAAAAAGTTATCACGACACTTTTTGCTACAGCGTAGTAAACCGCTCGGCGAGCGCAAGTTTCTCTGTCTATTTCCTTCTCTCTCTCTCTCTCTCTCTAAATAATAATAAAAAATATTACAATTCCTTCACTAATTAATGGGATGGAAGTTCGTTCCATCCGGGTGTCCCCTGAAACCTTCTACGGAATCGAAAACCACTTGTACCTTTTTGGACAGGGAGTCTTCATTATACATTACGATGACATGTAAAATGTAAAACCTTTGTCACCCTATAGTATGGAAAAAAAACCTTTGTACTCATAATCGATAAAGTTGAAGATTTCCTTGTATGTTGTACTTTAATTCTAGGCTATTGTTCAACTTGTGATTTATGTGTTACATTGGCGTTTTTCCAGGAAAATCCATCCCTTTCATTGTCATTGTTTGAAATACAATCGAGGAATTCGCACAGCACGCCTAGCCATTTTATATGATTTCAAGAAACGCCATTAACACTGACTGTCAGATATTTGTCTGTGGTACGCGTCGGCATAAGCGGCCACAATGATGTATAATATTCATACGTTTTATAACACGTAAGCATCACTTGTACCACAAAATGGACTAAATGGATTATTTTTAGTATCCTAGCCGAGCCTCACGGTTTCACGCTATTTATTCATTTGTAATTCGGTTCTTTCGTAGTGTTTTTGCTTTCTGTGATGTAACTCAGGTCAGAATTAGGTAATTTTAGTGAGACAATGTATTTTTTTCTGTTCTTTTTTACATTAAAACCGGCCCAAATATCATTTAAAAGTTGCTGTTTAGGTATGAACACATAAATTAACCACACTCCACTTGAAAAAAACCTTACTTTAAAAGACAGAGTGAAACTACGATTTTATTTACATGTGAGTATAATGTACAGACACCCTGAACGAGGTGGAAATCATTTAGGTAAGTTTCTTCCATCAGTTCAGTTCAGTTCCACGACCATAAACTCCCGCACAATTAAGGTTATTGAAATATGTCTACTTCTTTATTTCGTCAGCTGAATGAACGGACCGGCGTCCTTCTGTCCGCCCAGAAACAGTTCCCAGTCATTTTCCTTATTTTTAGAGATGAAAAAGTACTCGAAGGAGCAGAGCCGTGTAGGGTGTCTTTGGATCGATGGGCAGATCTTTCTAAATGGAGAATGGCATGAAGAAACTTTGATTATGCCAGAACTTTTTTAATATACTTTTTTATAGTAACCTTATATCTTAATGTACCGTTAATCTTTTGACGACTAACGACGTCCATCGACACCCGCATTATTGTTGATGTGCAGGTGAAGTGCCCTCCCTTCCTCCTCCGATCTAGCGGGATACTAACAAACCGCACGGGACGCGAGGCACAGCTGTCATTTCAAGTATCATATATGCCAGGAGTACCTCCCCGTCGTGCCGGGACATACGGACAGAGGAGTGTTTGTAATACGGTCCCGTTTTTACCCACTGGGCACGGAACTTTTACCACACACTTTTGTAAGGTGTAGTACCATTGGGTCGGCACGACCTTGGAGATACCTCTCGCTCACTTGATACCCCCGTAAAGTGACACCTATGGAGTCGCGTTTTGTGCAATTGTGAGTGGCCGGTGGGCCCTTGGGGAGGGAAGTGAAAAGGTGGGTAAAGCATCGGCATAATTATGCTGATGTTCATGGGCGCCGGTAGTCGTTGATGGGCTCCGATTGCTTTTTTGTCCCCCAGTACTATAAAAAATATTAGGTACATAATAAGCCCCTCGCGGTTTCTCCCGCATACCCTAACCCCAAAAGCTCACCCTTAAGCGGAGTTTCGTAAAATTCATTCTTAGCGTATGTCTGCACCCTAAAAGAAATCTAACGACCGAATTTCAAGTTCGTAGGTGTCATAGTTCCTGACATTGCGTGACTAACCAGTAACTTTTATATTTACCTAGCATCACCCCTGACTCTAGTCCCACAGGGGACAGAGTCACGCTATATAGCCTATGGCCTTCCTCGATAAATGAACTATTCAACACTAAAATATTTATTTCTATTCAGGCCAGTAGTTTCTGAGCATAGCGCGCTCAAGAAGCAAAGAAACTCTTCAGCTTTATATCATTAATATAGATTGACTAATCAAATTCTTACCAATTGGTTAGTAAAGTAAAAGGAAGGAAACAACCATTTTATATATTATAAAACACTCAACTAAAATACATATTTTAACATGGCAATAAAGTTAAGGTCGCGCTTGTGTGTCTGTGTGTTGAAAGCTCGCATGGACGTGCGGGAAACGGTGGTGGCAGTAACGCAATGAGTTTTGCAACCATCGGTGTTTGAGCTGAGCAGTGTGGAAGTAATTAGGATGATTAGTGACCAGGAGACTGCACAATCATTTACTTCGCTAGATAATTTGTTCTTACCCGGGTTTGGCTATGGCCGTCTGTAGAGACTAGACATGTGCAGGGCGTATAGTTTTCAAGTGCACGTGCGGACACAAGTATATTCTAAAATTATCTTTTTCAGAGTTTTGTGCCCAAAGTTAAGACTCCGATGTCATTATGTCCGAGCTACGAAGTTGAAATTTTCGCAAATTATGTATCTCTGTTGTCGCTATAACAACAAACGTTAAATACAAGAAAAAAAATTATTACTTCATACAATAAACGTGCTTTACTGTCGGATTTTTGTAGATTTTTAAAGTCTAAGGGGGTAAATAACCGACCCCCCCCCCCTCTCTCCCGCAGATGGGAGAAATGTATCCTGATATGAGAGTATTTGAACCAACTTTCTGAATCTGGACTAGTACTAGGAATTGAAAACTCCCAATTGCACTTTCTTGTCCGATCCATAACCTCCCGATTCATACTTTAAGAAGATTATTGTTAGACAAAGAGACAGTCAGAATACATAGCTGTGTACTTGTCAGCCGCAATTTCTTTAACTTATTTTTATCTCAGGAAAAACGCACTTAGGGCGTGTCGGACTCAAACAAACCTAAATGTCTGCTTGTTGTGCGCCTTGGTTTTTACTGTAAGTGCACTTTAGGAAGAGGTAGTGCCATGCTGCATAGGAGAGGGTAGTGCCATGCATGGTGCATGACACTACATCCTTGTACCTTGTTGTAGGGAGGTACCTCTCGCTCACATAATACCGCAGTAAAGTGACATTTTCAGTGTCGCGTTTCCTGCGGTTTGTGAGTAGCCGGTGGCGCATTG
>JAFELO010000386.1:42945-60029 GCA_017140195.1 Eumaeus atala | reverse complement strand
GGGGGGGGGGGGGGGGGGGGGGGGGGGGGAGTAGAAAGGAGGACAACGCATCGGCATAGTATTATGTGGATGTTCATGGGCGTCGGTAGTCGTAAAAAGGCTTCGTAAAGTAAATTTAATTGAAATAAATAAAGTAAAATAAAAATAAATAAAAACACAGGAGGGACTAAAAACACTACAAGAGCGTCCGACCGCTGTGGCGAGATGTCCCGGATCTACCAGCCACAGTCACTATGTCTCAATGTTACACAGGACAAACGAGCATTCGGGGCCATTTAGTGACTACCGCCGACCATTATCCGCCAGGGGCAGAACCGCATATGCGGATGTGTTGTCCTTTTTTCCCCATCCTCCTGAATGGAATTCATAAGAAGTTTAAGATGTCAATTTTGAGACCTATCTGGATAGTTGTCTTCCTGTCCTTGCGGTCATAAAGCTGCAACCAGAGACCATGTACTGTGGAAATACTATGGCAATGTGATTTGTACAAAAACGAGCGAAACATCACGTTGGACGGCATCGAACGGAAGACAGTGGGCCCAGTCTATCACCAGGATTTGGTCGGAACGGAACAGAGTTTTAGGCAATTGAAGATTTGCGCATACATGAAACGCGAAGAGGAAGGATAGGTAACAACGTAGCTGCGTCGAGATAATCAGGACCGACGAGGCCGAGGACAACTTCTATCTTTGTGGCATCAGGCCCCAGAAAGGGAAGAGTGAAATAACGAGAGGGAACTTGCACAATGTGTAGGGATTCAAGAATTGCACGTTGGGGAACAGATCCCGTAAGCAAACCCCCGTGCATCACCCATGATGCGCTCCGTATACCGAGAGGTGGGTGGGTGGACGTGGGTAAGTGCCCCCTTATGCTATGAAAAAAAATTGTTATTCTTTTGCGGTTCTCACATTGTTTCCTGTATTCACATTATTAGCGATAAAATATTTCATTATTTTTACAATATTATCTTATAATTTATTTTGAAAAACTAGCTGCGCACCGCGGTTTCATCCGTGTGAGACATGGTAAAATTTCATATTATAAACCTCACTTAGAGGTTGAACTGCTAAAAATCCTTTTTTACTGCCCACTTACGCCAATTTCTAATAAATTTCGTGACCGGTTTGGTTAAAGTGGCCGCGAGCCGCTGGGTGCAAGTAGTTCGTGGCCGTGACCGAGGGCGCTCCGAGACGGAGGACCAAGTCCAGCAGTTGTCCAACAGTTGTCCAACAGTTGTTCAACAGTTGGTTGTATTCCAGCCGATGAAGATAATGAAGATGATAACGATGATTTTTTTTACAGCATAGGCTTTTTTACGACTACTTACGCACATGAACATCAGCATAATTACTATGCCGATGCGTGGCCCCCTTTAAACACTCCCCAATGGGCCACCGGCTACTCACAAACCGCAGGAAACGTGACACCGAAGATGTCACTTTACGCGGGCATCATGTGAGCAAGAGGCACTTCCCCGCTCGTGCCGGCCCAATTACGCTGCAATGCAGCATGGTGCTCCCTCTTACAAAACATAGTAAACTTCACCGAATTCAGCGTCATTACTTTCGGAAAAGTATATCCACCGCATGTATATACACAAAGGCACGTGGCCAAGTCAAAGACCCTGGCAGCACAGCTGTACCCGGCGAGTAGCGGCCGTCCGGTCTAGGTAACTGTGTAGTAACTATTACTAAGACAGTTAGGTTAATTCTGCAGTGCAGCACGACAATAACTCTTACAATAAGCGGTTATGATTATGTATATGTTGAATAAGCACGTAAACATCTGCGCTAAGAAGCATAATATTGAAGCTACTACATAAATGAAATCCTACTCAGGATTGTTCGATTCCTACTACTAATCCTACTAATGTTACATACGCTAAAGTTGGTATATATGTTTGATATTTTTTCGCGCCAAAATTGCTAAACGGATTTGAACTAAATTTGTCACAGAAAAATTGAAACCGAGGATAACATAAAATTCGAGTCGGCTCCTGGCCATGGCTGGTGTAACCGGGTCGAAACGTCAAGCAAGGTTAAAAAACGTTAGACAACTACAAAAACATAAGATTCATACCGAATACCTGTGTGTGTGCTTTCAGCCTAGACAATTGTTATGAAAACCATAATAAGAAGGTAACGATGTCACGGACGTCGAATTCATTCTGTAGGTAATTTTCTAAATTTGTCAGTTTCCAAGGTCAGACAAGGTCAGTTGTATGTCGTCTATATTTAATTTCATATCTATCAAAAATTTTATGAATCTAATTATTAATTTTATTTAGGTACCTGATTTAATGTTATCTTAAATAAGAGTAAATAAGTAATTAAGAATTAAATATATTTATAGTACCTATGTAATTTTTTATGTAATTTCGTATAAAACAAAAAGATGTACGTAATAAATAATAATAATTAAGAAAGACTCTTAGGAGTTGAAGTTCCTAACACTAATATGAGATGAGGCCCGCCCCTTCCCCGTGCGCAAAAGCGCCTCCTCCTGTAGCTCTTTCTTTGGTCCCATCTTCTTATAAGAGGGGCTTCTTCCTCCTGATCTTTAGCCCCTTAAAAAATCCCCACCATGACAAGGCTTGAACCATGGTGGAGTCTTAATACCTCTAATCTAATTACCTCTCAATATTTATATTTTAACGATATATATTTAAAAATATATAATTTAATAATATATGCATATATAAGTATGTATGTTTTAATCGTCTTACGATATGATCCAACATATAATAGATAATAAGTGCTGGCTAATTGTATTTGTTGGATACAACCTAATCACCACTTGAACATTATTTGCGTTCTTAATCATCACTATGATTTATGTTTTTTTTCCATGTCTATACATAATTTTATAAAGAGGAAACATTTGTTTGTTCGTTTGTTTGTTTGTCTTGAAAGATTATTTTACCTAAAGAATTCTATTTCAGATCAACTGTAATCTGACCCCTGCAATCCAGAAGGCAAACCTGGCCCAATCCTAGATTGGGTCAAATTTGAGTACACGAATCCTGGTTTTCCTCACGATGTTTTCCTGCGCCGTAAGGGTACTGAGAAAATTCACTTAGGCTAGAAAAACCGATAAGTACATGGTGGCGTTCAAACCTGGCCCACTAATTTTACAAAGCTGGCTTAAACTTGATAAAAACCTAGGTTAATTGTGGTTCAAACTTGGATCAATTAATGGAAGTTCGAAGCGCTAACCACTAGACTACCGAGACTCTTTCTTTTACATTGTATCCGCTCTTGATAAGTAGCACATAAAATCGGTATAACACCATACGACGTGCCAGTTTTATCAAGATAATGTATGAGAAATTACAGATATCTGGATTACTTGGTGTGTAATATGGAGACAAATTATTTCTTTCCTGTGTCTTGTACAATAGAACGAGGCTATTGTTACTTCATAATCGTCATCATTACCAGCCCTTATCGGTCCACTGCTGGACATAGATAGGCCTCTCTCAATGAGCCACAAGATTGACGGATCTCCCGCCACTCGCATCCATCCCGGACCGGCTATGGTTACTGACGTTTTATTAAACACACCTACCAACTGTACATCGAGCGGGCCAAGGGATTATGAAGAAATTAAATGTCTCCCTAATTATTTTACTCTCCGCTCCCAAGACCAGTGACGCCTATAGAAATTCGCTTATCTGAAGGTCGCACAGATGCGTTCTGGTCATTGACATGGATTTAATGGACCGTTGATCCCGATTGGCACAGACATTAGTGCCACCATTGCTTCCAAGTAACCACAATATGCGCATGACCGCAAACATTCGGCCAGTTTACAATTTTCAAATGATTGACACTCGAAGCATGCGCGATAATGTTCAATTTAGTTTTTTATAAATATGCGACGGCGTTGATGTCTTCGAGTCTGACCCCATATTTGAATTGTTCCCATAGATATCAGTCACCCATGCAGTAACGATCTATATAGTGGTTATTGTCTAGAAAGGTAATACGATCTAGTAACCCTGACACCCTGCTACTGGCATCCGACTTAAACCGCCTACTAAAACCTACTTAGGCAGCGTTTAGTTGTCAAAATGTGACAGGGATATTTTTATTCAGACTTTTTAGGACAAGAGCTGATTCTTAAGGTTGAAAATTTCATGTAATTTTTATGGTTTCGTAAAAAGGGGTCCGATATAATAGTTAATGGGGAGAAACAAGCAGTCTAGAAGCACCCTAGAGACATTCACACAATTGAAAACAAGTGGTATGGAAGTATTGAACTCCCCCACACATTTTTTATGCACATAATTTTTATGCCTTTGGGCACAACTGAACAAAAGGATACCCTTCGTCTTCATCGCCAACACAATATAGCTGATAAAACGGTGGGTATCATGCGAGCGATGACCCTCTCCGCTCGTGCCGGCCCAATTCGGCTGCAACGCAGCACTATTACTGAATAACACTAATGCTGATAACAACACTTTTAAAAGAACAGTTTCTCAACAGCATCAATGTCGTTCAATTTGTTTAGCGGGTACTTGTGAAATGTATCGCAATATTTTACGTTTACCGACATCTGGTGCTGAGTGCTGATTTCGAATTTCAATAGTTTGTGTTCACTTAAAAATAACGACAAGAAATTAAGTTTCAATAAATAAACATTTTTATTATTTTTATCACATGTCAGACAAAGGAATACTTGCAGCCGTTGTCATTGACTCCCATTAATTTCGTTTCAGATACGTGACACTCTGCCCACGTTCAACGCAGCCCCCAATAAGCTATCATAGGCTACGCAAAAAACAGCAGGAAACGTGATAGCAAAGCGATCAGTATTAAATCGGTATTACGTGAGCGAGAGGTACTTCTCGTCTCTTCCGTACCTCTCTTAGTGACTAAAATACGACCAATAACTTGCTACGTTCATACCGACAGTAAACGGCTTTACCGGTTTGTACCTAATTTTATATCCACATTCAGTAGGTTTGTGAATCGGCTAGTATCTATTTTTCATACCCCTAAGTGATTTCACCAGCGCAACTACCACGTTCTATAATAGGCTATTTGTCACAAAAGGTAGCACTGATTGCACTAGCGGTGGTTTCTGTGGGTATTCGGCACTGTAATATGCCGCGAGCCCCACCCAGGAGGGGTGAAAGCGTGTAAATAAATGCGTTTCCTCGCGTTAACAAAAGAAAGGTCCCGTCTAACTAATGGGCCGCCCCTGTGACACAGGCGCCATGGACATAGCCGCAAAATGCCTTTATGACACATTTTTTTCATTTTTTTACAAGAGGTGCCACGACCTCTGCCACGACAAAGCTTCAGCCATGTTGAGGACTTAGTCGGGCCCTCGGCTAACAAAACTTGGGTACCTATTCATTATTTAATTATTCGGCTAGTCACCATTTAGTTAATATGCTGTCACATCACGTAATATGAGTATCCACTCGCTCTCCCCGCCCGTGGCCCCTTAAAAAACCTTCGATAGATCCGCCACCCACACCACATTATTTATTTGTAAAAAGAATTTGGGTAGGGATTTGCGAATAATAAGACATGGCTTTATCAAATTAATATGCCATCATAGTGAATTATTTAAATATTAATTGTGGAGGAGTCAAGGCAGGTATGTAAGGATCGTGATGTATGGCATTCCGTTCTGTCTGCCCAACCCATTAAGGAGCTGGCGTGAAGATGTGTTGTGTGTGTGTATGCGAATTATATTCAAACACACACAATCAATAAAACATGATTATAATAAAAATCAACGCTCTTTAAAAGTAAACTAAAACGAAACAGCGCAGCGTTACCATCAAGAACTAAATCATGAATGATTTTCTCTTTAACGGCTTTTTTGGCCAAAATACAAAAATATATATATATTATTTATAGTTTCGTGAAGTCCGTCTGTGCGTCCGTATGTTACCAGACGTTTTACTCCTAGATTATGTTCGAAATTTGAAAGGTGTATTTTTAAGAACCACTACAAAATGATGTTGTATCATTATTTTAATTTTAACATTATTAACATACGTGTAACTGAATTAAAAAATTCGAGAAGGCTGTGTCGGGTGTCAGGTTCAACGGTCTTAATTATATGGAGGTTTTTTAAACGATATGAAGAATCGATCATATTTCACTAAATGCATCAACTTAATCTCTCATTTGGTAGTGGAATAAAATCACGTTCGATTTACCCAATTTACCACATGAGAGAATTTACTAGTGAACGGCACGGATATCCGTATCCATGAATCTTAGCGGTTGTTTGTAAAACTAGGCTAACGTGTGGGTGCTAATAGGCGTCGATATTCACCAAACTGAAATCGACTACTCGTTTGACCCCTGAAGTTATAGAAGGATATTTGTAAATAGGAGATATGTAAGTGGTATACAATGTCATTGTTTCTTGGCAGTTTGGGTAATGGCTCATTGGAGAGGATAAGTAAAGGAAGGCAACGCATTTGCATGACGGTAATGCGGATGCCTACAGGCGTCAGAAGTCGTCAGGGGGCTGTGATGTCTCGTTTGCCCCTTTACTACATATATAACATATTTAAAAATAAAGCATATATTGGGCTGACACAAATCCCTCGTAATAGATGAAAAGTTTTGCGTACAATAAAAACCCAAAAATTAATGTTCCTAGTTCACAATTATAACCTTAGATATTCATATTTCGGCTTTTAGTGTTCTAGTTCTTGAGTATTGGATAATTTGCGTCCACATTAAGAAATGTTTAGAGTATTTTGTAATAACAAGGTCATTTCAAAAGTTTGGTTGGTTATAACCACCAATTAAATTAACCATAAATTCCTAATTATATAACCACAATTCCTATAATATACAGAGTATGTAGAACACTACAAATTCACTATTCAGTACTCGATTGTGATTCCGAACTATGTAAATAAGATGTACCAAAAGTTTAAACGTAAATTCTTACTGCACGGTTACTCAGACGAGACGGCCCCTACTCGCCGGGTACAGCTGCACTGCCAGTGTCTTTGACTTTTGAACGCGCGCTTTTGTATCGAGTTCATGCGGTGTATATACTTTTCTGAAAATAATAACGCCGAATTCGGTAAAGTCGCTTGCTATGCTACAGGTAGAGGTAGAGTCTTGCTGCATTACAGTGAAGTTGGGCCCGCACGACCGGGGAGGTACCTCTCGCTCACTTGATACCGCCGTAAAGCGGTGCCGTGTTTCGTGCTGTTTCTGAGTAGCGGGTGGCCCAATGGGGAGAGGTGAAAAGGAGGACAACGCATCGGCATAGTAATTATGCTGATGCCTATTGGCATCGGCTATACTGTAAAAAATGTACTTAGGCATTACTTTTGGTGGATAGTACTTAGTTGTAATGGTAAATTAAATAAAAAAAGTATAGTTCACTCTGTATAATACATCAATGATAAGCGAATGCATCCTTCTCTTGATAGTGCGCAATTATCAGATGTTCCTCCGACCTAGACACGAATTTATATGTGCCATTAGTGCATTTTTATTGTGCAGTTATCTGTATACTAATATAATAAGACTGGAGAATTTTTTGTTTGCTTAAACGCGCTAATGGATTAAAAAATATATATAATCGCCTCTGTGGTGTAACGGTGCGGGTGTCGCCGTTAGCCGCGTGGGGTCCTGGGTTCCATCTCCTGATCGGGCAACTATTGTTAAATATTTTTCAGGTTATTCTGAGCATTGTTCGGGATTGGACATCATCATTGGGCCTCAGCACCTTGGCTAATCGTGGGTGTTCTAGTATATCTACTGGACTTACGAGTTGTGGCTGTACTAGCACACCTCTGCCCACCTCTTCGGGGATAACAGGCGTGAAGTTACTTTTTTTATATGATACATTAGGTGACGAGGAAGATTATAAACCTATAGCATGGCGCTACAACAAATAGGACCGAAGTTAGACGGAAGCCGGGGGCGCTCCGGTAACAATTATGTTGATAGGCGAAGCATCCAAAGCTGTATGTCTATATGTGATCGATTGTCTCAAATATACTTAACAGATTTTCACCAATGGACAGATTCTGAAAGTTATTCACGCACGGGTTGATGTTAATATATTCTAGGCGTTAAGCAAACTTTGGCAAGCAGCGTGAATTTATGAATTATCACAAATTCATCTAATTTTCATTCAAGGTTACAGCCTTGGAGTTACGTCAGAACCTGACTGTTGTGAAGAAATAAACAAAGAGTAGATAGACGAGAAAAGATTTAAACATAGGCTGCCGGATAAAACCATATTTTTTTATTTTAATGATGCTTTTTATTAGTGACTATCAGTCCGTACTGGCTTCGCGCGGCTATTTTACAAGATATAGAAAGAATTAATCTATTTACAAGTGTACAAAGAAATATTCATTATTATGTGATCGAGACAGCTAGTTGTCGGTAATTTTTGCAGCAGCTTATATACAAAGATTCACTCAGATATTCGTTTCACAATTTTGGTTATTTTAACAAAGTTTTGTCGCCACCATGGTTCCAAGCCTTGTCGTGGCGGTGGAGCTCAGCAGCCTGGTACTAGGGTGAACCGAGGCACCACCTGGTGTGAACCCAATTGAACCGAGGAGGTAGCTGCTGTTTATACCCCTCTTATAAGAAAAGGGGACAAAAGAGCAAAATGAAGCGGCGCTTTCGAGCACGGGACAAGGGGGAGAGGATGGGAAACTCACCTCATTGCACTGTCCCAAAGTTCGGAGGAGTCGGTCCCCCTAAAGCAAGTGAAGGCGCGTAGCTGCGTTTAATAAAAGGACTCCAATGGTAAAATAATTTTTCAAATCTATACAGTAGTTTCGGAGTCTATTCAATGCTAACAAGCGATGAAATAATTCCACTTTATAACATTAGTATAGAAATATAAGGATTTCATTAGAAATTATCCAAATTGTTTCCGAATCAAAAAATCTTTACTTTATCTAACAAATTACATTCGAGGCTGATTTATTTGACATTCGATTTACAAAATTTGCATTCGATTTACATAATACAGTCGAAGTGTTTGTTTGTTTGTTTGTTTGTTTGTTTGTTTGTTTGTTTGAACGCACTAATACTAATATAATAGAGCTGAAGAGTTTGTTTGCAGTCGTTAAACTCTGGAATTACACGGCGGGTTTGAGAAATTATTTTTGTATGTGATAGCTACAAGGATGGTTATGGTATACCATGACGCGACGACTGAAGCTGCGGGACGCTGCCAGGCTACTATAGACACAAGTGAGAAGTAGTAGGTACTGGACATACTATCCCTACTTGTGTTAAATACCTATCGGGACTAATCCTTCCCATCTGCGGGAAAAGAGGGTCTATCCCCCTATCGACCACAATCTCACCTGGATCGTCCCCCGACGTGTCTTATAGTATCCAAGTACTATGTACATATAAGACACGATATAGTCACCGATGAAGCTGCACCGGACGCCTCCGTCAGCATAGAGCAGTCATTTGAGTTTCCAAACTGTGCATCTTATGGCATGACATCGTAATTCATACACCGACTGATCATCCGTTAGGAGACCCACTCGAATGTCCATAACTTTTTACTTTCACTGACTTTCACGAATTTCGAGGTCAAATTTCGGATCTCATGTACGTCTATAAACGCACTGTTGTGACATGATTAATTTGCAAAGTGTGTTTACGCGTATATCGAAAACACACAGACATACTTTCTTCAAAAGCCACACAACTTTCTAAGAGTACACATTTGTTTTACCGCCACAGACTACATAACGTCGTTCAAATCTCGCCCGATGTGCTCGCACCGTACGTGTCCAGAAAATAGGACACTAAACATGTTGTTAGTGATTGTTAATCCTCCTTTATAGCGCTTATTAATAGTATTGATCCAGCCCGAAGGGGGCGAAAAGGGAGAAGAAATGTTATAAGAAAGTTCTACGCCCAGCGCTTCGCGGTTTGACCAGCGTAGACTAACTTCAATCTTTCATATAAAGCTTTTTTACCCCTTTCACCCCCCTCCGAATTAGATCCTCCAATTTGCTCCGGTACATTCCCCAAGGAACAAGCATGCCAAATTTCTGTCTTTTTCTTTCAGTTGTTTCGGCTGTCTTGAGGTAATATGTTTACTTTTTGATTTGATTATGTTCACCACTGGGTCCCAAGCAGAGGCAAGACCCCAGCCATCTTCTCAACTGAAATTTGGATGTTTTTTTAATTTCAAAAGCCTCAATAGTTCTAGTTCTCTAGTGAGGATTTGCGCGCTTTATCAAATCTAATGTAATGTCAACTTCGGCATGCTCACTGACCGCAGATTTTGTAACACGTCGGTGTTTCATATCGGCTATGTGTTCTTTAACAAATGAAATCAAAAAGTAAGCATAACACCTCAAGACAACACGATATAATAAGTACTGTTTGAGTTAATCGCAACAACTAAAATTATAATTCTTCGGGTACTTTAAAACTTGGTACATCAGGACATCTGTCATCTCAGTCCACCCAAAGCTTCTGAAACGTCGGGCTACATAAATAATCAAATAAACCGCGATAAAATCCGTAAAAGTAGTTTTATTGTAATGACTAACATTCGCGTAAACTTAAGACATCAATATGTAAGCTGTGTTCAAATTCAATTTAAAATATACTTTCCACTTCTGTCGGCAGTTCACGTGACTGCCTTTGCCCTTTTTTATGGTTCCGTGACCAAAAGGCAAAAGACGAAACCCTTATGGTTTCAACATGTCCGTCGCTCCGTCCTTATTATTTGGAGGTACATCTACCTTTATACACAAAATACATCCGCGTAAGGACACGTGTAAAGGGTTGTATAATGCGCTGTGTGTTTGAAGTTGGGCAGGTAGAAACTGTATGCAGTACAACATAAAGATGCAGCATAATTTTTAAAAATAAACAGAGATTTTTTATTATGAATATCCGTGTGAGGTTTTTTTATAGAATAGGGAGGCAAACGAGCAATCGAGCCTTCTTATGACTACCGATGCCCATGAACATCCACATAATTACTATACCTATTCGTTTCCCTCCTTCCCTCCTCTCAATGGGCCACCGGCTACTTTCAAACTGCACGAAACGCGACACGGGAACGCGTCGGCGTACTCTATAAACGTGCAGGTGTCCTTGGGCATCCGTGATCACATACCATCAGGTGAATCTACATCCACAACCTCGATGTTGTACTACAGCGTCGCTAGTGTTTCGGGCTAACATAGTTTCGGTCCTGTAGTTCCTGAGATTAGCGCGTTCAAAGCAAACAAACTATTCAGCTTTGTATTATTAGTATAGACGCCTGTCTCTGTCTCGTGGTGTAGTGGTAAGCATGACCAAACACAGGCGCGAGGTCCTGGGATCGAATCCCTGGTCAGACCCAAGTATTACTGGGATTTTCCGATATCTAATAACAGTCCGAGGCCAGGCAGTCGATAGTGTTATACCCCCGTGCCTCGGAGAGCCGTCGGTCCTGCGCCTGATGTCTCTTCAGCCGTGTCGGACTGCCGTCCCATCGGAATACGACAATAAGGAAACAAGGCGGGCACTTGTGCCTGCGCACACACTTGTACACTATAACACGTCAGTTACAATGCGCAGTTCGCTCGTCTCTAAAGAAATGGCCGCCGTAGCCGAAATTTGGCTAGGACGACATTATTAATATACCCGGCCCCACTCGCGTTGTCATCACAAGTTTACAATAATTCGTACATTAAAGACGACAAGCGTTTCAGGCTGCAGCCATGAACATGGAAATCTACATATGGACGCTCGATAAAAATGACCCTCCTTTTTATAGTATAGGGGGCAATCGGAGCCTTGTTACGACTACCGATGCGTTGCCCCTACTTTCCTTTGGGCCAGCGGCTAATCACAGACCACACGTCGTTTTACGCCGATATCATGTTAGCGAGAGGTAATTCCACGGTCGTGCTACCTCGATTCTGCTGATATGCAGCATGGCACTACCTCTGACTCCTCCAAGTTGCGTACCAAAATAATCCCTATACGCTATACAACCGCACCGCGAATCTCACGCACCACCGGACACCGCTCAGGGTCGGTGACTCATCCACGTTTCCCAGCGAAACAAATAAAATCCTTGTAACTCGAGGTAGGCGCGATCTATCCATTATTTTCTTGTTGAATGCGATTATGAAATGCGAATATCTTACAAAGTAGTTGCAAAATCAAAAACATTCCCGTGTGACATAGGCTATTTTTAAAATAGGGAAGCTTAAAAAAACAACAAAATGACTTCAATATCGTGTTCTGTGAAAACTATTATTGATAGAAAAAAATGATGTATTACAATTTTTCGGTACACGGCACTATCTATAAAAATGTCGCGACAGCATGTCTCTATCTTTTACAGTTACGTCACTATATATATATATATATATATATATATATATATATATGGCGGGTCGCCAGTCATTTAGAAACACCTATCCACATCATTTAGAAAGACCTATATGTTGTATGATATATCATTGCCGTGTGGGACACCCCACATCATACAACACCGTTTTATAACGGTTCATAAAATACCGTCCAAACTACAAATATACGGAACCTGAGCGTCTGTGACATAAGGACATGACAAATTGCAAGGGTTCCCCTTTTTGCCATTTGCCTACGGAACCCTAAAAGGATTTTACTTTTAACGCGTAACTAATTTGGTATAGCCAAATTATTTTATTGTAATGATGCATTTTCCTTTAGTCATGGTATAACAGTCACCACCCGAGACCGTGTCCTTTATGGAATACTGAACCCGAGACACATTTCAACAGGCTCTGTCATATAAAACAGACAATAAAAGTTAGAGTCGAACACGCCGGCGCATTCGACATTGACCGAGTTATCGTGCAGTTATCGCAATACCAAATGATACAGCATTCTATACGTGCGATTACAGAACTGTAAGGTTAGTTCACTTCACTTTATATCGATATACATTTCAATATAGTATGGCGTTCATTTGGGTTACATCCGGCGTTGCCGAGACTGTACACCTGTCACATTCGACGGCTAGACAGGGCCGGATTTGATATAACGTAGAGTAAATAATTAGAGGGCCCTGATAAGTCTTTGATTCTTTGCTAAATATACTTCTATAAAAATATTAATTTAAAACGTTTTAAAACGGCCTGTTAATCAAAATGTTATTGTACTAATACGACAATAACTATTTCATGAAACGGTTTTGCTGATGAATGTTCTTTAGATGGACGGTAAACGAGATCGATCTTAGTTCTGCATGACAACATTAGTACAATATGCACGGTTTACATATGTTTAAACCATTATTGGAAAACAATATCCACTGTTGTCACTACTATTTCATCTAACGATTCTTAATTCTTGTATCGCGCAAAAAAAATATTTCTGCTTAGTTATCATTTTTATAGACGCGTGTTGATGCAATACGGTCATGTCATTAAAACTGTACCTGCACTTACACTAGACGTATGACACATTATTAATGAACAGTACAAAATATGTCAAAAGTGTCCAAAAGCACTGGTCATTTAATTTAGTTTATAATAAAACACAAGCACTCCCATAGTTTGTATGTTATTAAATACAACAATGAAATTTAGCGATAATTTTTGTTTTTTTTTTTTTTTTTTTAAATTATATAAGACTAAAAGGGCAACTAGGCAAGCAAACTATGAAGCTCCCATGGATACCACGACGGTGGAGAATGCAAGGTCCAAACAACAAATAAACAACATTCACATAACGTGCAACAGTGTTACTTTACGAGTACTTATCAAATAAGAAATGTCTTCTATTCTAAACACAAACAAAAAAAAAACATGACCAAATTGCTATGATGCCAGATTGCAAAAGAAAGTTTAGCGATAACATCAGTTCTATAATATCCTTTTTTTAAGTTGGTCTATAACGACGATATTAGATTAGAAATTTCCTCACATGTGAGTGTTAACTTTATGTTGAGGTAAGTATATTAATTATAATAGTGTACGACAACTTGCTAAATACTTGGCTTCTGTTTCTTAGTAGAACTCTTGAGAAATTGTGTTGAAATTTAGTAACACAAGCTAATAAGCAATAAAATATTTTGGTATCATTATTTGTTGTAACTACAGAGTTTTCTTTCGGAGCTGAACTTTTGCTGTGGACGCGAAGAGAAGCGCCTAATACATCCGATGAAGCCATATGATAGCTATGAGTGCTCGTCGAGGGTAGGTAGGTTTGGGGTCCAAAGAGGGTTCGACCCCCTCTCTACCGCAGATCGAAGAGATGCATCCCGATATGAGAGTGTTTGTAACAGCTAACTTAGTTATTATTATCATGGTCAGAGGGGCCGAGAGGTCCCTTCTCCCTCGACTCTGACTTCGGAGGCAGGTCTCGCGCGGTAGCTAAAATGGCGGTAGCATTTCGCTCGTGGACAGGTTCCTGAACCCGTCCCCCATTTCACCTTCTGAAGGGAGCAAAGACTCGCGCGCGATTGTCTCAGAATACGTAACCGGTACGGCGGTATCATTTGAGCGACGCAAATCGTGTATCGCACTGGGAGCTACAGACTTTGCTCTTGCGGTTTATCTCAGATCAGGGCCAGGATTGAATATTGGCCCAGTGGTAAAGAATTAACGATCAAAGAGATATATTAGCCATCGTCGCGCAACGTCGTGCTTCACCGCTTCGGCCGCAGCTGACGTAGCATGTGCACGCGTGCAGTGCTAGTAGTTGCTACGCGCCGTGTAGCTGCGTCACAAAGGCAGTTTTAAATTTATTTATTTTTATTCATAGTTTATGTACATATATAATTATTTTAAAAATAAATAAATACTAAGAGAATTACAAGGGTATGCTTATCTCCTTTAGAGATCTCTGCCAGCAGACCAAACACATATATGTATATATACATACAAATAATAAACCTACACTACATAAGATACAGAATACAAAATAAACTTACACCCCTTTTTTAAATAAAATAATATATTTAGCTACCATGGAGTTTGGACTTATATGTAATGATGAATGTAATGCTTCTTCATCCGCGACCTGAAAGCGCCAGCTGAAGGGTTCTGTTGTATCCCAGTGGGAAGATCTTTCCATAACTGAGCTGCACGAACTGTAAAGGAATTTTTGTAAAATAAAGGGCTAAAGGAAGGAATAGATAGAGCTTTTTTTACAGCACATAATCGAATGGGCCTGTCGCTGGGAGGAGTGTAAGAGAAGCGTTCGGAAAGATAGGAGGGAGAGGAAGAGTTTAGGAGCTTAAATAAAATAGTTAGAATATGCAAGTTCCGGCGGCGGTAACCTACTACCAATGAGTATGACCTGTGATTTTTTTGTGTTAACGAGGAGACCATAAGTGTCAGCCCGTTCCTTTATTTTTTGTAGGTTACAGTTTACGACATTTATAGCATCAGCTATGTCATTTGATGAAGAGTGCCTATAAAGCTGCAAATCGTCTGCATATAAATGAAAAGATGGGGAAATTATTTTGAATACTTCGTTAATAAATACCGCAAAAAGTACAAGTGATAAGACTCCCCCTTGGGGAAAACCAGCAATAAGGTCACACCACTCGGAACAATGGTCAGAAGTGTAAATACGCTGTTTGTGACCTCTCAGGTACGAGCCAAACCAAGGTAGAGCTGATTGCGATATACCTATTGATTTGAGAATGGCTAGCAATACGTTATAATCCACTGAATCCATCTTACATCTCCGTCGGCAGTCCGCATGCCACCGACTTACAACGGTCCTTATATTATTTCTTAGTAAACAAACACAAATATCTATAAAGTCTATCTCTTCAACAATTATGGTTACGTGAGGAACTGTCTGTCGTTGAAGTTGACTGCAGTGTGCGGCCTTAACGCTCGACTTATTTTACGTGCACGAGAACTAGTTTCATTATAATTATATAACTCGGCTCTTTATAATAACTATAATGTCTCCAGCTCGTCACCGACTCCTCGTTTGCTCTCAGTGATGAGGCACTTGACATAGTCCATTATAATATGTTCTATTTTAATACAAATAAATTAAATATAGGCCATGAGCCCTGTCACAACTTACGGTTACCTAATTTGTTTCAGGGTTTCCAGCCGTCTTCACCATTATTCAAGCTATGGGCTAACATCGGCCATTTTCGTCCCATTTAGTCCACGAGCCTCATAAATATGGAGACAGAAATGATGTTAAATATTGTCGCATAGATCGTTACAATGACGTGGGGCCAATGGGCCACCGGATACTCACAACCCGTAAGTAAAGTGACGCCGAAGATATCACTTTACGCAGGTATCATGTGAGCGAGAGGAGGTACCTCTCCGGTCCCGGTCGAGCCGGCCCAATTCCGATGCAATAGCATGGCACACTTATTACTAGTCTTAGAATATCGTAACCCATTATGTGGGTCACCAGGTCAGTCCTCACAACACCATAATAATTACCATATCGTTTCGAACGTTTCGTGGTGTGAAGCGTGAGGTTGCGTGCACATCTATTCGTGAATTTCACGGTTACGTCAGTGCATGCAAGTTGTCCACACACATATGCATGCAACAGGAAGGAACATGCCGGACACGTGGCTAACGTAACTAAAACTATTGTGTCCGCTGTTTTGTTTCTAAGTTTAAAGTTTATATAAAAACAAAAATATCTTTATATGACAGTTATTTGTGTAAGTCTGTGATCATCACACTAGGCTGAGCTCGGCTGTGATGACCGAAGTCCAGTTTGTGTGGCGTTTCGGTTTCAGACGTTTGGAAGAGTAAGTCACGATAGTGTGTAATAAAGCTTGTATTCGCGCGGGCACGCGCTTGCGTGTGTGTGAATGTATTATGTGCGAATGTTTACTTTGTTACCTTTGTCTGCAGAGTTACTCAGTACATTATTAGACAGTTAAAGTTCCTATAGGTACCTAAAGATAGTGCCATGTTGCATTGCAGCCGAATTGGAAGTTTCATGCTGTTTGCGAGTAGCCGGTGAACCATTGGATGGAAGGAGGAAAGGATGGCAATGCATCTGCAGGCGTTGGTCTCTTTTTTCCCGCCCCGCTTTGCGTGCGCAATAGTGCGGATGTATATTGGAGTCGATAGTCGTCGAGATGGCCTTCGAATGCTC
>JAFELO010000386.1:12930-25880 GCA_017140195.1 Eumaeus atala | reverse complement strand
GGGGTAGCCCCGAATGGAGTTTTAGGTGTCATGGCGGGCGGGTCGACATTCGGTAATCAACACCCGTACGTGATGGTCGCTTGCAAACCCATTTACTCTTAATCGTGATTTGTTACTGTTTACCTTTAAATATTTTGGGTAATTATTAACTCAAACAAGCAACACAGTGATCAGTATAGACTGTGATACTACTACCACTACTACTACCACTACTACTACCACTACTACTACCACTACTACTACCACTACTTTTTGTGAAACCTGCACATGAACGCCCGCAAAATCAATCCGGGTTTTGGTGCCCGGCCGAGGATGAGTGGCTGGGAGGAATCCAGTCTAATGGGTGCCATTATCCGTCCACTATCGAGCGCACGTGTCGTGGCGGGTCCGGTTTCAACCCTAATGAACTGCTTAATAAAAGAACATGGACACAAGCAGGAAGGAATGTAGTCCCTGGGTGGGTCCCCGAAAGGGGGAAACCCCCCGTCGCTAAAGCGGGCGGGCTGCCCCATGTACTACGGGGGGGGGTGGGTGGTAACTGTTTCGAAGGCGAGCACTCTGCTCGTCCTTGTAGTAACAACAACTCTGGCTTGATTATGGATTCTGATAATTATCTAACGAATGGCAACGATACGGATTTGGGCGCACCGACACCTTTGGCTGGAAAAAAGTCTCGGTTCTTTCGCGATCGTTGTGATGGGAACTCTTCCGCACCCATCGAAGAGGATGCGCAGATGGCGCAGTCAGCGATTTCCCCTCGATGCGTCAAGAGGTTTATCCGCAAACGGAGAGGAGCAAACATAGAGGAGTTAGAACATGATGGCGAAACGACTGCAACGACAAGGCCCCCTTCGACGGGAGAGTATTTTAGGCTTGCGCAAGCGAAAAAAGATTTGGCTGCCGTGGAGCGAGAGGCCTTGCAGGCAGAGATGGACAAGGAAGTCCTGGGCCCACGCCGCATCCCTTCCCTTCAAAGTGCGCGCATCTCGGAGTCTGGCGCCTATGATGCGGTAGACGAAGTTGGGGTGACTGCAAGCGCCTTGGGTACCACGATTTCGGAATAGTCTGCCGTCTATCACCGGGGTAGCTATAATCGAGGAATTTGAGCGGGACATGTGTAAAGGCCGTTAATGTAGCTGTCGCCGCTATCCAAGACGCGGCGGCATCTCTTATCAGCAGGTCGTCTACGGCCGAGCCAAAAGCTTTAGAAGTGGCAAAGTATCGCTTATCAACAGAGCTTAATGTTCTGAAAACTGAGTTAGCAAATCTAAGAAAAAAGCTCTTAGGCTCGCGTCCTGTGGCTGCTCCCGCAATTCTAACGCCAGAAGGGAACTTTGACGATATGCTGCAGCGGGCAATGTGTGTGGGGGGGCCTAGGAGCTCGCCTTCTTCCAGAACCCCGCCTTCGTCCCCCGCTCGCAGCCGACAGATAGCTTTCAATGGTCGCAGTTGCCGAGAATAAACATGAACCTCAGGCAATTACTGTAACGACGTTGATGCCCCACCTAAGAAGGAACCTCCCATATAGACGAAAATTGGAGCTGTGCTAGGAAGCAGCATATAGACGAAAATTGGAGCTGTGCTAGGAAGCAGCATATAGACGAAAATTGGAGCTGTGCTAGGAAGCAGCATAGCCGAATCCTCGCCATCTGTACAGTTACAACCTCCCGTAGTGGCTAACACGGATATTGATTTATCACAATTTGAAGAAGGGTGGACGGAAGTTGTCAAGAGAGGAAAAACCTAAGCCTCATCAGACACGGCAGCTACAAAAAAAGGGGGTAAAAGAAAAAAGAAAACGAAGCTACGTGCCACAAAATCCGCAGCAGTTGTAATAACATTACAGCCTGGCGCAGTGGAGAGAGGCGTTTCGTATGCTGAGGTTTTAACCGAAGCCAAACAGAAAGTAGACTTGGCGGCACTCGAAATACCGGTGGTACGGTTCAGACTGGCTTTGACTGGAGCCCGCATCCTGGAAATACCCGGAACTGACAATAACGCGAGGGCCGACGCACTTGCCACAAAATTAAAGGAGGCTCTCGGGGACGATGTCCTTATGTCCCATCCTCAAACGTACTGCGCACAAGCGGAATGCATGATTCCGCTTCGGCTGAGGAAATTTTAAAATGCTTTCACTTAGTAGGCGCCTGTCTAGACGAAGCGATTAAAGTTGGAGAAATCCACAGAGTTGGACGGGGCCGTGGTACTGTACGGGTAAAATGACCTATGGGTAAAATGCTAGCAGCGCTAAAGTGTATGGATCATAGTCGCCGTTAGTTTGGGTCCCCCTCGAAAAATGAGGCCTATCCAGGAGATTTGCCACGCGCGTGACAAGTGTACGTACGAAACGGACCGCACCGGCATAAGGCACCGCAATGTTTGAACGCTCCTCAGTGCGTTGTCTGTCCTACAAGCGGCAACCCCGCGGATCATCGCGTGGGCAGTAATGCCTGCGAAAAGCTCACCCGCAGTCAAAATATGAAGAAAAGCTCGCTGACAGCAGCTTCCGCTTCGTCGTCACTTCCTGTTTCTGGGATAGTGACGACAGAAGTCGAGATGGAAGACACTACTGTCCAATATACGGCTCTGCTGAGCACAAGTCTCCTCGATGGTGCAGTGGTCGATAGACGTCGCTGTGATTGCGGAACCATATCGTGTTCCGGCCCGCAATGACTGGGTGGGTGACATCAACTCCACTGCTGCTCTTGTTATTAATCCGAGATTTCTAGCAAGCAACCTTTGTAGGGGCCACGGGTTCGTAGCGTGTACTTTAGGCAGTATAACAGTGGTGAGTGTTTACTTCTCGCCTAACCGGAGTTTAGCAGAATTCCAGGTATTCTTGGTTGCTTTTGGGGTCGTCATAGGTGGAGTGTCATCTGTGCTCGTGGCCGGTGATTTCAACGCGAAGTTTGAACGAAGAACTGTGGGGTTCTCCAGTGACGACTGCAAAAGGTCGGGTGTTAGAGGAATGGATGGTCGCGTCCGACCTGCTACTAGTCAATCAAGGCCAGTTGCTTGCGTGAGACACAATGGTGGATCTGTACCCGACCTCTCTTTGGTGAGTCACACGGTCGGCACGATCCCGGGCTGGCAAGTCCTAGAAGACGTGATCATCTGTATATCCGCTATGATGTCTCCACCCATCGATATGGGATCCTGCCCCGCAGATCGCACACTGATCCTGAACCGAGATGGGCACTGACGAAGCTGGACAAACTACAGGCGGTTTGTCGAATCCGTGCTCTTGGCCTTGAAGTACCTGTGGCAAAGTTGGAAGCACTGTGCCTGCATGGACCACGTAACAGACCCTCGCAACCGCTTTTCATTGTAGTCGGAGGCACTAGGATACGAGTTGGATCAAATATGACGTACCTTAGCTTCTTCTCGATAGCCGCTGGACTTTCCGAAGTCATTTCGACCAGATGGATGTCATGATTACGGCAATCCGTCCCGTTCTTAGGAAGAGGACAAAGCGCGCTGGTGGAGCGCTCTCATTCCACCTCACACAGATTTGAACTGGGCACGGCTGTATTGGCCGTTACCTAGGTGAGGTTGTTCGCGAACAGACCCCGGTCATGAGGTTCGCCTCGAAACCCGCAATCGCCGCAGGCCCCTCCCAGGCCAGTGAAGAAGACCCACGGACGGAATGAGGTACCAGTCCCCTTTACCTAGGGGGTAGGTCTCGCGACCTGACCCGGGTTATGAGGTTCGCATCGCAGCCTGTGGAGATGACCCCACGTACAATGAGGTACCTTAAAGTGGCTATGCCGCCGCATTGTGTGGTTTGTGTGGGATTTTGAGAGGGGAGGAAAGAGGGCAACACGTTTGCGCAGAAAGTATGCGGATCTATGTGTGTTGGGAGTCACCAAGAGGTTAAGCCAGCTTATACTTTAAAAAACGCAGTTAAAAATCCATTAGCTATTGTAACAACTACGTTTTGAAACTTAAATATGTTATAAAAAAGTATATCTGTCATCTTTGACTCTGAAGCTTAATGTTCTCTGTGTTAAAAAAATGTCACTCCTTTTCTCTTCGGTGTGGCTTGGATGACGGGTTGATTTTAACGCTGAGACGCTGTCTGCCTTCAGCAAATTATACTTAAATATTTTTATCTTCTAAACGTAAAATAAATAAATAAGAATTATATTTAATAAAAAAGGGACAAAACAGTCCAAAGCCGTGCTTGAGGATTTCAGCTATGTTCGCTCACTCGTCTGTGCAATCAGCACAGACGAGTGAGCGCGGGCGTTATCTTGATGGAAGAGGACTTTCCTGCCGAGCATTCCTGGACGCTTTTCTTCTACTTCCTCTCGTACACGACATCGTAACACACAGTAGTAATCAGGGTTTGTAGTCTGACCCCTTTCAACATAATCAATCATAATCACACCCTTCGAGTCCCAGAATATTGAAGCCACTACCTTATTTGCCTACAAAATCGCCTTAGCCTTTTTAGAGTGTGCTGAACTAGGTCTTCAACACTGTTTCGATGTTGTTTTATTTCTGGCGTACAGTAATGAACCTAAGCACAATCACGTGTAATAGTCAAACGCATTATTTTTTGTTCAACTGAAAGCAGTCGCGGAACCCACCTCGCAGATACCTTGTGGAAATCCAATTCATTGACTATGATGTTTTGGGTTCGTTCATAAGAGGTGCCTATAATCGGTTATCTCTCTAATTTTATATCTGCGGTCTCCCATAATTAAATCAAGTACTTGTTTAACATTTTCGTTAGCAGTGGACGTCGAAAGCCTTCCAGGGTTCATCTTTCACACTCTCTACCACGCTGGGACTCTGCTATTTGTTTTTTGACGAATGAATAAGACAGAGCAGAATCTGATAAAGCACTGACCATTTGGAGCCTTCTTATGGAGATACTTAATGACGGCACCCTGCTCGATTTGCTGCACTTGCAGAAACTATATCCGATTACAGTGTTAATCAACTTGTAAAATCAAAACTTTCGAACACACGTTTCGAACTTAACACAAGTCTGAACTGAACCAAATAATGTGGGAAGATTTGATGCTTTTCAATCCATCCTCTCATAATCGCTGGGACAAAAAAATCGTTACTTACGTTACTCAAGTACGATATATTCACATACTTAAATGGCAAGTACTTGCCAATTGTATATACAAATATTTCTGCAGTAGCATTTAACATTTATAAGTCAAGTTTACCACAACCATTAAATTTAACCATTTTAACATTTAATTGCCTTGGTTGAGACGCCAAAGTCAAGGGCGAGACTTCGTCACTGCACTGAGCCTCTGAGACACAACAGGAGTTTTGAAAACGTTACACTATTTTTTTAGTATAGCGAGCAAACGAGTAATCGGAGCTTTGTTAGGAGTACCGAGACCCGTGAACATAATTACTGTGCCGATGCGTCGTCCCATTTTCTATACGATCCCCAACGGGCCACCGGTTGCTCATAAAACATACGAGATGCATACACCGAAGATGTCACGCCGGTATCATGTGAGGAGCTACCTCCCTAGTCGTGCCGGGCCAATTCCGCTGTAATGCAGCATGGCACTATGAGTAGACACTGGTTTTTAAATTCGCATTAACAGATTGTTTCATTACTGCATTGCAGCCGAAACGGGTTGACATGAACGGGGAGGTACCTCTTGTTCACACTATCAACGCAAAGCGTGGCTGTCGCGTTCGTGTCACTGTGGACTTCTGGGGACCCATTAAAGCGGAAACAGGAATGCAAAGCCTTTGTGGGTTTCGGTAATCACCAACAGGTTGGAACAGCTCATTTGACCCCTCTTACTATAAAAACAAGAAATATTTTAAAAATATCTATATAGCATACGAGTTTTGTTTTTAACAATTTTCGCGTTTAACTCCAAAACATAGATTCAAACTTAAGTGTCTGATTCAACGATAAAGAGTATTTTTGTTATATTGAAGAAACGAAATGGAAAATGTGAATCTATTAATTGACTTTTAACTGTACCAATCCAGATACCGTTTTGTCTTGAGCGAGTTATCTGTGAAGCCTTTTTTTCATATGCTATCTTAAAGCGACATCTCCTATAGATTAAGTATACTAAACAAAATATAAGAACAGTAACTGACTGACATTTCAGTACGTCGTGTGCTCACTAGATGGCACTGCATAAATTTTAAAAGGATATTTTTTATTACGGAAGCCAAAGAGATAATTTTAATTATAAATTTTGAGGGGCTACTTAAATCCCCCTCAATCAATTTGCTGGAGGATCTCAAAAGGATACAAGATGTCCTTCATGTGTTTTTAGGCGCAAGAAAAAAGGGGCTCTTCGGCACCCAAAACATTATGTATTACGGTGTTGGCCGTATACTCGTCTTAGCTTGGTGGCAGTATATAGCCTTCACCGATAAATTATACCTCATTTACAAATACTGCAAAAAATTGGTGCTTGTGAGATTCCCTTCAAACAAACAAACAAAGTCATCTAACTTTATGATATTAGTATAGATTTTGTAAATAACTAAAAAGGTGAATGTTTTAATATCGCCTTCAATATATAAACATTCGAAATAGTTAGTACCACTTGGCACTTAATGTGCGTACGTAGGTACACACAATAGAAGCATAATATCTACTATTATATACTGTTAATATAGCCGGGTCGTATCGCTAGTATTATAATTGTGTATATAATTGACCCAGCTTCGCCCGTGAATGACAGGGGTCAAATTTCACACTAAACCATTCCTCTAAAGTCGCTCTACCCATGGCTGAAAATCGTACAGTAGATTTTGTGAAAATCTGTCACATATAGACAAACAGCGTTTGAGGATTTGGTTTTATGTTAAGTAAAGGTAGACATAAATGCACTGACACTCGTGGCATAAGCCATATGATTAATAATACATCATATGATTATTAATAATAATAATAATAATAATAATAATAATAAATCTTTATTTCAGGCAAAACAGTCCATATAAAATTAAATAAGTTGGAACTACATTATATCTAAAATCAAAATTTTTGTCAATAACATTTATTCTTAATCTATGTTAGTAAAGTATTATTAATTATAACTCATTCTAATCTAGGTCTAGGTTCAAGTCTGGTGCTGCTGTGTATATAGGTCCATTTTACCCAAAGGTGGCTTTCGAGCTTATGAGCTTATGTGCGCAGGAGGGTGTTGGTGCTGCTTACTGATCTACCTATCATAGACGCTGTACGCTTACGGATGATCGAGTAGAAATCGTCAACTCGAGCATCCACAAACATAGCAGTCGCACTGCAGTGTCTTGGCTTGCCCGAC
The DNA here is from genome assembly GCA_017140195.1 of Eumaeus atala. Taxonomy (NCBI): domain Eukaryota; kingdom Metazoa; phylum Arthropoda; class Insecta; order Lepidoptera; family Lycaenidae; genus Eumaeus; species Eumaeus atala. The sequence goes on along the minus strand of JAFELO010000386.1, from coordinate 18,600 downwards.
ACCGCGCCCTCAGCATATTATTATACTGGACACGCAGGGCGCCGTAGGTCCGCTGCGTATAGTCGGTCCACGGACTGCAAGTACAATAAGTAAAAAGTTTGGCAGTGAGCTCTAAACAACGTAAGCTTGGTCCGTACAGCGCGCAAACCTGCGAGCCAACATACTACCACGGACTGACCACGCCCCACGCTCAAGCTCGGTATCCCTATCAAGGTCAAGGCACTCGGTCACAATATGACCAAGGTATCTGAACTCAGCCACTTCTTTCAGAGGAGTTCCACACAATATAAAATTGGGTTTAAAATTTAAGGATTTATTCCTTATCCTGAAGAGTAGAAAACCACTTTTTTCTATATTGTAGCTGAGTCAATTCTCCTCCGCATATTGTGAGGAGCTTACGCAGACCACTCACAGAAGGGCTCAGTAGAACCATGTCGTCTGCATAACTGAAGTTGTTCATTATTACACCGTCCATCGAACAACCCACACCGGCTCCATTGAGCCTCTCTGTCAGCTGATTCACATACAAATTAAATAGCCTTGGTGATTTGTTGCGATACCAATACAGGAACAGAGCGCTAACTAATATCCGTTCTCAGGGTCGACCGGTTCCATTAGTTTCTGGCCTAATTGTGCATAGAAAACCAGGTCAAATGCCTTAGACAAATCCAAAAAAACATGCGTATACTGGCGTTTTTCTCTCTGTACAGTATTACTCTATTGCGTTTTCAGTGGAAAGTTCGGGCCTAAAGCCAAACTGTGCGTCGTGGATTTCCGTTGCTTTAGATTAATGTGCATCGAGCAAACCATACAACACCTTCGCTGTGTTCGTTGCCAATGATATGGGCCTGTAATTGAATCCGTCCGCGGCATCGCCTGTCCTGTTTTTGATGATGGGGCAGACCACCGTCATCATCATTTTATCTGGGAGATAACTATGACTACAACAGAGATTATACAGCATCTTAAGCAATCGTGCAACACGCACACCTGCAGAACGAATGTGTTCGACGCTCAGTCCATCGTGTCCCGGTGATTTTCCACGTTTCATGCTTTTTATATCTATATTTACTTCATTAATTGTGAAACGCGTTGGACCAACACCGGTGTCCGCGACGGCTCGAGCGACCCCTAGTCCGCTGGACACTGTACTGTGCTCATCTCAAACTAATTAGGCACGACTCTTAAACTAATTAGAGACGCGTTTTCTTATTTTGTCATGATTGATTATTTGTTTAATAATTTATGCACACTAACATCTTAACATCTAGAAATGCTGATATGAAGACACTTCCATCTTTTTGGCTTTTCTTCCAGTTGTCCTGCTAGAGGAAAAAGCAAATGTCATTACAAAATAAATATAACACTAATCAGATAACAAACACACAAAGAGCAAATAAACACATTTGCATCCTAAATAGAATACCTAAATTGTGCACATATGTTGCTCCTTCCTCCTTCTGTGGATTATCGGATACTCACACACCGCACAAAACCAGATAGTCTAGCTGTTAAGATGCCGTGTGTGTTTAAGGTGAGTCCTTGGTCGTGCCTGCCCAATTCGGCTGCAATGCAACAATCGAAAAGTGGAACTATCTCTTACCTATCTACATATTATTTATATTCTGCCAGGGTAGCAGAGTTCATCAGAAGCCTTACTTAGCAATTGAGTTTGTATTACACGAGGAGGAACTCACCTAAGAATAGAATACAATGCTTTGTTTTATATTTCGTAATTTGTATTCATAACATACTATCATCATTAATTAATTGGTCCTTTAATCATGCAATATGCGACAGTCTTGACGGAAAGACAGCGCCATCTACTGGGTGCTCATGTAAATTTAAACTACTCGAGCACAACATACATGTACAGACAACAACAAAATGTGAGTATGGCGCGTTGGAAGTTCTGCTTCTTTAGCGCTCTACCCTAGGGTGTCGGTTTTTCGTGACAGTGTGAACGCGCAACGTGAAAATTAACTCTCATCATTTTTCACTAACGCGCCGCAAGAAGTATAACTTCAAAAATTATCACTCATCAAATTTGATCCCGCTTTTAGGACTTCGGTGGTAAATACACTTACTGACGATTTGTTATAAGGACCTCAACTAACGAAGTCTAATCGTACATCTATGCTAAGTGATGCGTTCAAATTATCACATTAATAATTATCAAAGAGCGTGCAGGCGTTTAAGGTACTTCACTGGCAAATGTAGAAATGTGAATGCAAGACTGACATACATTATCAGATTGATCGGGTACTGTCCGAATATGGTGACAAGAGTCTTCGCTACCGATGCGTTCGTATGAGGAGAATTATGAATGCGGAGGAGCAAGGCAAGCCAATCGTTATATGTGGCACTCCGTTCAGACTGATTTCCTCATTAGGGACCTGGCGTGAAGATGTTTTGTTGTTGTAAATATAGAAAGGTATACAGAAGAATCTTATGCCTACCTAGTACCTGCCACATTCCGTCATCTACACACAAAGGGTTACAAAACGTTATGGAAGTTTTGTGTGCATATTCGTATGGCTTTCGGTCAATGACCACCGCAAGCATACAAATGGTATTTAATGTGCACAACCTTTACACGTCCACGACATCAGGCTATTTAGAGCGTTAAGGCGACGGGGTAATGGACACTAAGGCAAATGCGACCTGCTCTCATAAATCATAATGCAACTTAAATTAAGTCTGATCCGCTTACCCAATTATAATAAGTCATCAGGACATCTGTCATCTCAGTCCACTCGTGACCATGGTTGTTGTAAAGCTTCTAAAACGTCGGGTCAGCCAAATAAATAAATAAACCGTGACAGAATCCGTAAAAGTAGTGTTATTGTAATGCCATTCGCGTAAACTTAAGACATCAATAAGTCTATGATATACCCAATAAAATTATGGGTAGGTAGTTCCGGTCCCTCTGATTTTAAATAGCTAAATACGCGCACACACTCATATTCACGCCAATCACGAGGTTAATAATCATCATTCATCATCATCATCATTATCAGCCCTTATCGGTCCACTGCTGGACATAGGCCTATTTCAATGAACGTCGAAACGGCCGATTTCCTGCTATTCGCAACCATCTCGGATCAGCTACTGCACTGAGATCGTCTTTTTCATCGAGAGTGAGAATAGTTAAGGAACTTTAACGAATGTTGCTTAAAGAGTGACGATAATGTTTAACTTCTTTCCTATCTAATAAGGTCAACTTTCACTGTTCGTAAATATACCAAAGCAAGTACTTGGTAAGCAAACATGTGAAAATTAAAACACATGAGATTGTTACTTCGTGTTGCTTTGTTGGTCTAATTAAGTAGTAGGTACTTGACAGTTTAAGATAGTTTTAGTATGGCAGTCAAGTTGTCTTGAGGCAAATACAGACCCCACCATGGTACAAGCCTTGTCGTGTTAGTGGGGCTCAGTAGCCTGAGCTCAGACACCTTGAGCGAAGCCAATTGATCCGAGAGCGACGGTGGGAAACTCACACCATTGCACTGTCCTGAAGTTGGTTAGGGTTTTCCTACGACACGGGGCACTCAAAATAAGTACATGTGAAGGTGGCTTTCTTTTGGTGTTTTCCGGTGGCTTGCCTTCGAGAATAGGACCACCAGCTCACAAGTGATAATGTCTAAGGTTCTTAAGATACTTCATGCTAGATCGCACTTCGAATGGGTAGGCTCTTGCGATTACTCCTCTTCGTTGTAATAGTGCATCGTACTGTGAAAATCCTTGATATGCAGGTTGGAAGTGTTCTCTCCATTTTAGTACAACGTCTTGTCTTTCGGTGAATGAATTTCCGTCACGGTGGGCGTGAGTTGTATATAAGCCTAAGCAAAGGCTTTTTTTTTCGATCAGTCGTTGATATGGAACAAAAATAAGGAAGAGCATAACCTCCTCTTCTGTGATTCTATGATCTAGATATTTATGAGCGTCTCTTGCCAAAACCGCTCCCCGTTTGCTAAAGAAGGAAGCGTGCTATATAGTATACGCAATAATACTATATAGTAGAATATAATAAATACCCAATAACATACAATAGATATAAATATACCAAAATATAAATATTTAAGCACTTACCATGATACGTTTACTTTATGTTTACCTTTTTTTCAGCGCATTCCATTTCTATTAAAACCCTAATGAATGGTTAAGCGACAATAGGGTTTTCTCGCCAAAACCTCTGCTCGTTTGCTAAAGCAGTTTCGCCTGCTACTACGCAATAATACGTGGTCACACTGGACCATCTTGAATTATGTGCAAATCTCTAAAGGGTATATAAATAATGCTATTGTTCAACAGCGAACTAAAATCACGTTCTAGTGCTTACCCTAAATGTCTCACTCACGCCGGATTACAACTAACTAGGTAATAGCCAATACGGACACGAGTAGCTCACACTGAGTAGTAAATAATGGCATGAGCTAGGTGATAAACAAATGTTATTGAACGGAACCTTAGTGAAATTGGACGTGCAAGGTCATTCAGTGGGGAGACAGAGGTTTGGAGCTTCGAAACACACTGAAAATAAAATTTTCTGGTATAAAAAAGGGTAAAATTTATTGGCTAGTCTGACTAACTAGTACTAGTAAAACTAGTATGCGGCAGTCGTGTCCTATCTCATACTTAACACATTCCAACTTCCAAGCTACAAAAGGAAGGAGCGTCGCAGACAAAAAAATAGCCTCTTCTGGTTGAAGGACATTCAATCACACATTTAATGCTACCCACTTCGGATATAGCGTATAAAATTAACAAAACACTTTAACGAAGATTTCTATTAATAAGTAAGTCAGTACAGATAATCGCTTTCATTCTAAATAAACAAATCACACACTGCCTCGTAAAGTTCGCAACAATTACTCCTTCATTCTGAATTACCGATTTATGATCCGGCTGTTAATTACCTTTTTTTTTTGGTGACGAAGGGGAATGCATTTACGCATGATACCTGAGAGCCCGGGTAGACCCCCAGACCTATGTCGGACTCGGCCATTGGGTAGCATACCAAATAAACCCCCACGGGAGCCCTCAGCCGCTATTCGTGGCAACAGGACCCCTCCAGCGACAGGCTGGCCTCGGCGAAAAGGCCAGACTTCACCTCCTCGGGGACTGTCCGGCTACGCTATGACAGTCCCCACGACGCCGTGTCTTTATGAGGTGGACCGGGTCCCCATCCCGGCCCGACACAGGATGGGCCCGATATGGGATGGGACATGACCGTCTCGCAGAAGGAAGCCATCGCCATGTAGGACTGGTCGCTGCCGAGCATCGCAACGATGATGATAGTCTTTGACAAGTCCCCTCCGACTGAACTGATCCAGATCGTGACGCAGCGCCGCCCATCTCGGGCACACCTCGAGGGTGTGCTGGGCCGAGTCCACCGCCGCGTGACAATCGGTCGTCGCCTCCATGTGGGCCGTCCTACACTGGTGCCCACCGAAGCAACCATGCCCTGCGTCAGACGGAAGATGAGGGTTGTGCGCCTACGGGACTGTTAGCTACCTACTGTTTACCAATTTATAAGTTTAAAGGAAGAATTCGTACATATTGTATCGAGCGTACATGTTATATAAGCAAACGAGAAATCGGAGCCTTTTGATGACTACCAACGCCCATAGACAATCGCATGATAGTTACCCAGATGCGTTGCCCTCC
>JAFELO010000385.1:873086-883956 GCA_017140195.1 Eumaeus atala | reverse complement strand
AGTGACTGTATTAGTTCCGACATACGACTAGAGGTTACTCCTCAAGAACTTATGTGATTCAAGAGTGCAGCGATTAAAGATGAGGAACACTTTTGTGTAGGAATACATATAATACATAGACAAACATCCATGACCTGGGCGGTATTGGAACCCGCGACCGCTAGTGTAACATGCACGGCGTATCCCAGCCGGTCGTCAAAATACAACATGGAATGTAAAATATGAAGTGCAATTGAAAATTGGTTGCATTGTAATAAGCATTGCTCAACCGGTCGTTAGAGGCGAGCTACCGGCTACCGGCTGACGGCGTGCGGCTACCGGAGAGTTATGTTGATTGTGTCACTGTCAGGTTTATTAAGCAGTACGCGATTGCCAAATACAAATTGTTCAACAAATTATTTAGAAATGTTTAAGTACGCAGCGTCGGCAAACAAATCTTTTGTTACAAAATATTGTATTCGCATTACGTTTTATCATGTAACATATATATTTCGTGTGCTCATACATGGGTATGAGCACACGAATTGTTATTATATTATTATATTGCCCATGCATTACCCTATAATGCATGGGCACTACCCTAATGCATTCAAGATCCTGGTCAAAAACAAGAGGTGACAAGTTTATCAAAAAGATGAAAGCTTTTCTTTTCTTTCAGGGTCCAACAGGGTCGGGGTGCAACTCAAGCGTCAGAGGTGCCACAATTGAGCCGTCACGGTACAAAGTGACAGCTGATGTGACAGATGCAGCTGTCACTTCGTGTCGTTATTATATGGAACATACAAGAAACATAAAGGCAACATAGTAGATGAATGTGGCGCACTCTGGTGTCCATTTTAGGTATTAAATACTGACATAACAATGACAATGACATGTTGACTTGAAGTACAGTTATTAATAATATACAATGTGTCATATGTAGACTGCTCACATGAGACTTTACTGCATATCGAGATTAAATATGGCGCCATAGTCACTCTATGAAAAAATAAAAGTATTTTGGATAATATTTAATATTTTCTTTTAGACGTCAAACAATAATGTCGGTATATAGTAACTATTCCAACCACTAGTTGGCATTTGACTTTTCGTTTCACTCCTTTCAAATTCTCTTTTTTGTTAATTGTGTGTTTTCAATTGTTTGATTGTTTATGATTTATAATAATTAAATATTTAAATAAACATTTTATTTTATATTCACATAATTTGTTTTCTTAAAGTATAATAACCTATAACGTATTTATATGAATACTCGTATTACAGGATTAATTGTATCATCATTATCAGATCTTATCGGTCCACTGTTGGACAAAGGCCTCTTTTAATGTATAGGATGACATAATGTTACTGAGTACTAACGACCCGCCACGGCTTCGCTTGTGAATAAATTGAACACTCTAACCTTTTACTGGAAACGCTCTATAAATGAGAGAAAAAATTCTCAGTAGAATTAGAAGAGACACACAGATTTCTGGCGCCATCCTCCTACTTGGATTTAGCGCCATCTATTGAATTAATTCATGAACCCGTCTGCTAACTAAAGAGATATAAACAAGGCTAAACAGTAGTTCTATGTACTCAGTCTGACCGTAAATACTGTTAAAATTAGAAAAAAAATACATTTGAATTTGGAATCCGTCACATTTATACGATTGCTCAATGTGTTTTATCATTTTGGCACCATTACATTGTATAATATTTTGCGTACGAGTATGGTGATAAAAAGAACAGATTCGCTGTGATTGCATTACACAAGGTAGGCATGGAGCCAGCTGCAATTTTTTAAACTCTCCAAACACTTGCTGTTAGTCAAATGTTAGTGTACCGGGCTATTAATATGTGCAAAGAGACTTCCTCTGTTTGTGACAGAAAAAGATCTGGCCGTCCGCGTAGTGTTCGTACGAAAAAGGTGGTCAAAGCAGTAAGGGAAAGAATTCGAAGAAGTCCTGTTCGAAAGCAAGAGATTGTTTCAAGAAAGTGAAGATAGCACCTAGAAAATATTGCGTATTTATGAGATGGTTTAGGACTTGCAAGCCTATAAGAGACGCACTGGTCATTTCTGAACTGATAAAGATGAATAGGGTGGTAAAAACGAAACAACCGGTGAAGGGCTTCGCAAAGGGAGGCCACAGAGAGATTTTGTTTAGGGATGTGATTTTGTCTACAATTGATCAATATTTTAACAAATAAAATGACCGTATTTATGCTCAAAGCTCTAAGTGGACAGGTTGCCACGTAGGCATCATCCGAGTTTAGTGATGGATTGATGGGGTGTTAGCCACGAAGGAGTGACTGAGCTACACTTTTGTGAAAAAGGTAGCGAAACATCTGCACAAGTGTATTCAGATACCGTTCTTGAGAAGGTAGTTCAGCTCCCTAACAACACCATGTTAAATAATCAAGTGTAGTCTTGCCAGCAAGACTCGGTGCCGGGTCATAAAGCTCGATCCACGCAGTCTTGGTTGGAAGCGAACGTCTCGGACTTCATAAGAGCTAAAGACTGGCCGTCGTCTAGTCCCGATCTAAGTCCGCTGGGTTATGATGTATGGTCAGCTTTAGAGGGTACAGCTTGCTCTAAAAGCCATGATAATTTGGTGACAAGCAATCCAAACGATTGGCAGTGAAAGATTTCCCTATGGAAGTAGTGCGTGCTTCTATCGGTAACCAGAGAGACCAGTACCACTTCGATGAAGCTCTTTATATTCTTAATTGGTTTACATTTGTGTATTAAACTAACACAATGTAAAAGTAATAAATGTTATTTGCATTAAAAAAAAAAAATTAAATTATTTGTTACGATATTTATGGCAAGACTAGGTATATATCATAGTTTTATTATTTTTTGTTTTGCTGCAATAGATAGAACCTTTTTATTAATAGTTTTGCCTTCTCGAATGTCGTTGTCTATTTCTCATGAAATATATAAAACCAACACCACAAAATGACAGAGTCTTTACTATCATTTTTTGCACACCGTACCTAATCAGGAACAAGTCGCGTGCCTTTCCGGATTGTATCGGTACGTGCAAATCTCGGAAACTCGGCTACTTGGAAATATAAACGCGACTCGCGGAGGCGCACATAAAAACTCATCATTTGGCTTGATTCCGCATATCTGAGCCGGTATATACGTAAATGTATGAACCAGCCTTCTATGATCTATGAGTTTTTTTGTAAGAAAAAGAGTACAGTCGTCAGCACAAGTACACGTCTGTGATATGAGTTGAATTTTAATTGAATGATGTTGGGTACAGGTCCGTCTACCTTACGTGTGACTTGTTGAGTTCCCCGGCTTTGTTTGGTGAATTGTTTTTTATTACTTTATATTCTGGCCGTTCGGATCTGTGTGGGCATCGGTAAAGTGTGGTATTCAGTTACCATCAGGTCCTCTACTCGTTTCACACCTACGTTACATAAAACTTGTCACACTTTTTTTCTTTTTCGTGACAGACGTTTCGTACAGTTTATGGATAACCGGTGGCCCATTGGAATGGATGAGGAAAAGATAGCAACTCACTTGCATAGAAAACATGCCCATTTTTATGGGTGTCGGTAGTCATCTAACAGATTGACTACTCGTTTGTCCCCTGGTAATAAAAAAAAACTAAAGCTGACGCGGCCGGCAGGGCAGCCAGCACCATAGTTGTACAAGTTCGACCGCTCCTAGTCTTCTGTCATGCCACCGGATGCCCATCAGCGTAATTGAGCGAGCGAGCGCACGTACGTATCTGCATGACAATCGGCTACCACTCATTAGTTCGGCCCAAGTTAGATGGCGACGTAGACCTGTGCGCATGGACGCGCCGATGAGAATACGAAACTAATGACAAGAATAACAATTTATAGCAAATGACAAAATAGCCAAGGAGAGCTTAGTAAAAAGATTGAGAATTCTTTTTATTACTCATGAAACATCTCCAGGAAAAAAAGTTTATTACAGTTTCAACGATTTTTTTAATGACATACTTCACTATTATGAATTTTATTTTTCTATTGTATTTTAGTTCCGTTTTCCATTTAATTTAGTGAAATTCCATTTTAATCAAATGAGACATTTTAACTGAATTAGTTATGTGTCTTTTCATATTATTATCATGTTATAGACTACTTGTCTAAGAAAAATAGTATTTTTAAACGTGTAATTTTGATAAAATAATAAATCGTAAGTAACTGAACTAACTTAAACACGAATAACACAATAAGTAAAGAAATAAATTTTGAAAACATTTGCATGATTGTTTTCAGCGAAGCATGCGGGACATCGACTAAATGTTTACGTTCCACGTTGTATAGCATGCTTCTGCGAATATTTATATTTCTATTTCTAATTCTAGTTGCGTTTTGTTTTATTCCTTTTCGGACCTTAACTTACGCTATGGAAGCGAAGAGAAGCCCAATACAGCTTCAACGGATTGCTATGCGTGATCGTCGGGAGCTGAGACTAGGTAAGGACTGACAGGTCCCTCCTTCCCTGACTCTCACGTCGGGGCTCGCGCGCGGTAGCTAAAACGGCATCGGCGCTGACGTCGTTTTGCTCATGGAGAGGGATCGTGACCGAGTGATTTTATTTACACTTAGCTTTGCTTTTGAGTGTGTGACCAACCCATTGCCACTTCAGCGAGCCTATTCGTCGCGTGATATCGGATTATGACTTCATAGACATAGAGACACACCCAACATAGCGCTCAATAGCCCGGTGAGCTATCGCAAACTTGCGGGATTAGTCCTAAATTAAGAGGCCATGGTTCGGCCCCGTAGGTTGTCACGGGGCGAACGCATTGATTGAAGCCGTTCGTCTTCAAGCTCTGCGGTATAGGCGACGTGAGAATGTCACGAAGCTTTCGGACTCATGTGGGCTGTAAAACATTTCCTGCGAACCCTCCAACGATGGATGCGAGTAGCAAGAGATCGGTCATCTTGGCGTTCACTGAGAGAGGCTCATGTCCAGCAGTGGACCGATAAGGGCTGATAATGATGATGATTAACTTTGATTACTTAAAAGAAACACGTTTTGGATCATCAAAAAAATAGAGCAATATAAGACAAAAAACTCTGCTCCTGATGCCTCTGCCCAAGTTTGTAACACTGATAAATGAACTTTTCGTTTATTTCTATTAGTGGTCGGATATAGTGTTGACATCCGTTTAATTGATTTGATTTAGGATATTTGTGCTCTCTGTTAGTATACTTGGAGTTATTAAAGCTACTTGGAAATAAAACTAGCTTTGGCTCACGATTTCACTATTTTTCCTATATGTTTTCGGTACAAAAAGTAAAGTATGTGTTTCCATGTTTCTTCTAATAACTACTCCTGTTATAATAAAATATGAAACGTGACCTTAATATTATAATTAAATTCTAAACTTAACAATTATTACGGCTCTTGTGACGTCACAAAATTCTTAAACGTAAACATACCGGCCGAAACTGCATGCCGTCTCTTTCTAAGTAGTGTGACCCGTCCAGGCGCACAGTCCGGGTGTCGCACTATGACTTCCCACACCGTGTGGGCACAAATATTGTCAGTCCATACTATGACTAGATCAGCTGCAGTAGATTAGTTAAACGTGTCATAGTAGGAAATAAGTGCCATGCTGCGTTGCATGCAAATTGGGTCGGCACGACCGGGGAGGTACTCCTGGCTCTCTTGAAATAAAGTGATAGCTTCGCTGTCGCGATTCGAGTCGTTTGTGAGTTTCCGGGTGGAGGGAGGGAGGGGAATGAGGCCAATATATAACAATTATGAAAATGTCTATAGGCGTCGATAGTCATGACAAGTATTTTCCTTGTAGGACCTGTTGACCTCCACCCCTCCCCCCGCAAATGGGAGACTTGTAACCGGATAAAAGTGATACGAGTATAATAGTCAATAAATTACTATCTTGACAGGAGCAAACTCTCAATGAATCAGCATCAACAGGAGCTGCGGAGTGGCCGCCGGCGTGATCATGTTGAGTGCAGCCAAGTACACAATGCTGCTAACTCATCAGTTAATAACACTTAAAGCATATTAAGCTTTTGGCACTCGCATCAACTCCTTAATTGGCAGTGCAAATAGTAAATTAGCAATGTGTTGCGTGTGTGAGTTCTGGAGATGTAATTAACACACAAACACATAAATTGGGGTCAAATTGATTGCGAGCTCGAAATAACTGTTGTACTAGCGTTGCGCCATGGGCTTTCGTGCGATGAAGTATTGTAAACCCTTTACGCGAAGCGACGTGTAACTTCAGGTTCCTTCATTTTCATACAGCGCTACAATTGCTGTCATACCTCCGCGCTGGGCTCGAGCAAAAAAATGTATGTTTTAACATCTTGTTGCTAAACACGAAAGCAATATATTTTACGTTGATACGATGTTTGACCACTGACTCAAATATATACCCACCCCAGTAACCTGGAGTGAAGAGGGCAGCTATTCGTTCCTCATCTTATAAGAAGAGGAGGTAAAAGTGTAACAGGAGGGGCGAGGATGGGAACTTCTCTTTTCCACGTTGAAGGAAAATATCGAAAGTAAACCCGGATTCATGTTCATTCGAACCAAAGAAATATTTGGGCCTAGCCTTCCTTCTGGGTTATAAAGATGGTAGCCGCTGGCGCCCTTGTCGCGTCTATCAACTCGTCAAAGGGCTCTAAATCGAGGCTTCTCTTTTGCGCCTCTATACTATAATACAACATTACATGCGTTCGCATTTATATTAGTACGACAATGTTACCAAGCTCAGAAGCGAACACGATATCAATAAAAGCCACCGTTTTCCTCCGCGCCATATTTAATATTCGTAAACACAACCGACATGATATAGCTACAGAATTCCAGTCATGATCTGCTCACCAGCCACAAGGTTACTGTGCATTATGCAGCCATTAACATTTCTGGTAGTTATTATTACATTGACTGGCAAATCATAGTTGGATACGTAATGCGTTACAATAAAACTACCTTTACGGACTTTATCGGGGTTTATTAATCGTTTAAATAGCCCGACGTTTAAGAAGCATTACTGCCACCATGGTCTCGGTGGTCTGAAATGACCGATGTCCATATATCATAAATTATTAAAAGTACCTGTTAAATTATAATTATTTAGTAGTTCCGATTAACGCAAACGGTACTTATCATAGCTTGCTGTCTTGAGTGTTTAGTTTCTGATTTGATTATGTTCACCACTGGGTCCCACGCAGAGGGAAGAACCCAGCCATCTTCTATATTGAAATTTGGATGAGTTTTAGTTTCAATAGCCTCACGGATCATCCTTGGAACGAACCGGCGTTCCCTAGTGAGGATCTGCTCTTAATCAACTTCAGCATGCTCACAGACCGTAAAAAAAGGAATTTTATTGTAATGAGTAACATTCGCGTAAACTTAAGACATCAACCCGTAATGCGTATAATATAATATAATTACTAGTCTGTACTATGCCGTCGTGTTGTGTACAGTTTATGTAGGTGAGACTTAGGTAATAGATAGCACAGTAAGTGTCAAGAGATGGTAGGAATGCATCTGAACGATTATGCTGATGTCTATGGACGTCACCATGAACGTTTATCCCATATATGTTATAAAACATTATCTATACTAACATTATGAACACTTGGAAACATTTGATTGTTTTTGTTGTAGTGGACCGATTTCAGAAATATTTTACATTATCTGTTTATCGGTGATAATCACGTTCTTTTTAAATGATAAGGACCATTTAAAACCACGATAGTGTAACTGTGGGTTTGATAAAAATATCAAAGTAAATCATATCTATAATATAGAAATTATTGGCCACTAGCTGTGGCGACAGACGTAATTGTTTCGTCACTAATTGAATTATTTGTAATGTGGTAACATGTAATGTTTATGACGCCGGAATTAAAGTTTATAATATTTGTATTTTTATAAGTCACTGAATATTTGCCGTATGTTGGTTAAGTATCCGTGCGAAGCCGGGGCGGATTGCTAGTGTATTGAATAATTAGATACAAAACTGAAAACATTGATTTAGATACAATAAAAATTTATGAGTTTTTAATCTTCGTAACAGGCGTATTGACTGAACTTGTCTGATCGTTTAAAATAATACATAGAGCAAAAAGCTATCTATTTCTGTTATATCAATATTTACAGGACAAAAATTCTGTGTTCTTTTGTTACTTTGTTTAGTAAGATCTCATTTGAAGGCTTTATACCTTGTGTGTTCTATCCCCGGCCCTGATAATTAGATCACTATTCTTAGTGACATTATGTTTAAAAAGATGTTTTTGAATTTAGAATCAACTTATCTTTTTCAATTATAGGGACGAATACCGGCCTGACGAATAGTGGCTATGCAGTCGCGATATGTGATGATTGTGAATGCTGTGATGTCCCATTGAGGGCTAGATGATATCCATTTTTTTTGCGGACCTTTCTCGGATATGCCGTACAGATTCAGTTGTAATGCAGTACTTACTCTTATAAACATTAGGACTATTTAGCAAATTTGATCAAATGTGGTCCTTTAATTACACTTTACTTTTACCCGACTACGCAACAAATGAGGGATGTAAGATCTTGACATGATCATCATTTCATTGATCTTTCACTCAAATGCCATTTTGGCAGTGGCTCCCCATGTTACAATAACAGGTACCTGCGCAGAAAAAACATTATTAAATAATACACTTCCAGTAGTTAGTCGGACGGTTAAAAAGGGAACGACTTTTCTTGTCCTATCCTTAAAAGAGCGAAGACTAGTTTTGTAATTAGTTGAGGCTATATTAGATCTCCGCCCACGCAAGTACTTACTTCTTGGCCAAGGTTACCGAGAAGTCTGTCTTGCACACATTTGCAATCCTGCAACAGCTGCCTACTAAATTTAAATGCGCAGATTGGTTTTTCTACATTCTATTGCCAATTCGAAATTGGAATTTAGTTTTATAAATTCTAAGAATAACTCGGAATTGGAATTCAGTTTCATAAATTCTATTGATAATTTAAAATTGGAATTTAGTTTTATAAAATGTAATGATAATTTGAAATTGGTATTTCATTTTCTAAATTATATTATCTAATGTGAAATAGGAATTTCGTTACAATTGCATCGGTAAATCTTAATACGAAGAGTAGATTCATATTTCATTTCCGAATTCTACTCAGAACTCGAAAGTCAAACACAGATTCCACCAATGCAATTTTACTCGCTGCCATGCCTAATAATAATTGTGTGTCGACATAAAATAGCTTATTAATCCTGGAGCTACTGGGGTATTAATATTTGTAGCTTTATTAATAGTTCAAAAAGACCAATTAATTGGCCTTGCAAAAATAAAAAGTAATAAATCATATAAATGGCCCATTGGGAGGATAGGGAGGATAGGCGACAGTTTAATTTTGTACATACATTAAAAACACGTTACTATTCCTTATGACGAGCCCTTCGACCTACTCAGGACATAGGTGATGGTATCATGCAGCAGAATTTGGCCGGCATCGCAAAACCTGACACCGAGAGGTACCGCCCTGTCCTGGTCAATTAGGCACCAGGCTGCAATTCCAAACTTTTATTTATAGTATAGTGAGCGCTTACCCACCTCCACACACGCTCCTACCCACCTCTCGGTATACGGAGCGAATCATGGGAGATGCACGGGGTGTGCTCACCGGATCTGTTCCTCAACGTACAATTCTTGACTCCCTACACATTATTTAAGTGCCCTCTCGCTATTTCACTCTCCCCTTTTTGGGGCCTGATACCACAAATATAGAAGTTGTCATCGGCCTCGTCAGTCCTGATTATCTCGTTGCAGCTATGCCGTTAGCTATCCTTCCTCTTCGCGTGCCAAGTATGCGCAAATGTATTCAATTGCCAAACGAATACTGATTTCCATAGACATCCGCATTATTGTCAACCGGATACCTGTCCCCCTTTACTCCTCCCCTTCCAATAGGCCACCCGCAAAATACCTCCCCAATGATGCAGGCCCAAATAAGCTGCAATGCAGCATGTCTGTTGCTAAATCTCGTCCAGATTTCGAACTGCCCAACAGTACGTGTATTCTACTTACAGTTCATAATGTGAATACTTATTAAGTTTTAACTTGAACGAGTCAATTGAAATTCACCGCAGTTAATGTATCAATAGTTAACTATTAGTTATTCTCTGCGCGAAGTTGCCTGGTAATGAATACAAACAGTCAGTTGGAATATTAACTACTAACCGTTACCCGCGACTTCGTCCGCGTGTACTACAAACAGGGCAAACGAAAAATCGTTAAAAGGCTCCCTTTTAACGACTATTGGCGCCCATGACCACATAATTACTTTATGGTTTTCCTTACTCACCCCCTAATGAGCCGCAGGCCACTCACGAGCCGCACGAAACGCGACAGCGCAACTCCAACAACACACCCTCGCGCCAGTTCGCTTTTGGGGAGGCAGAGCGAATGGAGCGCCATATATCCTTACGTGACCACCTCTCACTACACATGTTTCTTATGGCATAGCGGGACAAATGAGCGTTTGGTTTGGTGACAGCCAACGCTCACCTGAGACCCCCTAATTCACTATCAGCTACCAGTTACTCATAAACCCCGCTAAACAAGATATGGCTTGGGTCTTGTTTTAACGACTGGACGTTATCCTAATAGTTAAGAAAGATATTTTGAGTAAACGTAATGTCGCTGGGGTGTGCATGTTTTGCTTTTGTTCAAATTAACTTACAACTTCGGGCCAGTTGTAGAGAACAGTTGCGTGCAATAGTTTTCCCCTTAAACCGACCGACCGAAAAGGTGTATTTCTGCATTGTAAGGAAATTGAGTCGGTACGACTAGAGCGGTACCTTTCTCTGCCATCATCACTGCTGGTCATCTCCACAGAAACTGGGGGGGGGGGGGGGGG
>JAFELO010000385.1:862221-873022 GCA_017140195.1 Eumaeus atala | reverse complement strand
ATTGCGGTTTGCCATCCTGGCTTTTGGCTCAGGGAAATGTAGGCCCACTTAGGGCCTGTGTGTTATGTGGTGTGTTGTGACTGTGGAGAGTAGCGATTGGGTGTATCATGCGTGCGCATGTGTGACCCTCGTCCGGATCGCAGGACACGCAGTCCCTAGTCCGCTTGGTGGATCACGCGGGGGGGGGGGGCTAGTTCACGCGGATACGGTCTCCCGTCAGGAGGTCGCGCGTGCAGCGGGGCCAGGTCGCGTGGATGAGCACGCGGTCCATTGTCTGCCCTATTGAACATAGCGCTCGACAATCGAACCACAAAATCCTCCAGCGACTCCATCCGCAAGTCACGCGCGATCACATCATTGCGGACGTAGCGACCGGCACCCGTGGTGACCCGTAGGGATATATTTTGCTGGGCTTGCAGGCGTTTCCGCTGGGCCTGGGAGGTTAGCGCGTACCATGCGGGGGCGGCGTAAGTGAGGCGTGACCGGATATATGTCTTGTAAATCCCCAGCTTCGTCCGTGTAAGAAGTCCGGACGCTAGTACCGGCCACAGCAAAGCGCGGGCTGTTCTCGCTTGGTTGACCGCTCGGTCCACCTGCGAGCCCATCCGCAGCGCGCGGTCGATACTGCATCCGAGATACACGACTGGGGATTCCCAAGACACATCCTGGCCTCTAAACTCTAACCGCCCCGGCATGGATCGCCTCTTGCTGACATATAGCGCCGTCGTCTTATCCATGTTGACAGACATGCGCCACCTGTCGAGCCACTCCGGCAACCGGTCCAGCATGCGCTGCATGCGCCCAGTTGCGAGCTCCGGCTTTCGGGACGAGGTTACGTAAGCGCTGTCGTCGGCGAACAGCGCGAGCATGACATCCACCTCACCCTCTCCCGAAGGATCGTTAAGTGTGGGGATGTCGTTGGTGTAAGCCGCGTACAGGCAAGGGGATAGGCAAATGCCCTGTGGCACTCCGGCACGTATGACCGTCCCTCCGATACGCGACGTAGTTCGGTAGCTGGAGGCTCCGCGTCGGCCCCAGCCAAGTCTTGCCCAGCAGGATGACGTGTAAGTCATACTGCTGAGCGAGCCCCTCCGAGCGCCTCGGTTCCTGCGAAGGTGGGGGGACTGAACGGTATCATGTGAGCGAGAGGTACCTCCCCGATCGTGTCGGCCCAATTCCGTTGCAATGTAGCATGGCACTACCTCTTACGGAATAGCAGTAATGACTTTAGCAATTGTTATTGAACAACTTTTAGCAATTGTTACTGAAGAAATTTGTGTACAAGAGATTTTTGACATTAAATACTATAAATACCTTCCACAAATAATCTCATTCTCTCAATAAATTACCGCCCATGTAGATTCCTGTGGATTCATTATACAAAGTTTGATTGGGAATTTCCATAAGCGACGCAATGCATCAACACAACATTCAGTCGACGTTAATATGTCGGACAAAGAACGTGTGAGATATTTTTTTTGCCCCAAAGTTAAATATGAATGAACGTTTTACATTGTGAATATTGTGCTAAAAGTAATTTTATTAACACTAAGAGTTAATGAAGAGTGTGCCATTTATTTCCGCAAGTATAGGTGTGTTGGCTGTGTATTTGTAAAGATGTTTGTTCAGAAATGTTTTAATACGATACGTGAATAGCAGGAACATGTGAGGACATTTACTAACGCGGCTCGCTACTTCGTATGAAATGGACAGCCTGAACCATCAGTATTCTCTTGCACCTCCCACCTTTTGAATAATTGTTGGCAAGTTTTTTTTGACTGCTCCATGCGAGCGGAAGTGTCGGGCGATGGTGTATGTGACATTGTGGTGGATAGGAGGACGCCCCCCGCCCTCCTTTCCCGCAGATGGGAAGGATGCATCCCGATAGTTATTTAAAATTAGCTGAAATAACTACTATTTTCTTAGCCGATCATACCGGTTCCCCTCGCCCTGCCCCCCTCTCTCGACGCCCGCCTGGATCGAGGGAACAACTGACACGAGGCAGCGTGGCGTTGCACTTTCGTAGGGCCTTCGTGGGGGTATGGGGGAGTAGAGCTCGTTGAGCTATCATGACTAGAGGAAACCGTCCCCCCCCCTTCCACAACCGCCCTATGTGGCACCGCGTGCCCCCACACGCAACCACAAGACAAGCCCTGGTTTTTACATATTTTATGGTTTATGTAGTCGGTATCATTTATCTGGTACACAAGAAATGGTGCAGATATAAATCACGGTTGGCCAACCGCTCGTCACTAGCTCACAAACGGTTAACAAGCTAACAGTTTTGCGCCTATTTCTGGGCTGTATAACAATCACTTTCTGCTAGTGACGGGCTGGCTGGAATCGATTTGTCGATATTGGTTGTCGTGTCATCGGTTTGCAAAATCGATCGCGCCGACTATAGGATAAAATTGAAAGCGGTAATTTGGTTCTGCAGCGGAGGCTATAGAAAGAAATTTAGCTGATATCTTTAACAAGGCTAGACTCGAGGGTTTAATGAAAGATGTATTTGTGCAATAGATACTGTCTGAAGACGTAAAATATAAAAGATAAGAAAGATATTTTGTGACTAAGATAAAGGACTTATTCGGAATTAACACCAGCAGCAGAATACTTTTAGACAAAGTCCACAACTGTGTGTTTCAGGCGCAATGTCAAACCGCGTACATCATCGTTGTGAAATCAGATGTCACCTTCTGTATTTCGGATACGACCTGGGCTTCTGCAAGAAAAGTGCCTACTTCTCTCTCAAAAGTCGGCAAGGCGTTTACACAACTTCGGTTTCTGCGTGTGTCTCAGTCACAAGTTAGTACAATGAGCCAAATGGACAAAACGTTTTCACCACTATGTTAGAAGGGAAGAAAAAGTCCATTGCATTTCAAAAAGAAAATGGCCAGCTTAGTTGAAATTTGTTGAAGATTTCGCTACAGCCAAAAACGCTATTTCTGAAATATGTTTCTTCCTCTTACCTTAAAAACAAAAGACCTATCGATGGAATGCGGATCTCGACCAAATTATGTCCGACTTCTAAAGACAATGATCTCTCACCAGTAGATAAAACAGGCTATTAAAAACGATTAAATCAGCCCTTATCAAAAGCGATCCCATCTCTATTAACTTACTACAATTACTCTGAAACCCAATCTGATTAGTCGAGGGAAACGACGCCCATACGAAACTAAAACCTAACACCAACACAGAAGACACACAATTCGACAACAGAAACTCATAACAATGTAGGTAGAAACCTTGTCAAGTACTTAATAACCACATCAAGCTGATCTATCGTTCAGCATTTTTGTCATACCGTAACGAGGAAACGACACAGATAATGCAGACCTCGGCTTTCTGGACACTGTAACTCATTGTCAAATTTTATCTAGGCATTCATGTTGTCGCAACGCTCAATAAACTGGAATTTATTGACTGATAAAACTCAATCTAACCACGTCGTTACTTAATTAGTTAATCCAGATCAGTTTAATGAAGATAAGTTTAGTCTAATTTAATATTGGCACTAAGCTTATTAAAGCCGTCGTGATAATTAAGTTTGTATAGGTGAAAGCTGCCAATAGTGTAATAATTTACTATATAGGATAAGGGGCAAACGAGAAATCCCATCCTTTTGATCACCATCGACGCCCAAACGCCGACGACGACATAGGCCTCTTTCAATGAACGCGAAGTTGACCGATCTCCTGATGTTAAAGTTTGTATGTATATATGTTCATACTATACAATCTGGAATAATAAAAATACTTTAGATTACGAAAATAATATTTTATTTGGGATACATTTAACGCGGATTACCAGTCACATTGGCATAAAAATTGCGTGGTATGCGATCCCGGCCCTACAATCAGAGTTGTTACTACAACATCTCTGTTAGGTACCAGCACAAATAATTTATCTGTGGACATTCCGAGTGACAAAACCCCTGCGAGATAGTTTGAGCGTCATGGTATATTCCAGAGTGCATGTACATCTACATCTGCGATGTCGCGTTTCTTGTGTCTGGTAGCATCCAGAGGACCATTGGAGGGGACGAGGATAGGAGGGCAATATTATAAGGTTATAGGTATTAGTATAAGGCAATAATTATGTGGGTGGTCATGGGCGTCAGTGGTCAGAAGGATTCGATTCCCGTAAATTATAAAAAGAAATTAAATACTAAGTGTTGATAGGACTTCAAACTTGTTATAAAACAGAGTAAACAAAAACTAGCAGTGATCGATTTACTCTAAATGTACTATACCGTTCTTTGTGCGGTGTTCACCCATGGGTTGAGCGATTCCCGAGAAAGGTTCAAGTGAATAATGCACGGGCAAAGCCGGCGGACATCCCTAGTACTTTATAAAGCTTAAAACCTATTTCCATGTATTAGTTACGGCGCAGAGCGTCAGCCGTAAGCTGCCTCAATTAGGTGAGGCATGAGTTTGCATGCATTTGAATGCAATATCGGCTCTGTCCCATAAGCGGCCGACTTATCCCATCCATCAAACTGTCAATCAGGCGATTTGCATCCCAACGCATAATCACATCATATCAATGTTTATTGTTTAGGGCTCTTGAGAGGAAAACGAGGACGTCATCTGATGATAAGTGCTACGCTCACAGACAGAGGAATATTTTGGTGTTAAAATTGTTTTGGCGCGTAGTAAACTTTTACGGCGCGCGCACACCGTCACGAAAAACCAACACCCGGTAGTTAGTTGTGGTAAACGTATTAATTTATTTTATAAGAATGATTTTGGTGACAGCCGACGTCTATAGACATCTGCATAAACGAAGACGTGTGCACTTACCACAACCCAATTAGGCTGCTACCATCGGAGAGGCGCTCGCTCAAATGACAACGCCGTAAAGTGACAGCACTGTCGTGTGTCGGTGCTATTTGTGAGTACCCGGTGGCTAAGGCAGGAGGCCCCATTCTATAAACACAAGTCCACTGCCACGTCGGCGTTCTAATTCTTTTGTCTATAAATGCAGCATTAACCTGTAAGTGGTGATGTGGAATGAGAATGTCTGTGGAAGGTTTTTATAGCGTAGCTGCCATGTGGTGGCATCGTGTGAACGAGAGGTACCTCCCCGGTCGTGCACAATTTGGCTGCAATGCAGTAATGGCACGGTCTCTTACTACTTTGTACATTCGACCAAAACATATAACACCAAGGTGTTCATTACACAAGCCATAAGGGTAAGAGAAACCATAAGAACTGAGAAATGTCTAAGAAAACACTTGTTTGTTTGTTGAGGATGCATTATTTTCGATACATACGCACGCAGACACATATATATGTGTGTGTATGTGTGAGTGTATGTGTGTGTGTGTGTGTGTGTGTGTGTGTGTGTGTATGTGCGCGCGTATGTATATATGAAGATACAAGATAACTAACAGATAGTTGCCGTCCTAGCGCACACTTTACACCCCTAGCTTCTCGTTACCCAACTTAGTGTTATAGGTACAAAGAGAGCTAAAATTAAGTCAATACGGTTACCTTAGATAATTACCTCTTTGGTGATCTAGTCCGTTTAACAAGAGAGTACCAGTGCACTCCTCTACTCACAAACCTCATGATAAACTGTCACCATAGCGGGCTTCAAGGTGTGGCCTAGTGTGAATGGGAGGCACTGCTCCCATTTTGTTGCAAGCGGGAGGCACTGCTCCCATTTTGTTGCATACTCATCTAAATATAATAGGATGCAGGCGTTAGAAGCATAGAGATTATATAGATAGAGAAGGGAAGGCAGCTTAAAATACGGCCATTTAGGTCGAAAGAAACAGTCGCTGACTCTCTTTTTTCATTAACTTCCTCTGTGTGTGAGAATGGACAGTTCCACGTCTTCCTTCTGTATTCTCCAAGGCCTTCATATACCCATGGCATCTCTTCTGTATGCATATTACCTCAATGATTAGCAATAAGTTACGACAACCGGCTCAGCTGATACGCTGCGTCGTTACACCAGTCTGAGGTGTTTATACAAAATTTATTGTCCTGTGATAAGTAAAAAAAAAAACCTCCACCTGTAACAGGGCTTAGTGAATGAGCGTGACAAGTGCACATTACATTTTTTAAATCGACTGCCGGTGGACCGTGTCCCTACTTCTCCACAGCTCTAAATAAACTAGCCAATTACAATGCAATATTAAATGAAATTCTAAATACAAATAGAAAAATGGCCACTACACTACTTAAAATCATACACGTTAGGTTGACATTGTAAAAATATATGCTCATGTGCAATCACGGATCCTTGACAGTGACAGTTGGAAATGGAATTTTACCATTGTTTACATAGCGTAGTGTGGGTAACGTTTTATTTAGTTAATATAATACAATCTAATGCATGTTATATACAAATGTTAACGTTCTGCACTTCTCCTACATAAACTAGAAGTGTGTCCATGCTCTTTCGTCCGCGCAATTTTCCTGGAAAGTGGTCCGAGTTTTGTCTCATAGATTTCCGGCAATTTTATTGCATCAGTGTAAAACAATGAGGCTACAATAATTGCAGCCTGCCGTGGCGTGCGCACTGCAATCTCAGGTTGTAGCTCATTTTGCAATTACCTAACAGCAAGTTTTAAAACATAAATCCCAACTGGTGTTATCGAGACGAATTTAACGACGCTTCATTTCCTTATCCCAAGAATCGTGTCGAAATCAAAAAAAAAGTAGTACGTATTTTATTGAATCACATTTTCTTTGAAAATCCACTATCCCTTAGATAAAGGAACGAAGTAAGGTTGTTCATTCCTTAATGTTTAAGGGGTCAAATATACGGTCGAAGCCTTCCAATGACTGCTAGGGCCCATAAACACCCGCATGGGGACACTGTAGACGTGGGCAACCGATTTTCACGGGTTGAAAAGTATTTTATGGAATTCCAGTTTCCAATCTCATTCCAACAATGATTGTAGTAAATTCCATCCAAATACGTATAGTAGTTTTAGCGTGAAAATAAATATACAAGCTGTCACATTTATAATGTTAATAAGAGGGTAAAATTAGTAGTAAATGTAGAGTCATGTAGCACTGCAGCATAGTTGGATTTGCACGACCAGGGAGGTACCTCTCGCTCACATGACACGTTTTGTCGCGTTTCATGCGATTTCTGAGTAGATGACGGCCCTTTGGAGGGTAACGATTTCTGAGTAGCCGTTGGCCCCTTGGAGGTGGGAAGGCAAGGAAGGCAACTCTGTATGTCAATAATGAGGATGTCTATGGGCGTTGGTAGCTGTTAAGAGGCACCATTTGCACTTACTATAAAACAGTAAGTTCGCATGGTAACAACGTTTATTACTAATATGAAAAAATTTAGACATGAAACACTTACAAAGTCTTAGCAGCACTCGCGCTGGATCCTTCCCCTGTGCTACAATAAGTTTACCTTCTATTAAAGTTATTTATGTGCTTCATAAATGTGAGTCATAAAAACAAAACTTTGAAAATAATATTTTGAGTCAACCACAAAGTTACTATTTAATGGGACCATTAAGTAGGTAACGTTCCAGCAGTGTTTTGCAGTAGTAATATTTTTGCAGTAGTAATATTTTTGCAGTAGTAATATTTTTGCAGTAGTAATATTTTTGCAGTAGTCATATTTTTGCAGTAGTAATATTTTTGCAGTAGTAATATGTTTGCGGTAGTAATATTTTTGCAGTAGTAATATTTTTGCAGTAGTAATATTTTTGCAGTAGTCATATTTTTGCAGTAGTCATATTTTTGCAGTAGTCATATTTTTGCAGTAGTAATATTTTTGCAGTAGTAATATTTTTGCAGTAGTAATATTTTTGCAGTAGTAATATTTTTGCAGTAGTAATATTTTTGCAGTAGTCATATTTTTTTCAACTGACGGAAGTGTCCAGTGCACACCATGATTGTCGTGGGGGTGGGGCTCGGTAGCCTCAGTGATCTTTGTACTGTTCTTATAAGAAGAGGCGACAAAAGTGCAGGAGGAGGTATCCCTCTTGTAAGACTGTTTGCAACTCCGGGACACCTCACCATAGGCGACGCTTGTGGCACTCGCGCTGGTTTTTGTGGGTACTTGGCACTGAATAAGCCGCGCGTTTCGTTCGTCGTCGATGTTCGAGTGACGGTCCAGGTGAGATTGTGGTCAATAGACCCCCCCCCTTTCCCGCAGATATGAAGGATGCATTCCGATAGTTATTTCCGAATAGCTAAAGTAACTATTATTATCCCCTTCTAATAGTTATTATCCCCCCTCTCTATCGAGGGAACAGGACACGCACGACAGCTAAAGTTGGCTTTGCACTATAGTGGGGTATATTATTTAGTATCAGATGTGCCCTACAATTTCATCGCATAAAATCTATCTCAAGGAAATCACTCATTTTTTGTATTGTAAGCGTTTCAATATTATTTCAGATTGCGTCCGTACAAAGTTTCATCCAAATCTTTTCAGTAGTTTTAGCGTAAAATAATAACAAACATACATCTAAACTTTCACATTTTATTTTGTAATCGCCTCACAGTTTTACCCACGTAACTCCGGTCCTGTCAGTCGAAGCGTCATGGTATATAGCATATAAATATATAAATGATAAATGGACTATTCAACACAAGAATGATTTTTCTATTCAAGTCAGTGGTTCCTGAGATAAGAGCGTTCGAACAAACAACCTCTTCATCTTTATGTTATTAGTATGGATATTAGCAGGATTAGATACATTAGTTTAACACCTTGTCGGTAGTTTTATACCTAAGTAAAATAAGCAGAAATGACTAGAGTGTCTGCGAGCAGCAACGTCAGCCGTCCTTGCTTTCAAACATAGACTGATAATGTACATTCTGGTCTTTCTTAAAAAGAGACTATTGTTGTTTAATATCATTGATCGATGTATACTGACTTTTGAAGTTATACTCCTTTTGGCGTGTTAAGGTAAAATGATGACAGATTTTTTTTACAAAGCGGACATTTTTGCACACCGTCACCCCTGCAGTCAGCCATAGTCAACACTTTAGTGATGTGCTACGTGAGCCGCATGTGATAGGAAAGTTGTCACATTCATATGGCACATGCGAACTTACCGATGACACGACGAGAATCGTTGACTTTGTATCAGGTGCCTGTAAGATCATTAGATAAATCTGTGACCGAGCGACCCAGATTAACTTCCAGATCACGATCGTATACAGCTAAGGTTAATTCATTTAACTCGCTCTACGTGGAACCGGTTAAAACCTTTTACTATTTTTTTTACTTCATTGAATAAGGAATTTTTGTTTAGGCATTATTAGTAAAGGGTTGTGTCATGCTGCGTCGCAAGCAGTATTCTTTTCATCTTTAGACTATGCTATCGCGTTTCCGGCGGCCACGGTTGCGGCTGTGGCCTAAGAGGTGGAGACGGTGAAGCGGGGCAACGCATCTGCTTATGTGTTTGTCACTTGCAAAAATTATGTTCCTGGGAAAATTTGCTGGTATGTTCCGCAATCCGTATGGCCTAGCTGCACGGGTGTAGTTTTCCCTCGTCATTCTCCTATTCTGATGGGACTGTAATCAGACACGTCAGGAGAGAAATCAGGCGCAGGACCGAGGGCTTAACGTGCTCTCTGAGGCACGGGGGTGCAACATGAGAGGAAGAGGTAGTGCCACGCTGCATGGGAGGAGGTAGTGCCATACATGGTGCAGGACACTACATCCTCCTGTGCAACGGAATTGTGGTGTGAGTAGCTGGTGGCCCATTAGAGGGAGGGGGGATTATAGGAGAGCAACACATCCGCGTCACAACCATGCGAATGTCCGTGGGCGTCGGTAGTAATGAAAAGGCTCCGTTTCTCCCTTATGTATTTATATATATTTTCCCCCTTATGCCATAAAAAAACACAAACATCCTGACTCAGAAATGACGTAGAAATTGATGAATCCTAATAGGCCCACACAGAATGTCTACAAAGTCTTTCTTAATATTTATTTTGTGCTGTGGATGTGGAAAGGTGTAAGTAAGGTTGACGAAGACAGGGTATCAACTGATGGATTTTTCACTTTAGAATCACGTTCGTTATTAAGAAGCAAGCTCCAGTGGACTGTTAGAACAACAGCACATCTTCACGCCAGGTTACGCAGTGTCACACATCACGATCTTTACTTACCCACCTTGCTTCCTCCACATTAATTACACTCTTCATACAAACACGCAACTTACGAAGACTCTAGATACGTCCAATAGTGAGCCAAATTGATTCACCAACTTATACACTGGTGCAACATGTAGCAGAAGCACCATCACCACTTCAGAGACTCCCTAAAGCATTTACAAGGAATTCATACCACTTTGTCGAAGAGATACATCAACTACCTCTCTATGACATTGAAGCTATGGTCTGTTTTGATGTACAGTGCTTATGTGCATGCTCACAAATAGAGGAGTGCAAATCAAGAGTAACAGGAAAGCTGAAGGGTAATAACCTGCCACTGGAATATGCAGAGCTATTAAAACATTGCCTCACGTCTGGCTATATGATGTGGAATCATCAATTCTACAAGCAAGTAGATAGTAGTGTGGGTTTTGATTTGATTAGATAGTATGGGTTCTCCAGTATCCCCTGTAGTCGCAGATATCTTTATGGAAGACTTTGAGGAGGCAGCCCTTCGAGCTTCACCAATAACACAAAGGTTCTACAAGAGGTATATTGGTGATATACACAATATTACTCAAGGATCAAGTAACCATATTCCTTAACCATCTGAATAGTATAAGCTCCAAAATACAATTTACAATGGAGTTAGAGGCAAATAATTCTTTAGCTTTCTTAGATGTTTGGATCATCCGTAATCCCAA
>JAFELO010000385.1:801027-847733 GCA_017140195.1 Eumaeus atala | reverse complement strand
GGGGGGGGGGAGCAATCGGTGCCATTTAGTAAGAGGTAGTGCCACGCATGGTGCTTGACACTACATCTTCCTATGCAACGGAATTGGGCTGCCAAGATCGGGGAGGTACCTCTCGCTTACATAATACCGCCGTAAATTGACATATTCAGTGTCATGTTTCGTGCGGTTTGCGAGGAGCCGGCGGCCCATTTTTTGACGGCAACGCATCGGCATAGTAATTATGTTATTAAGGCTCTGATTGTTCGTTTGCACCCCCCACTATTATATAAAAAGGTGAGTGACAGGGCAGCATGTAAAGCCGGGCCGCTCTCGTGACCTGCCGCGGGAACAAGATAAAATTATTGTGCAAACATAACCGCTAAATATAAACGGTAAAAAAACGTGACACCTTTTCTTACTGCCTGAGGGAATTTTGTAGCCCATTCCGCCCCTTGATCGTATTATGTGTAAATGTGTATGTTGAATGAATAAATCTAGTAGATTCAATCGAAGCTCATAAAAATCTCAGTCCATCCGTGACCAAGTAAACTACGAATCTCTATCAACGAGGGGAAATACGCATAATACTTCCGAAGAGTAGATTTTTGATACACTTTGGATAAAAAAAATTGTACAATTAATTCTGTTCGTTAGCAAAATCTATTTGTAAGTGACACACACGCGGATGCGCCTTGTCTATCCCGTAGCACCTGCCGCCTCCTCCGCATTTACATGCGGCAGTAACGTGTCCCTGCCACTAAGGGCCTCCTGTCCATCGCACTCGCCTAGGTGTACGGACAATTGTTTGACATTTAGAGATATTCTATTACGCCGCTAGCGTAACAGGCATCTGTTTTTAACGGTTAATTAATGCTATTGTTATCTTTGAACCGGTGTTAGAAAGTTCTATGTATGTCCGTTTAGCTATAAATTGAATAAAGTTTATGTTTTTTTTTTTTTGTAATCAGTTTTATGATAAGTACATATTAAAACAGAGAAATGGATAATATTTAATAAAATGTTACCAGCATGCAGATTTTTTTTTATTTGTCCCCCCAAACTTGAAATCGGAGTCTTTCAACGACTACCGATGCCCATGAACATCAGCATAATTATGCCGATGCGTTGTCCTCCATTTCATCTCCCCCCCCCATGGGCCACCGGCTACTCATAAACATCACGAAACGCGACGTATCACTTTATGACGGTTTCAAGTGAGCGAGAGGTACCCCCCGACAATGCATGGCACTCCTATGCAGCATGGCACTATCTCTTATAAGATGTTTCTTCCGGTGCCTTATTGAAAAGGAGTTACACCTCACAGTTATGCGGCGTCTGCTAATCATCACCTCATACCACTAACCTGGTGACAGAATTTACAGGCCCTCAAAGGCCCCAAAGTTATCAAATGATCCTACTGCTCGTTTTTACCCTTACACTATTATACTATAAATAATATTAATAATATAAGCGTAAAAACCAGCAGTAAGTTTTGAAATTTAATCGAAGATATGAACAAAAATCTGTAAGAGCTATAAGTTATGTTTTGTAATATATCGAAATAAGGCAAAGCAACAAATTGTGTTCCCTGTTAAGAAATTGATGCCAGATTAAGTTTAAGAAATGGGCGGGGGACACATGGTTACACATGACACGCTATTAGCTGATTAACATTTACAATGTCACGGCAGGCGTGGATATTGTAAGTGGTTTGTAGTTTATTGATAAATATTGGAAATAACATTAGGAATTCGCGTTTATTTGACAAATGTTGCAACGATTTGTGTGTAAACTAGCAACGTTCCGCCCTTTACACCCGCGTTACATTGTTAATAAACTCACTAAGGAAGGACTTTTAGAAATTCAACACCAAAGGGAATGAACTAGGGCGCCATATCACTCCCTTATTGTTATCATATCACTCCCTTATTGTTATCATATCACTCCCTTATTGTTATCATATCACTCCCTTATTGTTATCATATCACTCCCTTATTGTTATTATTTCACTCCTTTTCCTAGAAATCCTTTTACATACACACATACATCATGACAATTATCAGACTAAAACCTAAATGTCAAGTTTCAATGTTCAGTAGAACTTTGACTTTCCTTCAATCAATCTGTCCCTCAGTAACGGATGAGTATTGAATTTAGATGCTTAAACTTATGGCGCCGTTTTCATTTAATATTTATTGAAACTTTAAATACAAGTGCCATATCATAATCAACGCTGTTACTCATATATATATATATATAATATAATTGAACTGAAATGAATTTGAACGTCGTAATTACATTACTTGTTATAGTCTACTTAATATACAACTAATTTATTAATTTAGTAATTATTGCGATCTTAAAAAATTAAATTCAACCACTTTTGCCAATTTTATAGTTTATTAGCGGTTACCACTTAAATAGCGCGTTTGGTATAAATAAGTAACTTAAATTAGGCTTCCTGATAGATATTGTTTTTCCCTAATATTTCTCATCAAAATATTATATCCAATGTATAAGAAGTACTTTCTTATTCAATCCCCGATGAAACCGAGGTTCCAAACTTATTGGAGCTCCCATCTATAACATCCATACATATCTTTTGTTTCCTAACCCTGTTCATATCCCCATCCCTTCCCGGGCCCCGGCAGTTTTAGGCAGCCAACGGATATCCCGTCCAGACGACCGATATCTAGATTCAGGCGATGTTTATTCCGCAAAACCCAAGATGGATGCCGTGATAACATCCCATCTCAATGTAAATGTAATAGTAAGGTTTTGGCTGTTATGAATGAGATTGAAAAGCAATAATTGATAATAACTGTGTATAATACCTATTGTGTTAAGAGAGCATACAAGACCGAGGAGGTAGGTAACTCGCGATCACATGTTGCCTCATTAAGGTGACACTATGCTGTCGCGTTTCGTACGGCTTGTGAGTTTTCGGTAGTTTACTGATGGGAGGGGGAGAAGGAAGGCCACACATCTGGATTATGCGAATGTATATGTACTATATGGACGCTGTGTGCCCTTATACTATAAAAAATATAAAATCAGACTTGTTTTAATAACCATTTGGAGATAACATGGTGAATGATCGCTTCAACAAAATTTCAGGTTGTACGGATGTTCGGATGTTTATGGGTCTCTGCTACGTACTATATTCTCTTAAGGTGAACACTGAAAATGCATTATGTAAAAAAAATTAAACAGGATCACAAAAGTTATACTTTTGCCGATCGTATTAATAATTAAAAAAATACAATTCCAAATTCAAAAGCTACATCTGTCAATATGTGCAAAATGCAAAACGCTCGGAAAGTTAGGTCGTAAAGTGTGTGAAAACGAAATTAGTTCTGTATTTTATTTGTCCCCGCCGGTCCTGGGGCGCCATCGCTAAAAGTGAATCTGTTTTTGTTTTCAACACGCTTTGTTTTCACTTCGTTGTGAAACTTTTTGATTGACGTTCAAAAACAACTGTCTGATGCTTCATTATGATATTATCAATAACATAGAACAATATATAATTTAGAGTTCAGGCAAGAAAACTTCAAAATGGAGTTTTCTCCTCAAACGAACTCTTTAGGCAAGAAAAAGATGACGAGTAAAATCGTGTATCAGTAACCGGTCAAGCGTAACATCAGCATAACGCTTTCATGCGTTTACATCACTTATGTCTCTAGGAGCTTTTACTCCTATTCGCTCTTAAGGAGCAAAGTTCAGTCGGACTAGTGCACATGGGAAAGATGCATCCCGATAGTAGTGATATCTAATTTAAACTATTATCAACACTTTCTGAGAGATTTTAAGGCTCCTTTTCGTGACGGTGATGATTTGCCTTCAGAGTTCGTTAGACCCACGATCACAGACAACTTAAAGTAAACAAAACTGTATAAAAAGAAACATATTTCTCGTAACTCTTATAAACTTTGTCAAAACCCCTTTTATTACATACAATATTCCCATATGTCATAAATATGAAGAAATTACATATGTGTGAGTAGAGGCAATCGGGAAAACACGAACACAGCAACAATGGAATCAGATTGGCGTATGTAGGTGGAGTATGTGTGAGTGATCTGAGCCTTTCCTTTTTTGCGTGTGCGTGATTTCTTACGGTTGATCTGAATTCTTGTATGTACTGTGATAGGAATTTAGACGTACACACTGAAAAGTGTTAAGGGTTGGCACAAACATTTAGTTGTGTTTTTAGTTTGATATGAAAAACAGAACTGAGAAATACGCTCTAAGAATAATTTAAGGGCACCAGAGCTTTCTTTTTAATCGGGCGTCGCCCACCACACTTTCTCACCGCTGCTACTCCTGTGTCTCAAGGATCACCAGCGGCCACCACTTCTGACTTTCTGATATGATCGCAGGGAGCCCGAAATAATGCTAAAAACTGCCTTGCGACCCGAAACGAATTATTTAGAAGAAAATAGGGGGTGTAGGTAGTGTTTCCAGTTTCCTTCCCTAACCAAAGCGGAGACAGTACGGGATTGCAATGACCTAAACAGTCGACGAAAGAGACGGCAGCCCGGTGGAGACCGGCTGCTGCACACCACGGCTTTATTATTATACACCAGAGCTTATGGAAGTACAATGTTTAAGGTATTATGATGTTTTTGATTTTTAGGGGTCCGTAGCCAAATGATAATAGAAGTTGCAGCTTCCCCGTGTCCGACTGGCCGTCCGTTAATCTGTCCGGCTATTCATCCGTATGTCTGGTAGGTTAATGAATGTTTGAGATTTGGCTTGCAGATGTAATTTATGAACCGCTTTTTAAAAACAAAACTATTAAGGGTACCACTACTTACTTGTGTGATGTGATTGAGAATTTTTTCTTCGAGAAGGCATAGCCTCGCGTGGTGTCATTGAATAGATCTTTTTAAATCGTATCGCTAAAAAAACTTTATTAATTAAGCAAAACGTCTGTGAGATATTTGCTTCTAAAGCGTGTGACGGGGACACGCTTCTTTAATCTTTGAATTACCAAAAGTAGCAAAAATATTTAGATTACATGATTCAATAACGTTTTCAAACGAAAATTGGTTTAAATAACCCCGATTTGGTAATTTAAAATATCCGATTCTTTTGCTTCGCTGCTACGGAACTCTTCACAGGCGTGTCCGATTCGTCCTTGATCAGTTTTTATTCTCAGTATATTGTTGGTATTTCGTAATGTCCAAAGTGTAAATTAATATCTCCGTAACAGAACTGAATTTTATTTAATTAATTCTGCAGATTTTATATTTTGACCTATGATTTGATGGACTGACCACCCATGATCGGTTTGTCGCCTGATGAAGTCTGGATAATCACGAAATGAATCTATAATCCGTGACACTTTGAAACTGCAGCACCAAGATTAAAGAAAGGTGATAAATTTTATGACCCAGTAAGGTACAATTCGGTCAGAGGCAATTTAGGTACCTAAAAGATGTTGAGTTATTACAGCGACGATTAGGAAATAATTGCTGACTATACTGTGAAATTAAAAATCTATCGTAAGTCAATCGCAGTAGCTGACTAAAAACATCTGCATCTGTTAATGTACGTGTAAGTACTATAAAGTTATGCTGGATGAGTTGGCATTATTCAGATGACCGATTTTTTTTATTGACTCCCGATAATTCATCCCGGATGAACTATCGGGAGTCAATAAAAAATCGGTCTTCGGTTCTTGTGGTTACGAGACCGCCCGATTGACTACTTTAGTTATTTTTCCAAATAAAGGGGGCAAATGAGCAAACATGCACATCCGCATAATTACCGTGCCGATGCGTTGCTCTACCTTTCTCCTACCACGCAATGGTCCACCGGGTAATTGAAAACCGCACGAAACGCTACTCCGAAGCTGTCACTTTACGGCGGTGTCATGAGCGCGAGGTACCTCCCTGGTCGTGCCGGCTCAATTCCGCTGCATTGTAGCATGACGCTACCTCTTACAAAATAAGCTACAACCATGTAGATGGAGTATGCAGGTCAACTTACCTCCGCATTCTAATTGAATTCTAATTATGCAGTGTAGGTTACAAATATTTTACCGTCAATCAATTCAACCGATGACATCAAGATACTTACAGAAAAATAAGTAGATACATTCCCCTTAACAAAGTAGAGATATGTATGTGTGAGCACCTCCGCTAGTGTGCGTAAAGGTAACCCGTGCAACATTAGTGTGACTTCTATTCAATCTTCTTTCGTTCCATTTCGCTGGGACATTCGATTCCGTCTTTGTCTAACACATCCAATAACGTATATAGCTGTCTCAGTCTATTCCTAACGGGCTTAGACCGTGATATATTGTATTCAATGGATTTTTCGTTTCTGAAAATGGAATTTCGCCCGAGTACCTGGAGGAAGTTAGATCAAACCACAATTTCCGTATTCCGTGCGTTATAAGATTGGGAATTTGCTTTTCATATGTTATTTTCCATTTTCCACGTTCATAATAGAACATAGTTATTAAGTATTATGACTGTTTAAAATAGCCGTGTCGTTGTTACGCTGCACTAGGATAAGCGAGACAAGACCAGGGAAAAATCTAAATTACATGAAAGTAATTAAAGTTACGCCGTAGCACTGACCGAGTCTCAGTATCATCATCGGCAATTATCCTCTCCATATCTGTCATATAAACACTTGCACATTAAAGTCATGAGGATAATAATAATTATAATTCTAGTGCTGGTATTTCCATGTGTATCCAGGTGCAGGTACTAAACAACGAGGAGTTGTGTTATTTAGGATATTACTTTTAATTTCCGTAAAGAAAGACGTGGATAAAATCTATGGCCAAGGCGGGATTCGAGCCTGTGACCTCTGACACTTACCACCGGTTGGCTAACATGATACCCTCACATTATGTAATAAATACCCAAACCACCCACTCCACCCGTGACTATAATTGCTGTAAAGCTTCTGAAACGACGGGCTAGTTAGATGGTTAAGTAAACAGTAATAGAATCCGTAAAACTAGTTTTATTGTAGTACCTAACAATTGATTAGTTGGTTTTTTTTGTACTGTGTTAAAACCTGACCCCTAATGTACCCAGTGTCAACAAAACTTGATCAGTATAGTTTTAATACAACGCTTACTAAAACAAGTAATTGACTAACATTACCAATATGCAAATGAGTCTTCGTAATTGCATTGGCTTTGTCAGGTAGAAAAATATACGTGATTAATAAAAGTTTACTCAACGAAACGAAACGAAAAAAATGCTTTTGTCGGCTTACTGCTAGTGTAGAGCTATATTAGTAGTAAGCGGACAAAACCTGTTTTCATAAATAATGAAAACTATATTTATTATGACCATGGTTGTTGTAAAGCTTCTTAAACGTCGGGCTAGTTAAATAATTAAATGAACCGCATCAAAATCCGTAATAGTACTTTTATTATAATGTGTGACATTCGCGTAAATTTAAGACATCCATAACAATATGTATGTCCAGAACTTTAGCCTCATGGCATATAGCCTGTGGATTTCCCCCGATAAATGGACTATTCAACACAAAAAAATTGTTCGATTCGGTCTCATATCGACCATAGGGATAAATTACTGAGATATGCGTATTCAAACAAACAAACTCTAGAGCTTCACATTACTAGTATAGGTTTTATCATATATATTTCTATCACGTGGCTAACATACATATTTCCTTTTATTCGTAAGCCATCACAGCCATTGTAATAAACCTCCCTACGTTAGGAGGCATCTGAGGTGCAAGTAGCAGTGGACAGAGGAACGCACATGATAATGATCTTAAAATACCATCTTTCAGTTCATTAGTGGTGGCCGATTGACTGCCACGAAGATGGTCTATGCAATCGGGATTAATTTGATAGAATGAAGCTGTTACGTCATGCTTATGCAGCAGTATGAGACTCGCAATGATAAAGACACAATTGTCCAATCTTGTTACCTTCCTTACCCGTATTTGTTTAGGTTTAGTACTTGAATTCGAATCGAATAATATGAAATTACCGTATTTGAATATCTATTATATTGCCTACAATCCCCAGGAACTGGCATGCGAACAAACTGGTACCTTGTTAGGGCTGTTGGTTCATTAGTGCCTGCATACCCCGCACACGTACGCCACAATGCTACGTGATCACTGAAGATTGAACATCAAAAAAAAAATTCAAACGCAATACGTACCCTTGGGGTATTCCGGGAAATTGGTGCCTCCGAAGAATGGGGTATATTTTGAATTTTTATTATGTACTATTTTCTATTCGGCTCCCAAGGTAACCCTTCCCTCCGCGAGGAGGGCCCGAGACATTCTATAGGTGAGGGGGAAACTCCTACAGGGGGTGCGCCGCCCTGTCCCATCTCATTTCACTGTAAAGGATTTACTGAGCACGTGTATCATACATCTGTATCTTTTACTCTGACGTGTGTTACTGAATAATGTCGGAGCTCGGCCTGGGTTGATGAGGCCACTCGCCCTAGTAGGATAGAATAATACTGGTTTTGAAAGAAATAAGAGTTTTATTGACCATATTAACATCTATTATATTAATGAATATGATCATACTAGTAAATACTCTACTTAATAATATTTTAAAGGCTTGTACATACAATGAAATGTTTTTTAATGTTCGGAAGCATTAAGTGACACAGTTTGCTATAAAACCGAATCACGCAAAAACAACTAGGAATTGGATTAAAATTCGGTCTGAATTTCAGGTAAGTACAATTCCTATGATTAAAACCTTTCTGTAATAAAACTGTGATGATAGTGTAAGAGGCCATGCTGCATTGCAGCGGAATTATGAGTGTGGTTTGAGAGTAGCCGGTGGCACACTGGAGAGGAGAAGGAATGCCAACTTTAGCTGCCGCGCGTAAGCGGCCCCCCTCGTTAGAGCCCTCTCTACGAACCGCGGCGAACTGGTCGACTTAAACTAGATAATAACAGTTACTTCAGCTAATCTTAAATAACTATCCAGATGAATTCTCCGCATCCACGGGAAAGGAGGAAGAGGGGCTCTGTCCCCCTATCGATTATAATCTAACCTAGACCGTCACCGTAGTGTCCTATAGTGACCGATGAAGCTACACTGGACTCTTTTGTCAGCATAGATCAGTCAAAAAAGAAAATAAACTATGGGGCGATGAAAAAGAACACTAACGGAATAAATATACAATCATCAATTTGTAACCAACAACGTGTATTTATTTTATTTACAAGCTCTTGAATGTAATTGTATAGTCTATATTATTATCAACATATAAAACAGTACTAAAAACTTGAAGTGTAATAATAATTATTACAGTAATACAAACTCATTAACTGTTGAAATAGTAAATAACCCTCCAGCGCTCACCGTTGCAGTGACCAATAAAATCCAAACTCTCTGTACATTCGACCGTAAATTGCGAATAAGCGGACCCGTTTCTCTTGGTAGCAATTTGCTGTGGCGCGTTATTGTAATATAAATATTGCTTTTATTGGCCGATCAGTACCGATGTTGGTCATGATACTGCCGATTATTGCTGTGCCGTATAATTTACCTGGCTTTATGTCTGCAGGCAACGATAAATGTGCACGCCATTGTTTATAGATAAACTTAAAATTATGGGCCATGTTTTTTTAATGTAGCGGCTAAAGCATTATGTTTATGGCTACATTAGAATGTAAAGTATTTTCGATATTAACAAGTAGTAGTATATTTGTTTTTAAACCCTTCGGGCACATGATGGTATTAAACAGTCAACAGTCGTTTAACATTAAACTCAGTGGAATAACATTATTATATACTTTCTGTCGTGATTTGTTTTGGACATAATTTGATCATAAATAACATGATTTACACATTGTTGTTGTATAGGACTAGTTACCGGCTCTTCTGTCTTCTGAGTCTATCTTCTGAGTGTGTGACCAGCCCATTGCCACTTCAGCGATCTTAGTCCTCGTGTGATGTCGGATACTTTAGTTGTCTGCCTTATGACTTCGTTACGAATTCTGTCGGACAGAGAAACACCCAACATAGCACGATCAATAGCCCATTGAGCTACCGCAAACTTGCGGAGCACTTACATTAAGGGTCCATGTTTCGGCCACGTAGGTCATCACGGGGAGAACGCAATCGTTGAAGACTTTTGTCTTCAAGCTCTGCGGGGGTGGTCTGTATCCAGCAGTGGACGTCGTATGGCTGATGATGATGATGATATGGTTAACACTTTTTATGTATCTCATCTAGTGTTAACTATCTGTAAAATAACTGTTTCTTTTTTCTTTATTAGGGTAAAAATAAAAGTTGGGGTAAAATTGTCCAGTGACTGCCGGTGCTAGGGCCCTAGATCTACATTACATCAACTCTCGCGCAAGTCGCTCAAAACCGGACTGAAACCACCACATTCAACTTGGGCTTGGCCAACACTGACATGACCCTATCTGATAACATAAGGTCTACCAACTGACATGTTTGTCATTAGTATTGAGTATTTCCCATAATGTTTAAATGATGCATTCTATTTTTCCCACAGAAATGTTAAATCAACGACAATTATCCACTGCAACTCTACTACAAAATTATCTAACCCTAAAGAACGCCAGTGACACCACATGAGCGAGATGACACACACACGCAGACTGTCGCCATTCATAAAACAGCTGTCTAAATTTGCACACCCCATTCATTACAGCCGTCTTAATAGATCCTGACCTACATCAACGCGTCCCACATTTAAAATCAAGCTACGGGAGACAAGGACCCGAGACAAAATGAGTTTGGAAGTTCGCTTCGGGCGCCTCACTCGCATTTAAGAAAGTACTCAATGTTATAGCGATGGTTTTGTGCGATGAGGCACTTCGTCGTTATATCACGCAAAATTTATGTTATTATTTGAGTGTTATTTTTTTCTTACATGGGGTAAATTTGACCCACGTGAGTCATGTGTTAGGGGTGTTACACTGACGATTGCACTATGAAGTTTTACACATGCGTGGCAAATAACTGTGTAACCTACCAGATAATGAAGTTACTGCTAGTAGACAGAAAAGTCTTCGATAGGTCCGACGAATTGTAGGGGCGAGGACATAATGCGTCGCCAACAGTAATAGGTCCCTCCGAAAAAAAAAAGAAAAAAAAATGAAGTTACTGCTTCCCTCACCGGTTTCTAAAGAAATTGTTTTAAAATCTCAAAAAGGAGTCTTTAATTCTATATTTCTAATTTGGTATTTATAATTATATTTTCAATATGGAATAAAATCATTGTCTCAGAAAAGACTACTGATTTTGTTAAGCAGAAGTATCACACACCTTATAATCGTAATGTAATCTGAAATTCTGATTCTGAAGGCGTCTTTTATTAGATCTATGAATTGTTCAGTTCTGAAATTGGCCGAAAATTTCCATAATGTTACAGACTTTTTGTTTTCACTGAAATGCAATGTGTCTCATCGGAACGTCCGGGAACAATGCCGACAAATTGAACACTCTCGATGTCGAATGTCGAAAACTATTCTGTTTCAGGGGCAGGGAAAGTCCTATCAAACTTTCCACTTTCACGGCATAAACCCACCCCGATGCGTATAATTAAACGTTTCATGAATGGGAGGGAGGGAGAGGGCCGTGCGAGTGAGACGGACTCGTCTACTGCGTAATCAGTTTTACGGTAAGCGCAAATTATGTGGGGTGGTTGACAAATTAGCGCGTTAACAGGGTCACAATTTAATGCGACCCACTTTTGCAATCAGCTGACACTGAATTTGGATACATGTGACACGTGATTTTGAATTCGGAACTTGAACAATAAATTGATTTTTACTCGACACACAACAAACTGATGATTATGAATTGCAAATTTTACAAGAAGATAATTTTGAACACTAACATATAAGCCAATTTGCAAAGAAATAAGTAAGCAGTCATAAATGCATTCCTCTAAAGTTTCCGGGGAGCATTAGGAACAAAGTCGCAATTACGCTGGTTAGAAGTTACTAACATACTTAACTCTTAACTACCGCATAAAATTTTCAATGGGATCAAGAGTTTTAAGTTTTTTGTAGCATAGGAAGACGACGGACGTGGGAGGTACAGATGATGATGATGATGATAGGAAGACAAACAAGCCATACAAGCCATTTGGTGACTACCGATGCTCTCCTTTAAGGTTTTTCCTGTCGCTTTTAAGGCGGTATTATGTGAGCGAGAGGTACCGCCACGTTTGTGCAGATCCAATTCAGGCCTCTACCTGTTATAGTTGAGTATGGTCTACCCAGCCGAAACATTAACAGTAAAATATTTATTGTGAAAACTGTAAAAATTACTTTAAATATGATTAAACCTGAACTATTTGGATCTATCGAAATCGTTGTCGTAAGTTAAGATATTTTGAGATATGACATTATGTCAAACTATGAAGTATTGAACCAATCTTTCCAATTCTCTAATAGTACTTATGATGCCTTTAGTTTTACCTATTGTAAGTATACTAGATGTTTATTTTCCTTCGTTCAAATATTTTATATAACATGGTAAAATTCCATATAATAAACTTCACCTCCCCATTTTACTCCCTTAGGGGTAGAATTTCTAAGTCTTTTCTTAGTGCTTATCTACATCATGAAAAAAACCTGCGTACTGAAATTCAAGAGTCGAAGTACAGCATTGCGATGTCTGCCAGTTTAGTAAGTCAAACGGTCACTTAGTTAGACCAAAGAGTTTAATAAAAATAATTTCATTTAATTTCTAGGCAAGGCTTTGGGTTTACCCAAAGACCTGTAATTTTTAAAAGCAGTAAACATGCTGAAACAAAAAATAATTAAAACTTACATAAACACTTAGAAATATTTAGAATACTCAAATAAAATATATAGTTCAACCAACCATATAAAACGAACCGACAAATTACAAATGAAAACAAAATGGAAGTTCGACGCGACAAAGGAAAAAAATCGAACGCCGCCAAAATTTGAATAAGGAATCATTTCTTTCTCTTTTTTCATTCGCTGTCAATCATTTGTCTCAGGCAGAATCGTTATTTTCTTTGTTGATGTATGGTATCCCTTTTTCTTAGAGGTTCAAACCCCTCTCGCATGTCTCGGTAGTTCATATTTCATTATTTTCATTCGAGTGTGTGAAGATAATGTATGAATTTGAAGAATATTATTTTATCAGGATATATTGTTGGCGATTTTGTTTGTGTAATATATTATTCCGAACATTTTTAGTGATACCTTTTTGCTGTCATCACAATAAGTCTTCGAACGAACACGCGGCATCTTTCTAATAGAATCCACACCAATTATTTTTATTATTTTTTATTGCATAAAGGGGCTAACGAGTAATCAGTGCCTTTTCATGACCGCCGGCGCCCATGGGCATTCGTATGATTGTTACGTAGATGCGTTGCCCTCCTATCAGTCCCGCCCAATGGGCTACCCACAAACCGCACGAAATTAAATCAATGCATATTTTTTTATATTACAGGGGTCACAAATGTGCAACCGGGGCTTTGTGATGGCTACCAAAGGCCATAGACATCCGTATTATTGTCGTCATGTGAAGGCGTCTCTCTTTTCATATCATTGAGAGAGATTTAAAACTTTTACACACTATTAGCGATCTGTACTGGCTTTAATAAATTATAGGTAAAATCGCACGAAAATCCTTTCAGTAGATTTCGATCACATACAGACAGAGAGCCTTTGGGGACTTTGTAAAATATGTATATATTATTATACATATATATAGTGTTATATTAGTTAAATATTAGCTTTTATATATTCCAAATTTCATTTGTATGCTTTAGTTGAAACCCGCCAACCTTAAATAAAATAATGGATGCACGTAATCACATGTATTTCCTCTGTAATAACGAAACATATAGTAATAATAACATCTGTGGACTCGTCACATCGCGTTTGCCTAGACCTGTACTAGACAATGGAAGTGTAGCTAACATTTTTATAAATTTAAGAATTTTTATATATTTAAGATTTTTATTATAGAAATATAAATAGTACATATAAAACATCCCTTACCTAGGCGGGATTCGAACCCGCGACCTCTGACGTAACACGCGGAGTAACCGCCACGTTACCAACTGCGCCAGCCGGTCGTCAAAAAAGAAGATAACTCTATGTAAACGATAACCTAAAAAAATATTCCAAATATCCTCAATTTTAATACACAAACGAAAGAAATATACATTTGAATAGTATACATACGATATTCCACATCCCAGGATATTGAGTATAACCTGGTCCGCCAGTCATGTAGATTGCCACCCGAAGCGCATGGAAATTTCGTGTTTTCTCAACCCACATTACCCATTCCGACTGCCTTTGTATCAGGTTAGCTCAGTATTTACATGACAAGATCATATGTTTCTGCCCCGCGTCGAGAAATTTGAATTTTTTTCATAAGGTATAAAATATTTATTGTCTTTTATTCTAGAGAATATAAATGAGGTTTCATATACATGATACATGTTCCTTAAATAAATATTTGAACGTCATCGTCACGAATTATTTTAGATCGACTGCGAAGAACAAAAATCTGATTCAAGAGGCGTGAAACATTCGGTTAACAGAAATGGGCCGGCGCGACCGCTCACGTGCCACCGCCGCAGTCACAGCTTAGCTGCCACGTTTCGTACGGTTTGTGAGTTGCTGGTGGCACATTTGGAGGCCATCACGTCTGACTTACCGGTAGGGTAGCATTTGAGTACCTAAATGGTTTAATAGTGTTTTAAATATTTTACACAATTATAGTCACTATTTATAGCAATTTTAAATTATTTATATCTGACTGGGACTATCCTAAACTAGTTTAGTATTTAATGTAAATATTAATGCTCTGAGCCCCAGCAGAAGTAACAGTTAATCTCTATGGAGACAGGAGCGCACATAATTGTGTCCACAATTTTTAGTGCAGTTGCAAGTGCACTCAATATCTTCAATCCCCTATTCCGATGATACGTCAGTCCGAAATGACCGTAGAGAAGTCAGGCTGAACTGACGGCATTGTAACAGCACCAAAGGACGGGATGTAGCACCGGTGGTGTCCACTCGACTTCGGAATACTTTTGGTCCTACCCGGGGCACGAACCCGATTGAAAAAGATAGTGGTGAGTAGGCAAGACTTTAATTTCAGATTTAACATTCAGCGCAATTCAATAAATTGGAAATTCAATAATTTTAATAATACTTAATATGTACTATAATGTTTAAGTTCAGAAGTGAACGTTAAAAACAAAAAATAGGAGCATAATGGAAATTAAATAAATATTAAGTTGACGTTAGCCACAAAATCCAACAAAAATAAAAATAGCTTAAACAGCAAAAAGGGAGAGAGACCATAGATTAATAATGATAATAAGATAAAAATGTTTATTTTCTTCCACAAATTACAACGAGGTATTTAATAGCTAAACAGTGTTTTAAAAAAATACAAAAAATGGATTAAAATCTTTATCTTGGGCTCCAGACCTACCAGGTAATTTATATCTTCACTCTTCTATACTATTATGTTTATGAAAGTTGAAACTTCTGTAAAATAAATAATTCCATGGAAATTAAAATAGAAACCAAAAGTTTCTGGGATGTGGTAATTATACAATTCCTATGATTTCAGCAACTGACACAGCTACCCCCTTCGGTATTTCCAGACCGATACAAAAACACCCTACTTATCTCTAAAAGGCCGCAACACATCTTCGAGACCTGCGGTATTGCGGACGGCTGTGGGTGTTGATGATTACTTATTTACAAATAGTCCAATGCACGTTTGCTTTTTGTTTTACAAAAAAAATACATACAATATATCTTGGCTTAACCTGGTAATTACTAGATATGAGCAATTTCGAAAAATGTAAATATAGTAGAGTAACAGAGATTGACCATACTGCCTGTATTAGAAAATATGATAATGCGGGTAGACTCACAAAACCCCACCATTACTCTGATAATGGGGAATACTCAAATTTACAGCGCAAATAATGGAAGCCGAGGGAACATCTATTTTCACACGTGCTTTTCGAACTGAAATCAAATGCTTGCTTCACCAAGGCACGTTTACATGTACGTTTCAGGCTCTAACCGAGTTAGATGTATAATAGTACAAGTAGTCGACACGAGATGGCGGTGTCACGTACGCGTCACGTGACCAGAATTCGTAGAGCGGGAATCGAGGAGAATTTTTAAACCTCTCGCGGTAGCTTCGGCCAGCTCTTTGGCAAATATAGCCGGATTGTGACTTGAATAAATGATAATTGTTAGTATTATTGATAAATTTTGCCGTTTTATGAAGAGCCAACAGGGGAAAGGTAAAGCTTGTGAAATATCTTTGATCCTGATTACCTTGTCTGATTACAGGTATTTTCTGAGAAAATAAAAAATCTTCGGTAAAATTGAAGACTTTACATATATATATATATATAGACCTAAAGTGTACTGTGAGAGTTCCTAGTGCTATATACCTTAAACAGGTTAATAATGATAATGCTTACGGTAATAGTTGTAAATAAGATATTATTAGTCAATGACATTGATATCGAAAATAATTTCAATATATTGTAGAAAAAACTCTCAATGCCCAACATAAAAGCAACACATAAAATGTTACATTAAGTATGTACGCGACGCACCCGTTGATTTAATATGAGTGGAATAAAATTGACGGCTGTGACGCCTCATGCTACATTAAATAGGTCTTGCGAAGTAGAAATATCTAGATTGTTCGAAAGACATTTAATTATAAACGGATAATGATATCAGGTACTTTCATTGAACATGTAGGGTTAAATAGACAATAAATTGAAGAATCGAAAATGAAGGAGTTAATGTGAATTTAAATTTAACTTTATTATAGTGGATTTACAAAGTTTCTAAAGAAAAGCTCATAATACAAACCCATAAACTATGAAAGAGAGGTAATATTTTGAGGAAACTTATTAGATGCTCTGATATTTAAAGACACACAATAATAAATAGTGCTAAAATTAATTATAATTCACTACTCAATAAAAATATCATGTCAAAAACGTAGAACTTAGCACGATGCATAACTTTGTAAAACGGAATTGAATGACTTAAGACAAGTATATGATAATCAAATAATACAATGAAATAAAGTACATAAATCAATAAATCTGAATATAAAGTTTTGACCATTCCAAAGCAAATACAATACTGGATAGTATTCATTTTAACATTTTATATAACCCTTCCACTACGGCCTCGAAAGAAGACTTTAAAAGTAAAGTCTGTGCCTTGCAGTAAGTTTAAAAGTTTGGAGTTTAAAATCCGAACAGCGAATCTTTGTGTTTCCAGTTCACTGCTGTTTTAATCTTTTGACATGTGCCGTGTTGCCAACTTTTCCCTAGTGTGGAATGTTGA
This sequence comes from Eumaeus atala, assembly GCA_017140195.1. Taxonomy (NCBI): domain Eukaryota; kingdom Metazoa; phylum Arthropoda; class Insecta; order Lepidoptera; family Lycaenidae; genus Eumaeus; species Eumaeus atala. The sequence goes on along the minus strand of JAFELO010000385.1, from coordinate 830,396 downwards.
AAAGTGTTCTTTCTAAAATTTCTTGGAAACACTCTAAATAATTGATTAGATATCTTACAAATGCATGTGAACAACAACTCAAAGCTGAGCATAATTCATTCAAGACACTGTGTGTTTTCGTCATAAATTTGAAGCATAAGTCTGAATACAGAGTATATCCAATAGTAATATTCAAAATAGAGGAAGAAAAATCATAACACGCCAGAGTACGCGATACATTTCTTCATATCCTCCGTATTTCGAATGAAAAATGCGCAAAGAGTTGACTGCTCCAAACGACTCCATACGCCCCCACAGGGGGGAACTACAAATCCGCTAGAGCGAAACGAAATAATAAGTTAGAGTGAGACGCAAAGCTAAACCCGAAAAGATGGATGGCACACAATGTCACTGGCGCTATGCTGAAATTGTATATTTTATATTCTGTATAAAAAAGGCTGCCACAACATACGATATTAAAAAAGCGGTTCGTATGTGAAATATTTCCTACGTACTAGTTATATTGTTGAAGAATTTAATCTTGCGATGACATGGGACGGGTACATACTTAAGTAAAGGATTATTGGAATGTCTCGAGTTTTTTATTGTAGCCGACTTAATAACGCTACTTAGGTAATGTTTAGAAATACTTTGAAATAGGTATTTAATATCGTCTATCTTGGTTTTTAGACTTAAGGATGCGATTATTAAATACATATGACAGACGTTCTCGTGGATGTAGTTGTGATAGGTTTGCCAGTTCTTCTTTGGGATTTATCTTTTAGTTACGTAAGGCTACGAACGGTGTGCTATTCCAAAGATATGGAATTTGTTTACAAGTTTATGTTTAATTGTCCTCTGCAATATTTTTTATATTATTTTTCGTAGCTTGACAATCACCACAGACTTTCAGAGTCATCTTTTATAGAAAGCCAAGGGGTGCTTGACAATTAAGATATGCAATGAAATAGATGTTGTAGCATTTAATCTTTTGCATTAAGAATCAATGCATAACACAGACATTTCCTGAATTTTGTAATATATTATATTTTTAAATGTAATATTTATGATAAATCTTTATTAAACCCTATAGATAAAGAAAAACTATATTATATAACAAAGTCCCCAAAAGCTAGCTGTTTGTACGTGATCGATTTTGTCAAAAACCTTATCGAATTTTTATAACGTATTCACCAATGGATAAAGCAATGGCTTAGAATCCCTAAGGAAGGTTTTAGTGTATAATTTACCCCTATGTTCACGGGCGAAGCCGGCCCGGATCGCTTGTTTGGATATGAGTAATACATTTTACTTTTCAAACCAAGAAACGTCCTGTTAAATGAGCGTAAGAGTGAACTAAGGACAAATAAAATATTCTTTAAAACTAACCAAGTATAAATAAGTCCTCATGTGAAAGACCTACCTACAATGTTTCATTTCAATATGGCAAGTTTTGGGGTCGTTTAGTATTTGTTCAAGATTTTAGCGTAGCTCGTTAATTGCATATTCAGGAACATATATCTTGTATATATGCTACTTGACCTACAGTGTACGAACCTAATGACCTAAGTCAAGTAACCTAAACATTAATCTGGAATGTTAGGATGGCAACTCGGGCACTATTGGATATAAAAAAAAACTCTTCAGGCTTATTGTATACGTGTTATTTTTTTTACCTTAAACTAATTTGTATAAAAAAGATGATAAATATTCGAACCTCGCTCATGCCAAAAATCATTAATTCGCTCTCTTCGACTCTGTAGACTTAGCGACTTAATGATTTGTGAAAAAAAAATGATTTCTTTGGACACAATCGGTGAAAATTCATATACAGGAAAATATATTGTAAGCCCTGAAATAGATCCCAGGTACACGTATTTGCTAAGACATTGGAGGAATATAGCAAATAAGTATTTATCCCTTTTATCAATATGATTAAGTTGTCTTTAAAATACACTTTGTTCAGTAGAGATAAGACTCAATATCGACTTACCCCTGTCGCCCCCGGTGTTACGTCGGTAATCTTCGTAAGGGATGATCGGTCACCCTGCTATCAGCGGGAACATCAGCACCGTCTTATCAGGTGCACTTTATGAGGACGTATCCGCAACACATCCTCTTCGGTACTACACACATTATCTCACAACATTGCAGACACCGTATACATAAACATTGTGAGGATACCTTAACAATTTTGGTCAATTTAGACTCACATCATTATAAGCTACCTACAAACCGTTTTTTGGAATCTTTCAAATTAAGCTCCTTTTGTTTAACCTGTCGCTGAACTGTACGGTACATATATCCCCTATCTTAGGCCATATCTCTAATCTGTATGCTATAGCTTACACTAACTTAAAGTAATATTGATTTCAAAATATGAAAATTGAAATTAACATGAAACTTGCCACAGTAGAGCGACTATAATATTATGTTAAACAATAATATTAATTCCCTTATTAGTAAATTAAATTAAATTATTGTTTAGTATAGTTTTGTAGTCACTCTACTGTGGAAAGTTTCATGTCCAGTTGAATCTGGTGAAAACCATATAAAGCTTTTTTTATGGAATGATCTATGCTGTGGAACCCAACATGTTACTGATTAATTTATTTGATCGATTTCAAACTAAATAAGAAACATCTAGCTAAATAAATATTTTTAGATTGTTTCGTTTCAGTAAATATCGTTTTTTTAAACGTTATCCGTGCTATTTAATTTTCCTCTGTCGCTGTCTGATTTGTGCCGTATACTGTACCGGTTATAATGAGGTTGTTATTGTTAGTCAAATCAGAGAGCAGATGCACGAAGCCCTGTGAGCACGCATGTAATTGGGACGAATTTGCATGACAAAAGGTCCACACATTTTTACTTCCGCACAACGTGGAGTTCCGTTGAATATAATCTGCTGATTACTGATCTCTAAAAATGGAACTATACCGTAAGATAATAATATTTATTAATACACTTTCTTATTGGTCATAAAAATACTATGAAGCATTTCAAGTACATTCATATTATGAATAAGGTTTTTTTTTTACTATTCTATGCTGACGGAAGTGTCCAGTGCAGCTTCATCGGAAGACACGGCGGGTACAATCTAGGTGAGATTGTGGTCGATAGGGGGACAGATTTTTCCCGCAGACAGGATGCATTCCTATAGTAATCTAAGTCTAGTTAAAGTGTATATTATTATCTTGCCGCGGCCTTGCATTATTGTGGGGGCTGGAAAAGCTCCTTGGTGAATTTTAACGTTGTTTAAGAAGACGAATAGCTGGAGCGTTTCGATGATTACCGCCGCCCATAAGCATCCACACGATTGTTTTACAAATATGTTGCCCTCCTTCTCTCCGCCCATTTCTCATCTTAAATTCCGGCAACTGCATTTCCCTGTTTGTGGGGATATTTTTGGACAACGGAGGTGGCTTGTGTCACAAGGTAAAGCAGATTAGTAAATCATATTGCAAAATCAAGCAGATAAAAAAATTATTTTACAACGTATTTTACTATCTACTTAAGATTGGGCAATTATGTGAAATAAATAAGTAGAAATAGATTTATTGGCACCAGTTATGCTACCCTACACTACTATAAAGAGAAACAGAAAATAATGCAATTAAGATTAAGAAGAAAGCTTCACAATTTTAGATATGAAAAGAGATATAAAACAAATTACTGTAGGCACACAACCCCACAAATAGTTATCACTTCTGTTTAGGTTAGGAGCACAACACTGATTTTCAGGACTGTCATATTGATCTTTTTTTTCGTTCCAGCAGCGAATGGACAGAAAAATACACAGGTGTAAACACAAATTAACAGTGCCATACTGTAAATAATATACAACATAAATGTACCATGTATACACACGCCACACAGAGCAAACATGAGTAAATAATGAATGACTTACTTTATTTAAGATACTGTGTACTAACATTAAGAGCTAAGCAGCGTGATTTTAGTTAATCTAAAGTTATTTTCATAAAATTTCAGGCGATCTTGATGATCTTCTAAATCTCATCTTTTTCAAACTACACACACAATTATGAAGACAAAATCTTCACCTGATTAAAATATTTATACACCAGTCATACGGGACGATGCCGAATGCTTAGGGTTTTTTATTTTCTTTCTTTCTGGATTGAATCCATTGGATAAGAAGAAATTGAGGATGGAGCGTCTTACTGAATGAAGGCCCAAATTCAACCGCATACGGCCAAGTTCATGGAAGACGCGTTATTAGTGATCTCAAACATTGGCTCATCATTACCGGACTGAGCTGCTGTTTTTACTGGCTACCATTTATGGTATAACCAGCACACTGCCACTGACATACCGACACGTAGTCCTCTAATGGTGTAATATAAATTACACGTCACCTATCAGGCATACCACGTAAAGATGGCATATTCCTTTAATTGATGTATGAAAAAGTTATAAAGCCTAACCGCGAAGGTAAGTAGTTAAATGTTGTAGTTTAGATTAGCCTTTGAAGGCGCCGACGCCATCATTATCACGCCACTCTGTATTCAAATAAAAACGGAAACGCCACATTTTGCCCGTAGTCGGGGAGATATATTCCGTTGGCAACACTCCACGGCGGGTGCGAGAGGGATGGTTAGATAGTTTGGCGCATAAAATAAAGATCAATCAGAGTGGGATGACATGCGTTTATTGGTTCCGCCGCGTTTGTGGCTATCGCCGTGGGCCAAGTTTGATATAATTTTCTTGGCGCGAAGTGTAGACTTCAACATTGAATTGGCAAATAGTTTGTCATGTATGTTAACAGTATAAATTCATCCACGATATTGAATAATTCATCAAGTCAGTAAGAGAGTTATGCTGAACTGCGGCCGAATTGGGCCGACACGACCGAGGAGGTACCTCAGAGTGTAAAAATACCTAAAAGTGACGGTTATAATGACTATGAGATGACGCAAATAAGATTATATACAAATGAGATTATAAAATTTATGAATGTTGGAACTTTTTTATATATATACTTGTATTAAAGTGGGACGTCCCACTTTAATACAAGTATATATAATAAAGTTGAGACAGTACCACTAGTGTTTACGTTACATTTAAGTTCTTTACACAAAATGTAAACATCGGTAACTTAAATTTATTTTTTAATTTCGCAGGGACTTACTACTGTTGGCGATGCTATTGCATTCGTCATGACAATTCATGGGACTAGCGAATACTTTTCTGTCTTCTCGTTTAGGGAGATGAAAGAGGATCAGACACCCTCTTTTCCCGCCGATGGGAAGAGGAAGAGGTAAAATATTGAAGCTTATCGGTGGGTACCGTGCGAGGTAAACTATGTTGCGAAAAAAGCAAGAAGCTGAGAATCAATACCTCACCGCATGTGCCATCCTTACTATAGAGACAGAGAGATGTATGGAGCTGGAACAACAATATTTAATTGGGGTTAGTGTTTTTATTCATTATATCCGTGGACAAATGTTTGCACATTGTAAGTAAATTTTGAGGTAACCAATATTTAAATTTTATTTATTCATCCAAGAAATATATAAAAAATACTTAAAGATATACTTCTCATGCGAACCACATTATAATCAAAATACACAACTTTTCCGTTCGAAAGAAATACAAATATTATTGCTGCATGAATAACGTGGACGGTGATTCCTTCACTTAAAGAGAAATAAAAGTTATATGTTAGTTAATCACGAAGAAACTACTGAATAGATTTGGATGAAATTAGGTACAGACTTTTTACAATCTCGAATAACATAAAAAATAAGATTTTTTAATAAATAATGGTTCCCTTGGAATAGGCTTGGCAACTGAAGTCAAACTGCTTTCTTTGCTTTCAGATTAGTTCTCAATGGCCATCTTCACATCTCGTCTCCATGGTTTCTATCTTGTGATAGGCAATAACTCGCATGCTCCGGGGGTTGTTTTGCCAGACTCCACGCGACCAAAGTATGGGGTTGCGACTTGAAACAAGATTTTCATTTTATTTTTACATAGAAGATTGAAACAGATAGTGCTATGCTGCATTGCAGCCGAATTTGGCCGGCACAAACTTGGAGGTACATCTTGCTTACATAACACATACTTTAAAGTCACTGTTTTGCTATCACGCTGTGCGGTTCATGAGTAGCTGGTGGTCCATTAGGGGGGCGGAAGCAAGCACTAATACAGGTGTCTATGTGCGTAGGTAGTCGTCAGAATTTCTTGTTTGCCCTCCTATGTTATAAAAAAAATTGTTTATAGTATAAATAAAATTACGAGAACATAATTTTATTTATTTTATAAAAAACCACGAGAAAATTCGCATCAGCGCGGATTTCATCTTGCTGTCCAAGACAGCCGCAAGTGGCGGGAGATCAGCCCTCTTTACACCAAAACGTATCTATGTCAATCAGTGGACCGATAAGGGCTGATAATGATGATTGTCAACGTTGGCAAGGTAACCATTACTCCGGCCAGTTCAATTACGTCAGTAAAAAAAATATATTTTATTAATTAGCGAAAGGATCAAACCGCACGACGGGAGAGCAGATTTTTATGGACATTGTTTTAAGCGGAATTACCATTACAATATTGAAGGTGAACGGAACTGGCACCACCGGGTTGGTACCTCCATTTTTGCTTTTGAGTTTTCGATGGCCCATTGAAAGACGAAAAGGCTTAACGTAAGGTAAAAGGAACGCTTTGACGTAGTAATGATATTTACAAATTAAATCATAATCAGGTATTGATTTTTTCACATTTTTTATAATGTGGGGAAACTCGCACTAGATCTGGGTCCAATGGGCGGACCCATACTGGCAGTCGTCACTGCCGACTACCCACAAGTAAGCCCTTACACATTCTCCTGCGTAACCAAAAATAAAACCTGACCCTCCTACCAAGAATATAGAAAAATGTAGCACATTTTATTAGATTTTAGAAAATGGGTCGATAAGGTAAAAATTGGTGAGATATTATTGGTGAAGTTGCCGAAGAACATCGAAGGCACAAATTGTTTATGAAAGTGGAGTCCAAGGTGTGTATGTACACCACCAGGGGAAAGGGGCAATCGAAGACTAACGTCTCGTCTTCGACGGCCACAAACCGCACGAAACGCACATAGCTGTTATTTTACGGTGGTGTCACGTGAGCGGAGACGTACCTCCCCGGCACCGCCGGCTCAATTCGGCCACAATGCGGCATGGCCCTATTTTTACTGGTATTGTGATTCGAGTTAATCATGATTAAAACGGGACAAAAATTTAGAGATGAATTTCGGTAATGACACAAGGACATGATTAAGTCCTACTTTATAGCTTAAATTTGTGATTCCATTTTTTTCACAGATACAAATTTAAAACGAGTCGGATTACGCATAAAACATATTAGAACTTGATAACTGACAGGCTATATATAAAACGCTTGTAAAACCGCTAGCGCATGTAACTTGTGTTACGTACATATTCGTGAACAGATTGCTTTTGAAAATAGTAATAGTTTTCCCAACAGTGATGCACTTATCGCTTGTAATAAAAATGACAAGTATAGTAAGCGACTGTTTGTAAAACCACTAGCGCTTATAACTTGATCATATATATTGTGTCCACTTATTCGTGAACAAATAAATATATTGCTCTTGAAAGTAGTAGAGCATTACTCACAGAGATGACCGGTCTTAAGTGAAACGCTTGTAAAACCGCTAGCGCCTATGACTTGTGCCCGTACACGTTTGTGAACAGATAAATATATTGTTGGTAAAAGTTCGGCTTGTTGGAGTGGTTTCTAAACTTGCAGAAGTTGCGCATCGCGATGTGCGAACATATATTATTTATTACCGCTTTCTTACTTAAAACTTGGCGTCGCTTGCGTTTTATGAGTATTTGGCGTATGTTTGATACGTGTGTCTGTATTGTGTTGCGTTGATACTCTTATGGATCTCTGCTCATTTTATGTATTAGCTTAGCCAGAAAGACCATGCTGTATAGGACGAGGTAGTGCCATGCATGGTGCATGACCTCTCGCTCACTTGATACCGCCGTAAAGTGACATCTTCAGTGTCGCGTTTCGTGCGGTTTGTGAGTAGCCGGTGGCCTATAGTGGTGGAAGAAGGCAAGGCATCGACATAGTGATTATGTGGATGTTCATGGGCGTCGGTAGTCGCAAAAAGGCTCCGATTTCTCGTTTGATGGAAGAAGAAGGGGGGGCCCTATTCTATAAAAAAGGACCAGATATCAGAACCATTTGATGAATATTGACGCTAATTAAATCCTCACATGCAGGTTGTCCTCCACAGCATCTTCCAAGAGGCTTCCTAAGGCACGTGTCATAGAGTGAGTGGTACCTCTCCCATTGAGTTGACAATGCGGCTGCAATACAGCATGGTACCATTAATATAAGTGACAGTTAACACTTTCACCAACATTGCTATTAAGGCACTTGCGTAAGGAAATCCAATAGTGCTTATAAAAACTTGATGGTGAAAACTCGGAGATAAAATGTCACAATGGGAAGTGACACAGTGCACTTTATAAACTATGCTTAAAGTTAAAGCATTGTTTAAGCAAAATGAAATAATAGTTTATGTTTATAGTACCAAACATAGAGACATTTTACTTTTTTTATATGTCAGCCATTTCTCTGGTTTTTTAAACACTGTATTCACTATGTAAGTAGTTGCTAAGCTAGGTGTTTCTTATTGATTTTAAACACTGTATTCACTATGTAAGTAGTTGCTAAGCTAGGTGTTTCTTATTGATTTTAAACACTGTATTCGCTATGTAAGTAGTTGCTAAGCTAGGTGTTTCTTATTGATTTTAAACACTGTATTCACTATGTAAGTAGTTGCTAAGCTAGGTGTTTCTTATTGATTTTAAACACTGTATTCACTATGTAAGTAGTTGCTAAGCTAGGTGTTTCTTATTGATTTCAGGATTAGGTGAGCAAATAAAATAATTACAATACAACATTTTCCAATGATATCTACACTAAAATACAAAAAAATCGAATCATAAATTCAGAATGCGTAAATTTTGATACTTATGATGTTTTCGTTATATACTTTAAAATTCTTTCTCAACAACTTTTTTCACACATTTATTTTCGAACTGATCCTGAACAAGAAATAGTATTTTTATCCTGTGGTTCCTGTATTTGTAAACAATCGACTTGTCGTTTAAAAAAATATCTACTAGCACAGATACAAAATAATTTCACGCGACAGATACGTTCCGTCTTTGAAATCGACCCTAAAGTAGTCCAACAGGCAGTGACAATAAATTATCAATACACAATGCATCCCTTTCAGCCGGGAGCACCACTCAAAGGATTATGTTTGATATTCAAAAATTGTTACAATTGATTAGTTTATTTAAATAGCACTTTATTGGCTGTACTTGATGTGGCTAATGTCCTGAGAGAAATGGAACGTTCGATATTCCAATTTTAAATTTAAAATAGATGTCGTTGTGTTCTTTATTTGAGATTCTAATAGCTACAAATTTCAAAACGGTCAAAACGTAAATGAATAAAAAATATAGATTTTAAGTACGTAGGTAGTTAGGTAATTCGAGAAGTACAGAAATATTCATTCGTTATTCGCAAAATAATTTTTGTATTTTTCATGTAGCTTTCATATAATAGTGATTTGATATGGTTGTGTTTCTTAGGGAAACAATTCATGCCAATTCTTTATTTAAAATCAGATCTACTTTTTAACTCTATATCTCTTCTCTTTCTTTGACGTCAACCTAAGATAACGTCGAAAGATGATATCATAAAATTATATATATTTGGATAATCAAATTAGACTTTTCATTTAAACTTTTTTAAACTTAAAACTTCTCACGCTAAAGACAACGCCCACATTTGCCGGTGACTTCCTGAACTAGTTCATGGAAAGGGAAAATCGTTAAAAAGAAAATTAAAACGTATGCAACGTCGGCACGTCTTAAAGAGGGTATAAAAGGAAAATTTCAGAGAGAGTGCATTAAAAATGAGCGGGTATGAAAGAGACGGAGCGCGGAGTATCTATCTCCGTCTCGTGTGAAGATATCAATGAAAATTACTCCTTACGTTGGCTCAGTTCTTGTATACTGTTAGTTGTATCGATTTCGAAATTTCACCATATTTTATCAGTCTCTGGCTGCGCGGATGTCTGTAATCGTCGTTAGTCTCCATCAGGTGATTCACTGATCGCTGCGGCCAAATTCCGATGTAGTGCATCAATGTTTTCGTTTAATATCTGGCACAATACTGCCACATTCGAGCATGATTCTTCTTGCTAAAGTGATCACTGAATTGCTGATCAGATCAGATCGGATATTCACCAAGTATTACCTGATGGGTTCGTAATAAAAGTACTATCATAGTTTTACAGCTCTCCGCTTTCTAAATTGTATTTGCATTTGAATAGATTCCAGCCTAGTGCCGTTATTTTTATTTTTTAACGCCACAACATAAGACGCCATAAACTATGAATGGGTGAAATGTCATAAGCCGGAATGATCGTAAGAGATGGGGACAGTTGAAAAACATTTTAATGGCACTTATATTTCAAACCTTTGTCGATAAAAACTAACGCTACCGTGTGGGCCAGGGGCGGATAACAGTTTGTGAAATAAATTATATACCGAGAGGTGTTGGCATTCATTGGAATAGACGCAGTGGACGGATATCAAAATCATATGTATATATATAGCTAAATAATTAGCAAATGTTCTCTAATACAAATATATTACTATAATTAAACGTTTTTAAATAAGCCATTCGGTAAATAAATTAATGTGACTTAAGTACAGAACTACAAGAGACACGAATATATACCATAGAACGCTATTTAAAAACGGATTCACAACTTTTTGTCACTTATAATCATGTTTAGCAACATGTTAAAAAGTAATTATTTCATGGCGTCCAAGTTGCAGCGAATTACAATAAAATTCCCATTCCACGCCATAAACGTATATAACGAAGTAAGATTTGCCTTATCCGGAGTTCGTTACTTAATCACAATGTTTAATGAACTATTGCATTGATAATTATCGATGTCGCCAACTGTTTATTACCCCTGCGTCTACGATATATTACTATTGTTAGATGCTATAACGAATATTTAAGTAGGCCTCCTACTAAGTTAAAGTAACCTACTATCGTAATTATGTCAGAAGAAGAAGAATGAAAATGAATGATAATTAGATACAAAAACTTTTGTTATTTATTTATTCTATTCATGAAAATTTCGCTGTGTACCTAACGAAATCTATAACTATATAATGGATTTGTCACCTTCACTAGTCTATGATCAAACCTTGATGCGCGCTATTTCAAATGCTATTAAAAATCCATTCGAGGTAAGACATATTATGTTACACATAAAAATAATAAAAAAAAGTGTGTGCGTACATAAGTACGCTAGTAAGAAGACAGTATATAATTTTTATCTCTGTCGAATAAAAAAGAAATATAAATGAATGCTTTGCCACTTCTGATAAACTTTCTGACACTTTCTAACAAGTTACTTTATCCCTAAATTATGTATTTTACTTTCCTCTGTCGGCTTCTAGTGTCAATGTCAGCACGCCCTAATTCACTCTCATAATTTCATTCTTTTTTTGTTTTGGCTAGTTTAGTGCCAAAAGAAGTATAACTTCAAAGCTAATGTAAATAAATTTTAAAAATTAAGAAATTTCATCATGGAGTAAGTAGCTCCCATGTACTAGATTTCTCTTATCTGTGAATTTAAAATGTGTTTTGTTTTGTGTACATAAATTATTAAATAAAATAAATAAATATTTTTTACTTAATTAATCAAAAAATAAAGAACAAAACAGTTACATAACAGACTATAAATATACAATGTACAAGGTAATCCTATAGTTCTATGTAATGAAACTTAACATGTTTTATTTTTTTATTCCTGCGTATAAAAAACCTCTACATAGAGTCCAAAAATATCTAAATTTAATACTACATCGTTGTCGCCGCATGTTATTATCTATCGCATATTTTATCTGTACATTAATAGAAAGGGTTTAAATGCCTATAAATCAGCATTTTAAACAATGTATAGTCAAATTCCCGACAATGGGTAAAGCGTATTGTGTGTTTTTTTGTTACCATAAAGTATAGAGCGTGAAATGTTTGTGTTGTTGCGCCAATATTTGTATGATGCGCCGTTTAATGTGTGTATCTTTTGTGATACGAGTGTTTTCTTCGTTTTAATAAACTATTGTTGGTTTACCCTTGATTTTTTGTGTTTATTTTAGGTCAATCATTTTGTTTGCTGGAGCAAAGTGACGTCATATGCGTTTCAATACCTAAACATACCAACTATTTTGCAATGTTTTAATGTAAATATGAATTAATTTTATTACTTAAATTATTATTTTTTTGTCAATGGATGTTAGCTTTGGACTTAACCTCCATGAATGTATAATTTTTATTCTTTCGTCTTTCCTTTTGTTAAATATACTTTATTTATTATTCACATTGCTAGAAAAGCAACCGGTCATCCACAACACGGGGAATTCTTGTGTATAAAGTGTTCCAGGCAGAATTTATATCAATTATTTTGTATTGTGCAGTTTTAGTACTTCTTTTATCATGTTTATACTACCCAGTTCTCTTTTTAGAGACGTTCGACACTTTTCTCCTCTAACATATTTTTTATTCTTATAACATTAGTTAGGCCTCAGGATCTATGTTCGATTGTGGAAAAAGATTAACGGTAGACTTTACAATACCTAAGACGACAAATACTATTTTACTGTATTTTTATGTGCATCTTACATTTAGTGCGTGAAATATCATCTTAACCAGAACTCTTTATAAAACTGTATATGCATGCGCAGCTGTAGCAAATGCTTCTCTCACATATGAAATCAACGTGATTTTTTTATACCATTTCATTTTGTTAATTATTAACATTCATATCTGTAGTTGCGTTGGCCACCTTAACCCCATCACCCCAATGGACCACGGTTACTCACAAGCCACACGAAACATAAGGTCATGTTGGTCATGGTCTACTCTATCGCGTTTGTGCAACTTCCAACGTCTCTTGGTGGCAATCATATATCTAAATTAAGAAATGGTCTATGTCGCTAACAAATAACTTTTCAACGCTACGTTGTTCAGAACTTTATCTATATTTGTATCTATAACGACTACGACAGATAAAAATCGAAAAACCATTCATAAGTATGGATTTTATCTAAGAACAGATATTTAAAACAGATGGGGGTCAAAATGAATGGGACTAACCAAATGGCTGTCTAAAATCAGCAGCGGAAGGGTTTGAGCGGCCATTACAAAAGATGAGACTTCCGGCTCGACGCACACATTGTGGTCGTACTTATTAATAAACATACATAATAAGAAATTATTATCTATTATTATCTAATCTATGATCTATGCGAGGAGTTTAATTAAAAATACTTTTCAACATAGTTCCTACCTGGCGTTTTGTTGCTGCTATTTTCATCTTAATGGTTTAATTTAATCCAGAATAACTTTTCGAAAGTGTGATCTGACTGATGCTTATAAAATGGTACAAGTTATGAGCTAATTCACAAGAAAATAAAAGAATTATGGAATAGGAAAAAATGTCTATTTTTAAAATTCAAAATAGGATCGTTAAAATCTTGTGTTTCTTTCTCGCCTCTTCTCATGTTAATGTGACTCTACTGCCTTTCTTACATTGGTTAAAAGCTTTTACGCATACTGCTGTAGACCCAGGTAAGCCCGGTGGTTCTGCGGGAGTCACATCCACGCGGACTACCCACTTAAAACCTCCAATGCTGTTCCATCTCTTCCACCTGTCGTCGGAGCCACGGGAACACGTTGGCGTACTTCCGCGAGTGGCTCCACTGTCTGCACCAACCCTAGCGCGAATCTAAGTGGAACCAGCAAAATGAACCTACTGGATATTTTTAATCTATAACACCTATCTGTAATAGAAATGTGAATCATAATTAAGACTAGGCTAATCTAAAATCTAGTAGAATCATCCATCCGTTGGATTCGAATAGAATTGAATTTCAACCAGTGCGATTATAATCATTGTTAAAAACTACAATGATATGGCCAATTAAAGAGAAAGTATAAAACTTGAAAAACACATCTCTCCATCTTGGCGATCGAACATTAATTCTGTCCTATAAGTTACCAATGTTTTCGTTCATAAAATATAATGTATTACAATTTTTATAGAAAATCTCACATACGTAATATTAAGCCTATTATTTGTGATTTATATAAACGATGCCAATAAAAAAGCCGTAGTGACGCATTACGGGCCTGCCATATTAATAGCCGATATGATAAACAACTTAAAAAAATTGTGACTTTTACGATCGCTCTAGACGTTTCCACATCTCTATAAAGTATTTGATTGTGAAACGTGTTGACGAGATCCAGGTACAATTCTGTAATATTGAAAGGAAAATATTCAGTTTCAGGTTGAAGGTTATCTAATCGACGCCCATAAGCATCGGCACATACTCCTAATACTTCTATACAAATTTGCTACGGACTTGGCTATCTAAATTCCTAGCATTGGCTATGCCATACATTTCATATGTTTTTATAGTTACATAAATATGCAAGTGTGCAATCGGAACTACCAACGTCCATAAACAACCGCATAATTATAATGCAGATATATTGTCCTCCTTCTCTCCTATCTATCAGTGGACCACGGATTACTCGACAAGCAGCACAAAATGCGATAACATAGCCGTCACTATGCGGCTAACGTATTTACAAGACCCCTGGTGTACTAAAGACTAATTCTGAAGATGTCCACGGGCATCGGCCAAGCGGTACTTAGGTAGCTTCTACTTGTAAAAGAAAAAAATGTCAAGATCTTAATAAAAAATACATCTACGATAAACGAAACGTACTCGAGCATTGCCAGAAGATTCTTTGATGTCAAACAGACAAACACAACAGCTAGAGACCTTCGTAATCCTTATTAATACAGCCAATTCATCAGATCTGAAAAAATGTTACCGTCACAAAAGGACCCTCCATATAATAAATAATAAACTAGAAATTATATGCAAATTCACGACCCATAAGTTTCTATAGAAATAGTTAACCCTTTACCGGTAAGGGGTGGAAAAAATGGATAATTTATGCACATTGTAAAGATAGAGGTCACGGGGTATTTGTAGTGGCATTTAAAAATGTTGTATTCTTGTGTACAGACGTGTTCAGTGTATGTGTTTGTGACTTGTAAGATAAGGTACGTTATATCGTTTCAAGTCTACAGTAAATCCAAATGGAAGTTGTCAAATATAAAGTGAAGGCGTTGCTTAACCCAAAAAATGACTCCACAGAGTTCAACGTATGCTAGTAGAACCTTCTTCGTTTAAAAATATCAAAATAGTCATACTCATAGTTATAAAATCGTTAACCATCGCGGGGTCACTAACTAACTAACTGTTCCTCATAAGTCGCAACTTGTACTAATTAACAAATAAGTACTCTCTAATAGTTGCAGTAATCATTGTATTTTTTCATTTTTGCTATTGTTTTTGTCAAAGATTAGATAATTTTTAAACGGATGTTTTTTATATTGTGATAATTGTGTTTAAAATTAGAATTAAAATAGAACTTATTTAAAGTAAAACAAACCTTAAAAGAAACTGGGTTTTGTAATGATCGTTTATTTTTATAATAACCACAATAGTTCAAATTAAAAAAAAAGCTATTAAAAAGAATATATATATATTAATTTACAATAATTTTACTTATTACAATTAATTTAACACAACTAATAGATGATTTCTCTCATCTCATCAAGTAGACGTAAACATTTCAAACCATTTTGTCCTTATGGCTGATTATACCATACACATATAATTTAGTTTCTAGATTATTTTTACTATAAAACTTCCCTCATTCCAATTTTGACAATCAATATGAGATGCGCATCTCAAACTTTTAAGGTTGCTAAGCTCCATGCTGAGCTGAATTTATAAAATAATACTATGTTAATCATAATTATTATCATAATATTTATCATATTCTTAACTATTATTATTATTATTATTATTATTAATAATAATAATATATGTGGACTTATCACACCACGTTATGTTTAAATGAACAAGAAATTTCAGTACAAACAACACAATTCCTTTCAGGCTACTCGTATACCTTTGTGTCACAGATCAAACTACTTTTATAAATTATTTTTCAATTGGTTCACATTTTGAAGTCTAAAATGACAATTGGCCTTCCAGTTACACACTTCTTGACAGTTGATACGTCAGGCCCGTATCCTTTAAACGGTGATATTCGTTTTTTAATAATTTGATAATTTATACACGACATTATAAATTTTACGCTCGCGTGTTTAGCTTTGTTACAATTTTCGACACAGGAAACATAGAGCATAATCATAGGCGCCGGCCCTCTCGGCATGATTACATCCAAGTTATTATGTAGTTTTTGTTGTTACATTGGCGGGAAATTGAATGATTAATACAATTATACGCGATTGAAACTAAAGCGAGAGTTATTGTGGTGTTTCGTAATAAAGAGATAAGAAAAAGTGAAGTCCGTTTTTTGTGCATAGCGACCGGCATCGAGTCTCTATTCGATGTATAATTTTGTGCTTTAGGCATTTTGAATTTAATTTAAGAACTTCCAGAAACATTTTTATTTAGTTCGACTAAATCATAGTCTTATTCTATTCTACC
This sequence comes from Eumaeus atala, assembly GCA_017140195.1. Taxonomy (NCBI): domain Eukaryota; kingdom Metazoa; phylum Arthropoda; class Insecta; order Lepidoptera; family Lycaenidae; genus Eumaeus; species Eumaeus atala. The sequence goes on along the minus strand of JAFELO010000385.1, from coordinate 813,726 downwards.
ATATTTTCATGAATAATTTCTCATCATCATAATCTTTATGAAGCAGATGTGACAAGCTTTTACAAAAGCTTCTGTAAAAAAAATTAGAATAATTAGAATAATTATTTGATTTATGACTGTAATTGTAATTTAGGCGGTAGACTAATTTAATGTTATTTATTTTATAGTAAATATTTGTTATGACTGAAGTCCGATGAAAAACGTGGGAACATGCTAAATAGACACTATGTTCTATACATATAATATAGTTTGTTTGGCTGTTTGAACACGCTAATCTCAGGAAATCCACGCCCGAATTAATAATTTGGAAGAATGGAACTTTTTGTGTTGGATAATCCATTTACCGAGGAAGGCTGTAGGGTATAGATACCACGACTAATAGGACCGGAGTTGCGTGAGTAAAACTGCGGGGGGCTGCTAGTCATAAATATGAGGACTAACTTTATAGATCAGTTCAACTTTCAGGTTACGATGTGAATAGTATAGTCCTTTTGTGGGTAATATATAATAATTGTGTGATATATCCACTTGGAAAATAACAGAAAAATGGCTGATTACTTACACATATTCATTAGTGAATAAATCCAGTTTTCAGATTATTTTTGAATTATGTTTGCCATACAACTTTACCAGGAACTATTCAACGAAAAAATTTCTGAAGGTTCGACATATCGTGTTAGAGTATCCAATGTAATAAGTTCAGGTCAATATACAAAAATGCGAGTAGTACTGCCACGCCTGGCATCCATAGAGAAGTAGAGTTACCTATAACAATATCCATGACATTTTATTTGGTAATCCATACAGTAAAAAAAAAGTAAACTAAAGTAAAGCAATAACATAATGGAATATGTAATTTAATATATTTCTCAATATTCAGTCACTTATATATAGGTATACGCCGAAAACAAAACGCGTTAACATATCAAACGAAACACACTCCTATGTGTATGGTGTTGAGGTAGAAAATAGCCCCGGCGCTGTAATGCTCTATTGAAATTGATAGGTACATGTTTGCTCACGTTTGATCGATTGACAACTTGGGGGTGGGGTTCTGGTAATGGTGTTATCCCTTGTACTATGTCAGAGTACATACGGTCACTACCAAAATTATTAAAGTGGCTTCCGCCATTTTGTAGAGACAGCGATCCCAATCGAACCAGTAGTACTTTTATGTTGTAATGTGAGTATTGACTTCTTCTTCCAAAATAGTAGTTTAATTTAACTAGTGATTATACATAGAAGTTCGATCCTAATTATAAAAATAATTATTATACTTAAATAAAATGAAATGACATTGTCACTTACGTGTATTAAATTATAAAATCTGATGCATGTTTGTAAAAAAATTGCTTTTTCCACATCGTCTCTAGAAAATCTTAATCTTTACCAAATTTCAGAATCTTTAGTAAAAGATAAGATAGTAATCCCAAATCTTTTAAAAAGAAATGGGACTACTCTAACGTAATGTACAATCTACCTGAAGAGTTAAAGAATTAAAATGACAGATAAAATATACCTAGCCAATGAGGTATGCACAATGTAATAACTTGAATTTTTCTATTAAAGACTGTTCACACTTTAGGTCTCTAATATTTATTACAAAGTAAAATAATATTTTAGGTACTCGAATTAAGTTTCAAGACAAACTCAAACCCCTAAGAGTTATTGATAAGATATTTTCTGACTGACCTAAGGCTTTGACTGTTGTCTTAACAAAAGTGCTTTTAGCAACCAATTCTCAACGATTAAACATTGTACATTGTGCAAAGATTCAAACTAATTGATAGAATTTAAAAACGGAAGAAAACCCCTTCTGTCTATTGTAATCCTTATCGAAACCAGTAGTGGAAACTTAACGGGAAGGTTGGGTTTACTTGACTTTTTTTTACGGATGGACCTACTACTGGTTGGCGGTGCTATTGCTCCCGCGTCTACAGTTCATCGGACTGGCGAAGACTTTTATCTGTCTTCTGGCTCAGGAGACGGTAGTTGTTTATGGGCCTAGTGATTATTTTTGGCACCGAAAATGGGGAGACGGTCCTCCTCCCCACGTTTATGGTCCGGTGACGTGGAAGAGTGACGCTCTCCCACTCACAGGCTCCGCCCATTCGAAACATTACTATGGCTCGCAGCGTTACTATATCATAATATTGTACTTTTGGCATATGCTGTAACAGTTATAGATTTACAGAATGTTGTCATGTTAAAAATTTCGGATGTCCCGGTATCAAACGCAGATATTTTGCACGGAATTGGAATTCTTCGAGTATCTCCTTAGCCGCCGCGAATCTAATATTTAAACATAATGATATCCTACATGAGTAGTAATGATATGAACATCGCAATTTCCGATTAAGAATGTTCTTTATTAGGCTCGTTTTAAATACGAACAACAAAATAAAATTTTATGAGCAAGCTTGTCCGTTGAATAAATAGCTTGACGCCACGTTTGGGCATGCCATAAATTAGCGCCCCCATTGAAAAACACCGACGTGAAGATCTTACAAGTAATTATCTACAGGTTCGCAACGCGAGCAGAAATGCTGTCCGGTGAATCGTTAGGGCTGCGCCCCACTTCGCCTATCGACCTCAATCTCACCTAGACCGTCGCCAGAAGCGTCTCATAGTACGGTTACTATTCATGATTCATGATGATCTGCATGATGCAGATTCATCAGTATGTATCTGCCTGGACACTTTCGTCAGCATAGAGCAGTAAAAAAAATTTGTACTGTATCACCGGTTACCACTTAAGTTACTGCATCTGTCTGCCTAGCTCTCCTCCGTCAACATGGCTGGTGAAAGTCAATGTGACGGTGTAGCCAGGAGAGCCAGCGGCCTCTAAATGTTACAATTGTCCCGGTTTCATCACAACTCTCCGGGACTTTGTAGCCTGAGCACCGTGTTGAGTTATGGCATGAATTGGCCTGTGCTGAGACAACGCGGTCCATTATGACCCAGCTATTTGTTTAAGTAATAGGTTAGTATAGTTGAACTGGCCTGGCAGGGTACCTCTCGCTCAAATGATACCTCTGTAAAGTGATAAGCTATGCTGTCGCGTTTCATACGGTTTGTAAGTAGCCAGTGGCTCATTGCGGGGATGGAGTATCGGAGGTTCAAGAATATGAGGATGTTAAAAGGCATTGGTAGTAGCCCCCTGGATTTTATTGCTCGTTTGTTCCCCTATTATGTATAAAACAGGCCACTTTAAATTACTCTAGCTACGGGCGTATATTATTTGTAGCAACATTAAATTAATTAAATTGCAATAACATTTTTATGGCAATACCTTCGCAATACTTGTGTGTCAACTATGGTCACCTACGTAAAATTCTGTTGCATCGTCGTTCGTACAAATATAAAAAGTAAAAAAGTCCCATTTTCATTTTATATTTCAAAAGGACCTGATAGTATGTTTGACAGTTCTGAGAATTGTCCAAGACTTTTGTATCTTTATAAGCATAAAGATACAAAAATCATTTCAATAAGCATTGAGACGACAGGCAGACAGTGTTCCTACCGGTGGGATGAGATGTGCCGGGTGAAAGTTCAGTAGCACTATAAACCGGTGTTGCTAGATTCAATACGGTATAGTACGGACTGCCTAAATAATGTTTAAATGTAAAAAAATGGCGGATGAAGTATTCGATAAGGCACTGGATTAAATATTGAAACTGCCAATAATTGCAGAAATTGCCCACTAATTGACTAAATGTTATTCGTCGATATAGGTCCAATGAGATTTATGATTTCATCTCTAAACAAGTTTTTAAATTTTTGGACTGGGGAAAAGTTTGGTTGACGAATGTAAAACGATTCATTGTAATAAAATGAAACTTAATGAGTTCATTAATATTAGTTACAGTACCAGTACTAGGTCCAGTAACAATAGTAATGATATCCTGATTAATAAATAAACTCAGTCTAGACATCATTGGTACACTATGTTATTTGGAAATCGATGAAAATACTATTCTTGCGATGGTATGAAAAAATACAACAATAGTAAACAGATAATAATATTTTGTTTGCAGTGTGATACTAATCTAGACACATTAGGAAACAAAGGCCGCAGGACCTGTATGTAATCGATTCTATCAAAATCTACTCAATAGATTTTCATGTGGTTTTTAGTCATGGATAGCGCGGATGCTAGGAAAGGCTTTGCTGTAATTTTTTAGGTTAACAATCTGGCCCAAGTTATACATGAGTGTAGCGGATTGTAAAACTTTATTGTAAAACAAAATTCCCCAAAGTTGTGTGTAGGAACACGTGACCGATTTTCTCAAAAAAAAACTGAAGAGATTTTCATGCGGTTTGTGCACACGTATATTATAATTTATGAGAAAGGTTTTAGTGTATAATTTATTATGCAGCCCGAGTTATTTACGGGCGAATCCTGAACGGATTGCTTAGTCTTGTACGCGTAAAATGCAATATACTAGTAAATATTAGAAGGCCAAACAACAGATAAACAAATAAACCATAATTATGACATTCCCATAAAATTATGGAGTGTACATAAAATACAGGGACGCAGTATTTTTATTATTAAGTAAATTTCAATTTGTCAAAATCTTGGAGTATAAAGCAAGCTTTAATTCATTTGCTAAGTAATCAGCAAGAATTTACTAACCCTTGTAATGATTTTCTTATTGGTAAATGTATATTGACTGTACCATATCTGATAAGAAGAACAGTTGTTAACGGTAAAACTAAAATGTACAATTCATTACTTTAGAATGGTCGTTAGTTTGAAAGCTTTGAATTTAGAATTACAGAAATATTACAAACTCCAATTCCATTTTGAATACAGTTTAAAAATGGAACGAAAATTATATTTTTTCCGTTTCAAGGCAATTTGTGTAACTGGCCAGTTATTTTGAAAGCTGCAACAATTGTGGTGTATTGGTATTATCTTTAAAAAAAACCTTACATTGGTTTTTATTCCTTGTCTCGCCCGCAGTACACATTAGTATTATTTTATCGATACATGTTCAAAGAACTTGAGCGTATCGATTCGACCCGAACCCTATTTATATAACGTGTGGTGCATATATACGAATGCGTCGGAGGGTCGACCTATGAGGGTGGATAAACTACTACACCTACGCACATCACTATGTATATACCAATTCAAATAATCATAATAACATCGGAATTGCGATTCAATTCGAAATTTAAAAATACTTTTATAAATTTATTCAGCGCTGAATACTGATTATTAGAATTAAATGGGATATTATCTGTGGCCTAATTATTCCCGATTAAAATCCATAATGCTCATGAAACACGATATTTATTTTATTCAGCAATGTTGAATATTAAAATATACACCGCTTTCCAAAACGTTAAACTACATTATTTACAACACCGTAATAAGTATCTGAATATGATATTTATTGTGCAGACTGGACTGAAATGGTTTATAATTTAAATAAATTGTAATTAATGGTAGTTATATATGCAAATTGTGTCATAAACGATGCAGTTACACACATTGTAGGTATATGTGTGTAAATACTTATTTTTTAATATTTGAATACTAAAGACATAGAGCTTAGATATAAAGCCATTATGCATGCTTTACAAACTTGTAATATAAGGGAAAGATAATTGTTAAATTATATTGCTTCCTTTGCATTTATAGAGACGTGAAAATAATCGCTTTAGTGTTTTTACTCGTATGTTTAAATTGTTCTTATTCCTTTTAAACTTTAAATATAGAATAAGGTTTAACACTGTATGAAAAATATACTCTTGCTTTATATACAAACTTCTGACCCCACTTTATAACACAAGTAAAAAACAACAAATTACCACATCTGTATCGTTACTTTACAGCAAAATTTACATATTCATTGTGAGAAACAAGGAAACAAAACTGCGGCCACACCGTTAGAGCTATGTACAGTTAATTCTTTTTTTTTTTCTAAACTTCAATGACCTGTAAACTTTCCAAGAAATATTTCAAAATATCCAATATATGTAGGTATATATATTTCTTATTGCTGCAGGTGAAATTAAGTTTGATTCTGTCAGTTGATATTTTTTTAGACTTAGAAATAATTCTTACCTGTTCCACGTTGGATTTGGAGTTAAATTTTAAACGCGACCCGATTTTTATCTTTAACATCACTGCAAAACAAAAAGAGTGACAGCGAAAATAAAATATATTACTGGCTACGAGAAGCACGAATAAAAGAAAATAAAAGAAACGAATTCAAATTTGGAAACCGGAGACGAGTCCCGAAGGAAATTCGAGAAAATCGTCGTCTCCAGACGGCGTACAGCGAGCGAATGTCCCGCTCAAACTACGCTACAATTTCCTCAGCGAAAACCAAATCGACTGCGCCGTATAGGTATAGAGAAGGGTGGTTTTTCCTTCGAATTTCATAAGTATCTACCTTTCTTTATATCTAAGCGCAAGAACTACGCTCACCCCTTGAGAATACGTCGTGAGACTTGATCGCGGGCCCACAGTGTCTTCGCGCCATCTCGCGTTCCCGCGCTGTCAGAAACTCAATGCTATTCCGCTGAAGGTAGATTTGAAATTCGAGCACAATCCATAGACACTTGCGACGTATCGTCTTTGACACATTTCTAGTAAGGCAACGGTAACATAGATAAAATGTATTGGGTGGTGAGCAGAAATATATTTATGTATGTAGATTCGTGTAGGTTCGAGAGTAAGGAATGGTGTGGGCTTCATTCCACATGACTATGAAAGCCTCGCTTTTATGTTGGAATAAAATGAAAAAAGGGTATTGCGTGATATAACGTGAAGTTTGATATGTAAATTGGATGTGCTCGACAATTTGTCATAAAATGTTACATTATAACCAATATCCAGGCAATAACCTTTAGGCATAGTATATGGCATTAGTTTATTGGGGTGAAATTTAACAGAGCAAAAAGGTTAGGAGTTCAATGGAATTAATGAGTTAAAATTTATAAACCAGCGGCCATGTTAATTTTTACACTTGAAAGGAGGTACTGGACTGTGAAATAACGCTAAAGTAGGTTTTACGGGCAAACGGATATGGGTGCCGGAAAATTCGGTTCGAGTAACAATAAAATTATGAGTTACCCGACAATGCCAGGGGTTAAACGTGTCATCATCATCCCTTATTCGTCTGTGCATAATTCTTTTCGAAAACACACTAAAATACTGATAAACGCAGTAATTCCGTTCGAAGATTCGTAGTCGTAAAATGTATAATCACATTAAACATGTGAACATTTTAAATTTATTCCAAATGAGTCTACGAGCAACAAGTTTCATTCATTCACGGGCAAGAGAGAGGGCTATCCAATTAGAAAGGGAAAGAGAGGAATTTAAAAAGCGAACGCCCGAGAAGTTAGGCGGGAAAGCTCCGTGCTAATAACCTGTTGCTTCCGCAGTTAAATTAAACACGAGAGCTGTAACTTCGTAGCATATCGAACATCGATATGCGTGATGTTATTGAACTTTTCCAAAATATATCTTTAGGTGTTTAGACTTTGAAAAATCACTAAAAGTACCCGAGTATTAAAAAACACTTTATATACAATTAATAAAATTTTACAATTAAAATATTACAATTAATAGTTATTATATTAATTATCTTATTACCTAGCAAGAAGTACAGAAAAATATAAGTGAGTATGTATATAAAAGGAAACATAATACTAAGAAACTATCGATAGGCACTTTATATATTCCAAAAGCAATTTGTTGCATAGTTTATTGTATTCACCCTATACGTTTCATAATCTTAATGTTGAAACTTCGATACAAGTCTATTCCTAAGAATTGCACACATTCATCATACACAATTTATTAGGGGCCTCCATCCACCCCCGTTTCGAGTGTTATCGTGAAATATCGATAAAGTAAAATGCTGACGTAGCCACCCCTATGCTTATTCCGTGACATAGAGAGGAAAAGAAACAAAGTTACCGCGAAAAACATTCGTGCAAGAGAGACGGGAGACTTCTCGAAGAGATAAGTGTTCTAATTTATACTCAAATTGTGAACGTCGTCATGAGAACCACGTGCTAAATACGGTTCAATATCAAAATGGCGTACATACAGGCTGAATTTACTGAAAAATAAGTCTTAAAATTCAAAAATAGAATTCGAAGTTTAAACATCAAAAGGGATGAAATTAGTACGCAAAAATTTTGCGTGTTTCGCAAACGAAGTACAGTCTTCCGTTTCGTGTTCAACAAATTTCATTCTTATCTCATTTGACGTGAGACGCGTTTCGTTTGTATGAAAGATTGCAAATTAATACATGAGATTTTAAAAGAAAGGGCCTTGCATACTAACTAGGGTTGTGTCAAGGTTAAATTGGTAGCTATTAGTCGGTTACTGGGTTAACAGATTTGCACGGGGGTTCATTGGCTTTTAAATTTTCTTCTTTCATTCATACTTCGATGAGAAATTTTGGATTTACTTCGCTTTTAAATTTTTTCTTTTCCACTTCGTAACAGCAAGTAGATTGAGTTTTATGATGAGAGATAGATAATTTGCATCCGAGGCTGATCTATGTATACGTTAATTAATTTGATTAATTTTTGAAGTTATTCTTTTTGAGGATCACAATTATTTGAATTTATGTGAAACGGAAAACTGCAATATAATAAAAATATTTTGATTATTTTTGTCTACGTATTTTATTTCCATTTAAATTCTTTAACATAGATCTATTATATGTTAAAAATATAACAGTTTACAAGAGATTATTATTTTATATAAAAAAAATAATTAATTCAAGTACCTAGATTTTGTCTAAAATAAATAAATTGTTATGTAAATAATTATTAATCTAATATTACATTAGATGTATTTAATATTAGATAATACAGTAATATTATATCTAACATTAAATACATATTATCCTCGTCAGAATATATTCCATCAGATCTATGTCATATTTTTATTTTGAAATGACATTCCCAACTCCGCGTTCCGGAGTATAAAATTTGAAATTTAAAAAGTCACAAATTCATTCTAAATTCAAGTTGATTAATTTTATTATTAAATGTCGGCCAGTTTTACGCGTCCATGACGTGAAATGTATGTATCATGAGAATACCACATGTGTATGATCTGGTAAGAATTCACAGAACGGTAAATAATAATTCGGCGTACATCCACATGCGATCGGTGGCTGCATATTGTCGTCTAACAAGCAACCCTTCAGATCTCGATGGGGGAGCACCACATTTACGTACCACGTGCAAATGGCAGAGTCTGAAAATTATAATAACCTAAGAACACTGTTTAGAACATCACCTATTTATAACAGAAAATTAAAGTACTTCAAGTGTTTTAATACGTATTTATTGTGTGATTCTAGATAAATATGTTTTTTAGATATTTACTTTATACTAAAACTAGATAGTATCTAATACAAATAACAAAAATATACCATTAGATATACATATATGTGTTTCCTCTATTTACAATTTCGTAGTTTTTTTTATCAAATACCAATACAGGTAGGTAGGTTTCTTGTACAATACGAACGTTAAAAAATGTAATGAACATAAATTGCTGTCACATATATCAACATAGCGAACCAATGATAAAAAGCAAAAATCTGTCATATTCATTTCATTCATTCCTCTCACAATAAAGCGTGCAATTAAGCGCATCACAAAAACATCGATTCTAATCGATCCGCTTTTTCATTAACAATATTCACTTAAATTACCACAAACAATAGAACAATAAAATGTAATAGCGATAAATAAAGCCATTCGCGCGTTACTTCCGTTTTTTACGTCGCCTTGGATTAATCACCTAAAATACCTAGGTCTTGTTATTGTAAAGTGCCTACATTAACCGCCATTTTACAAGTCGCTGTAATTTATTTTAATTCGGTCTTGTCAATCGTAATTATCGTTAGCAACCCTCGTTAATTTTTCTTATTAAACGTTATTACGTATCTACACGAGAACCAGCTGAAAAAATGGATGGAGTAGCCCTATGAAGCCTCATCTATGTACTAGAAATTGTTATGCGGATCAACTGTCCTGCATAGAATTAAATGCCAACAATACGGCTGTTACATAATATTTGTGATCATAACTGTTGTCTATTTAATAATCAGTTTAATTGAAGCTTCAACCGACAAACTTTGTTACGATTTACCGCTAATTTTCGCTCATATGAATCCCAAACCCAGAATTCAATCGGAGCCTTTTTACCACTTCCGACGCCCGTAAACATCGGCGCAATTGGCTTCTCACAAACCGCAAGAAACGAGACACCAAAGATGTCACTTTACGGCGGTATCATGTGAGCGAAACGTACCTCTCCGGTCGTTCCGGCCCAATCCCGCTGCAATGCAGCATGACACTGTCTCTTACATATTCAAATCATAAATCGATTAATGATTCTCTCATCTGTGGTCAGATCATTGCTGTGAGAATATCAAAACAGTATGTAATGTTTTTAAAATGATTGACATTCGCAAGGACTTATGGGGCAATTTTGACATTATTGATAATCCATAAACGAATCTGAAAAACGTTACTGTTAAATGATTTTCTCTATCATTATACGTAAGCCCTCGAGTACTTCCGTAACTTGATTTAACTGCTTCTATTGTCTGTTTACAAAGTTATGTGCTTCCAACTCATTGTTTTCTGATTTACACGGCCATTAACGACAATTTATCTATTTCACAATACCCAACATGGTATCTCAAACAGTACAGGTCACTCAAAAAAAATAATTAACATAAACACGTATCCATTATTGCTTTAGTATTTATTGTGGTTAGTGGGTAATAACCACTTATAAGCAGCATACAAACGGCTTGTAAGTGGTTATTATTTATTATTATTACGCAATAATTTGTTGCCAGCAACATAATCGAAAAGTACCGATCACATAAGAAGCACCACAAGTGTTTAGCGCTGGTCAGGTGGCAGGATATGTGATTGTGTGTGGATTGAAGCCACGGGGCCAGTTAGTTAACAAGCAGATGGCCAGTGCGATATGAGATTATACCGACACCCATAAACATCACATAATGATTATGTCGTTGCGTTGCCATCCTTCCCTCCCTCCACAATGGGCCAACGGCTGCTCACAAACCGCACGAAACGCGACACTGAAGGTCACTTTACGGCGGTATTACGTGTGCGAGACGTACCTCCCCGTTCCTGCCTGCCCGATTCCGCTGCAATGTAGCATGGCATTAGCTATTGCATGCTTCTTCCGTAGCCAAGTATAAAAGATTTAATATCTTTTATATTTGGCTAGCCAAATATAAAAGATTTAATATCTTTTATATTTTTAGAATAGAGAAGTTTTTCCTTTTTTTTGTTGACGCTGGGAAACGTATTTACGCGCCTGCACCGGCCCTGGTTGGTGGCCATCAGTGCCGCCCTTGGTGAGATGCCCCGGCACAACAATCATCAGGGCACCTCGACGGTTAGTCAGCCCCCTAAGGGACCAACTCCACCTCCACAGATGGGGTTGCCCAGCACTACAGGACAACCTCACCGACATTGGAGTGAGGTTCCCATGCTCGCCCCTTGTCCGTGCGCATTAGCGTCACCTCTTCTTGCTCTTAGGTCCCCTCTACTTATAAGAGGGGTACCGAGAGCGATTCCTCCTTCTGTTCTTTAGGCCCCCACTCCTTATAAGAGGGGTGCAAAGATCCCCCTCGGTTCAATTGGCTTTGCCTGGGTTCACCCCAGACTACTAAGCCTCACCGCCACGACGAGGCTTGAACCATGGTGGGGAGACTAGTAAGGACCTGTTTTAAAGGTCTTAACTACCAGTCATGACTAGTCTATTGCGAACATAATTATTCAATAATTTACTAATTTCGATATCATCCGATCGGAATGGAAGAAACTATGGAATTAAATATTACCTATGCTAGTTGACGGTTCTAGCAGCGACTAGTCTATTGTCGTATGATTATCATTTTATAAAGAACACGCTTGAGCTGACATTTGATGTGGAAACATGTTGTAAATATGCGAATCCTTCGTCATATTCTTCGTCGTATACGAATCCACGTAAATAATTTTACGTGTTATAAATTTGTGTTCGCCTCTGTGGTGTAACAGTGCGGGTGTCGGCCTGAGTTCGATCCCCAGGTCGGGCAACTATTATTACATGTTTTTCAGATTATTCTGAGCATGCGTTTCATTGTCCGGGATTGGAATGTGCTGTGCTGTGCTATGACATCATGGGCCTCGGTACCTTGGCTAATCGTGGGTGCTCTAGCATATTACCTACTGGCACACACCCGCCTACCTCTTACTGCCTACTGCCTACACCCCCCACCCACCTTCTATCACAGGCGAGTGGTACGATTCGCGCGCGTTTGTCGTGGTTAGCCTGACCGGTGCAGCGGTTTGATCTGAGCTCGTTGGCAAATCGCGTAAAGTACTGGAATTGTCTCCTATGACTGCACTAACATCGTCGTTCTGACTATTCGGCGTCGAACGCGTGCGCTGCGCATATCTATCGCCCTTTTACGAGCTGCTAAACACATACCTATATGTTTAGCAGCTCGTAAAAGTTGGACGTGTGTACTAGAGCAACGGCTGCCGTGGCGTTCATTGAACGAGTCCAGTGGTCGGGTGATTATAAATGCTAGTGATGGCGCATAGATCGAAATTCGATTATAATTAGAATGAAATCATTCGACTTCTAACAGAGCTTGACTGTAAAGGCTT
>JAFELO010000385.1:773148-800977 GCA_017140195.1 Eumaeus atala | reverse complement strand
ATAATAAAACTAAATGTTGTACTTCATGTTCCACAGTGTCACAAATTGTTTATTACAGAAGTTTCAACATGTTTTCTTAAGATAGTGTAGGTAACGTTTTATTTCATTAAAATAATAAAATTTAAGCAATTTTTATACATAAGATATTAGCTCGCTGCGCTTCTTCTGCACATAAACTATAAATGTGCCAAATCCCACACCCCTCCGTCAGTGGAATTTTCGTTAGTTTCCAAAGTTTTTGCTTCACGTATTAATATAATGATATCAATAAAATTACTTTAACTGTATAATTTTTTGATTAATTTTTTAACTAACCCGACGTTTCAGAAGCTCTACAGCATCCATGTCACGGGTGGACATCGTGGGTGAAATCCGTAAAAGTAGTTTTATTGTAATGAGTAACATTCGCGTAAACTTGAGACATCAATATAATTATATCAAAATAAGATAACAAATAAAACCACAAAGCGCTAATTTACGTGGCAATGAAAATTTATTGCGTACAAAATTTTCACATACCGCTCTCTACGCAACACGCGTGCAGCCTGTCAAAACGAATGGGAAATATGCGAGAAAGAGTGACTGGATAACAAGCACACACACAACACATGGGGTCGGCGGCCATCTTGAAACCATTCACTATCGGAAAATTTAGTTCTGCCAAGGAATTGGAAATAAATAAAAAGCTCTTGTGCGGCTCACGGGTATACTTTGATGTACCCGAGTCTCAGACTGCAATTAGAGGTCTGCGGTATTATGTTCATACTTCGCCACTCAAGTTCCATAACTTCGCTAACAATATAGAGGAATAGGAATTTAATAAGCTCTCGATAAACAAGGTTTAGCAACACTAGTTGATCTCGTCTCGGGATGGATGACCGTTTTGTATTATTTAATCACGAGCGTCGCGGCTTCGTATACTTATCGATATCTACTATATTTTATTGATCAGGGAACAGGTATGTTGGTGTCCATCGAGTCCGCTCAATTCCATCACACAGACTAAGTGGTCGAAGTTTAGTCGCTTAATGGGAACCGATAGTAGTTTATTCTTTCTTGAAAATGTTGCATAATGATACACGTCTTTTTGCGCGATAACGTCTCTTGTAAATCGATAATGAAGCACGAAAAAGTATGACGTCATAGTAACGTTCCGAGTCATAGTTATGTACCGAATGGACGGAGCGTGCAAGCGAGCGATCGCAACAAATCCTCTCTTTAACTCCATCGATGCGTTCACAGATCAATTAGACATTCGTCATCACGAGTTTTGTTAAAGTAGTAAAATTTAATATGACAACAACACATTTTCACGCCAGTTCCTTACTGAGGTAGGCAGAGGGAACAGAGTACCTGTCACGTTACGTACAGAGTAATGTTGCCTCCTCCACATTACTTATTCACGTCATACAAACACGGCGATACTGGAACAATATGATAGCGTTGGCGATGTTCCTAAACTTTTTCTTTCCTTAATAAATAAAACAACAATTATTTACAAATATATAAACTCTAGACTTCTCCGTGTGGATTGCTCAATTAAATTTGAGGTTCTATACAGAGAATTACAATGAAAATTTTTATCTTTGGAAGCAAGAGAACAGACTGAGACTTTCAGTAGAATGGATTCATAAAGCCACTTCTGTTTTAGCATTTGTGATACGCTACAATGACCCTCCTCAGTTACGAGATAAATTAATTAAATTAAATAATTCTTTGTTCCAGACACGGTTTATATCGAGAATGTTAACAACACAATTGTTAAAACTACATTTAACAATACACAATCATAACAATAATCGTATAAATGTCTACAAGACGTTATAAATACTAACGTTCATTACATGTTATATGTGTTCTCAAATACTAACGTTCATTACATGTTATATGTGTTCTCAAATACTAACGTTCATTACATGTTATATGTGTTCTCAAATACTAATGTTCATTACATGTTATATGTGTTCTCAAATACTAACGTTCTTTACATGTTATATGTGTTCTCAAATACTAACGTTCATTACATGTTATATGTGTTCTCAAATACTAACGTTCATTACATGTTATATGTGTTCTCAAATCATCCACACATGAATATAGTCCCCTAACGCTATAGTTTCCTACTATCGTTTTAACGATTTTACCTTTGGTGCAAAGTACATACAAAACAAAAATGGAATCGAATGGTTTTTCTTTTACAAATACTAATTAATTAATGATTATTAATTTATCACTCATTTAAAACAGTACCAAACGTTGCCATTGAGTTTTACGAAAGAATGAAACTATCGGAATACCTATCTAAAAATTGATTGAAAAGTTCAGTAAGAATTGATATTTCTAGGGCAACTCGGGTCCATAAATTTTGGTTCTGTGTTTATAAGCGTTGATTGTCGCTTGCTTATACCCGAATACTACTCGTTTTCCCCAATTTAGGTTAAAAAAGCTATCGAATTGAGGATTCGATTGAATTTACATGCCATCACTAAATTATGTCGACATTCAAAGAGGTTCTCATGCTCTCAGGGCGTAGTTCTGTCGAATGTAATTTGTGTGACGATTTAGCTCTTCGCTTATTTTCGGCGATACAGAAACACTGAAATCGAGCACCTACCGACTGAAATAAATGCGTTGCATTCGTATACGTCTTAGTGATGTCCTAATATCGATAATAATTCATGTTATATCTATTAGTAGATATTGTATCATTTATTTATTTCGCAATATAACGTATAATTAGATTTAGACTTAAACGTTTTACATAATTACAATACTATTTACTGTTGTATGTTTGTGTTGGTATGGGTACCACCTATCCTACTGTGTGTACACGGTTTTTGGGTAACAATAATGACGTCTTAATGTATGAGTATCGTGCTTCAATTGACACCTGGCGTGTAATGTGTATACCAAAGAAATAAATAAATTATAGAAATACTTATTTCATATTATAACATAACATTTGTAAGTTCCCTACTCCATTAGGCAACTGGTGTGAAAATGTGTTCTTGTTTTCGTTAATACGTGTAAGTTACATTTAAGAAATAATTCATATTCACGAATAAATTAATGAGAGTAGTGATAGAGTAAATAGAAGCCAATGTTTTGTAACCTTTATCTTTCTCCGACTTCTCACACACACAACACAGTTTTTCTACACAGTTTTCTTGAAAAGTGAACGTATATGTTTTGACATTATACTCCGAGCGACACCCAGACCGATTCCTACATTCCACACTTACAAACTACGAAGATATTACGGGCTTCGATCCATCGATAGTTACTTCGCGCATCACTCACACATCTGGCCGTGTTGAAGCGAAGAATTTGTGAGCTAGTATAAATGTATACAGTTTTGCTCGTGACGTCTCTCCATCAATTACGCTCGCGCAAGTAACAACACTTTAGGGCGCAGACCATTTGTTTTTATTTATGGATCTTTTTAGGCCTGGCTTATGCGACTGATTCAATTTACATTGGAGGGTTAAGGGTAAATCGAGGTATCAGACACTATTAGACGCGATATACATCAAAATACCTACTCGCTTACATAATAACAACTTGAAGGTTTAGTAAAAGGTAGCACTATGCTGCGTTGCAGAAGAATTGGACTGAGCTTTTTTAGTTAGACGATTGACTAGCCCTCGAGGTGTTATGATGCTATCTCACCGAGGCCGACGCTGATAGGTGTCGCAATGGTGTTAGTCGGTACTCGGCACTATATGTATGACACCATGAGGCCCACGCACTGGAACCCACCCACGTTAAACATGTTTCCCCGCGTCATCAAAACTAAGCGTCTCTTTGTATCCCAAATATAGACAAAGAAATATATCACAAGTATGCATTTATAAGAAATTAAATGTGACATTGTTAAAACAAGCTAAAGTTATGTTATGAGTAGGTAGGTATTTAGGACTTTCAAGCATATTATGTAGTCAGATGTCTCTTCCAATTTCCATGTCTCAGCTACTTTTGTCAATTGCTGGGTTGAAGGTACGAGGTTTAACTAACAAATTTTATTATCATCTACATCAGTCAGACGACTTTCCACTGCTGGCCTTAGGCCTCACCTTAGTCACTTGCATAACTTGTAGACATAGGTATTTAATCATGTGTTCTACGTACTCAGAACATATAGTTTAGAATGCGATATGCTGAGTTAGTGTGATTAGGACGAGATGGGATGGTTAGATAAGGAGAATATAATGAACTATGACGTCAGCTCTTGTAAGTGGCTACAATATTTTATTTAATGAACGTAATAATATCCATCTTGAAATCTAACCAATAAGTAACTATGGAATATTAAATTATATTGTAAGTAAATATGTCATACAATTTTACCGGAATACAAAATTCGACAACCGCTGACATGGAAAAGTGAATATATTAAAACGCACACACAAGAAATACCGTACTCATTACTTACGCGCACACCGAAAATGTATTCTTATTTCAAATGTCACATTCATAGGTGAAAATTCAACGTTGCGATATGACGTTACCCTTTCTTTATCAAATACAAACACACATCGAAAGATAACAAGGTTTTCGCTCGTATCGATAGCACACTCACATGCCTATTGTCACAGTTTCCCAACATAAATTCATTCTAACTTCAACTTTATGATCTAAGTTTAGGGTAATATTTGCGAAAGCACTCAGAAATGATTTCCTTATAAGCTTCACGCGAAAGTAAACCCAGTCACATTCCAATAGAGTATATTACAAAATCCATGTGCGATTTACTTGCATCGTTTTCCAATTGTAATATTAAAATGTAAAAAAGGAATGTAAAGAAAAAGCAAACTTTTTATGATAACCATAAAATTCACTTTGCAATATTTGTCATGAACACAGAATATCGCGTGGGCGCTCTGCCTTGTAACAATAGTGTCCGAAGGGGTTGTTAGTTTTCGCTACACTGCGCATCTAGATTGCGCACACAAACATGGCGGCGACGCGCCATTTTTTGTGACATCTATTGGTGAGAGAATATTTCAATAATTTGGTAAATTAGATATTAATTAGTGGATAACATTATTATTAATCTCGATTAAAATTATTATTTACGATTGATTTTTAAATTTGATTATTAGTTATAACAGTGTGACACTGATTAGTTGAGTGCGGTAAATATCTAAATTATTAAAATATTTAGTATTTATCTTGATATTTCTTGCTGAAATGGTGTTTTACGTGGGTTTAGGTTCGTTTATACTTAACTAAACAAACTACATTAATGCTATAAAGCCTTGTACAGACTATAAACAGTGTTAGTAACAGTTATATCTCAGTCCCCTGTTAGATAAGCCTATCTTTTAATTTATTATCAAAGACAAGTGCTATGTTTTATATTTTATCTAATTAAGAACATTGAATAAATTCTAATACCTACCTATAGTCTAAGAGCTAATGAATGTCAGACGATCCTTGATTAATTAAAAGTTTTTCACGCCTTGCTTCCTTAATACGATGTAATATATTAGGTACTGTAGTTATTAATGACTTCCCTACCGTAGTAGCTTTCGATTACTGACTGCGTTGCCTTATTTGCACCCGACTCTGGTAGCAGCGTTAAGACCTTTTCTGCGGACCTGTACTTATGCTGTGAAGAGCAGCCAAGACGGCTTCATCAGCCACTCGTCTGCAAAGCTATTAGACCGTCCATAGGTAGTCATCTATGGCTTCGATGTCTGGTTTTTTCCTCTATGCAGCAAAAAGAACAAAGAGAATTGTTAAGAATATCTGGCGGTTAAAGAACAAAATTGGCCGTTCTCCCGACCTGTTCTGGAACTTTGATAAAGTGAGATATAATCACTCTGGCTCTGGCTCAGTAATTATGTAAATGGCTTGAAATTAAACATTACAGTGTATTTATCTGTTGTGCACCAGACACAGACGCATCGACTTGCTTTTATCAAACTTTTATCGCAATTTATTGAATCTTGTTTGAACGTATCACAACTACTGTAACCAATTCATTCAAATAAAACTACTTCGAGAATCCGTATTTTTATTGTAATGAGTAACATTCCCGTAAATTTAAGACATCATTTCATTTAATAAATAAATAAATATATATATATATATATCTGTGTACTTATCTCACCACATTAGATTAGCCCTTTTTTTGTTTCGGTTCAATTGGCTTCGCCTGGGTTCGCCCCAGACTGCTAAGCCCCACCTTAACGGCTATGCTTGAACCATGGTGGGGACGTTAGCCTAGTCTTGTGTTAGTTACCGTCCGTATGTAATATATGTGCAGTAAGAGATAGTTACATGCTGCATTGCAGCGGAATTGGGCTGGCATAACCGGAGAGATACCTCGTGCTCACATGAAACCGGCGTAAAATGACATGCTCGGTATCGAGTTCCGTGCGTAACCGGCGGCCCATTTGCAGGGTGGTGAAGAGAAATAATGCTGATGTTCATCGGCATAGTCGTTAAAAGGCTCCGGCTCGTTTGTTCTGCTCGAAAAAAAGCTGCATATTTTGTGTGGCTACGCGCTAATCTCAGGCACTATAGGTCTGATTTGCAATATTATTTTGATGTTAGATGGCTCACATACCCGGGCAGGCTATAAGCTATATACCACCACGGTGTGACCAGCAGACGAGGAGCATGCGGATCTCGTGGGTATCACAGGCGCTGCCAGGCTATCTCAGTTCCCTTGTAGTTCACGGGTGTTCCTAATTATTTTTGGGTTCTTTTAATTAAAGTCCTAAAATAGTTCCTCATGTATTATTTTAATCTTAATATTGTTTATTTATATTGTTTCAGACGCCGAGAGAGAAATATAGAAGATTCTGATTTGCTCTTTGACAGCGCAGACTGATAGAGGCTTATGAAGACGAAGAACAGTACATATAACTATATATGTTATTAAAACGACCAGTTGGTAACATGGCGATTAGTCCGCGTGCTACGTCAGAGGTAGCGAGTTCGAATTCCGCCTAGGTTATGGATGTTTATATGTTTATATATGTATATTTCTATAATTAAGAAAATCTAAAATATATCAATTTTCTTAAATTTATAAAAATGTTAACTACACTTGCGTTGTCTAGTACCTGTAACACAAGTCCTTACGGTACTTAGCACGGGGCTAGGCTGACGTGGTGTGATAAGTCCACAGGTATTATTATTTTATTACTATGTATGTAGCACCTTCCCACCGCGGAAGGTGTTACATAGATAGTACCACCATACCATACATACCCACCGAAGGCGCACTCCGTGCAGTAGCCGGTCCGGGATGGATGCGAGTAGCTGGAGATCGGTCGTCTTGGCGTTCATTGAGAGAGGCCCAGGTCCAGCGGTGGACCGATAGGGGCTGATAATGATAATGATATGCAACACCTTACAGCGCCTGCATTGGCGTTGGGCTTTGAAAGTACCTGTCACACATAAAATATTGACGTAAAATACTTTTAGTATGAGTTTGTACCATGCTGCATTGCAACAAAACTGGCCCGGCACGACCGGGGAGCTACCTCCCGCTACTACTACTGACAAATCCCGCGAAACGCGACAGCAAACTTCCGCCAGGATCCAGGGAGCGAGAGGTATAAAAAAGTAGTTACCATATGTCAAACCCCTCTTTTATCCCGTAACAGATAGACACGTACACTTCTAGTTTATACATTTTATAATTAAGTCTATTATATATAGTTTAGTAGTTGTAATTGATGTAAGAGTGTTAGTGGAAATGGCGGTAATTGAAATTGGATCACAGATTGTTTTAACAGTTTATGGGGCCAGGCTGATCCAACTCGGCTGCAATGCTAGCTGTCGTACAGTCAAGTACCCCTAGGTGTTACGTGGCTGTACGGCTTACTACAAAAATAGATAATTGGCATTCACCATCAAGCCATGGATTCTGATAACAAAGGAGGCAGATATATAACAGGTATGGCTAGGCTTAAAATGTTAACGTTACCCATCCATTTACAAAAATACCAGACGCGCTATTTAATTCTGAATCATCGGTGTATATAAACATCAAAATCAAAGTTTGCAAAAAATGTGTTTCACACCATGCGTCAAGTTGTTATACAAAGCAGATTTTATCTGAAATAAGCGCATAATTTAAATATATTTTTTGCAAAGCCAACTTTACGCTCATTAATTTAGTATTGTATATTTATTTAGTATTATGTATTTATTTAGTTTTTGAATTCATAAAGCGTATAATTTGACAATTGTACATCTTTTATACAGACTATATTGGGATGCTGCCTGTGTATCTTGGTCTTTTTGTAAATCAATGACGCAACCACGATTCAGCCCATTTAGAAATTACTTTGGAATCACTACGACTTTAAATATACTCGAAATTATATAAATCGTTGAATAATGTTAACAATTTAGATGCGGCGATGCAAATTTTCAAAATCAAAGGGCATCCTAAATGTCACCTGCGCTTTACAACATTTCTCACCCTTGCCAACAATACAAATATAAAATTATTATATTACAAACAGCATTGTCGGCGAATTTGAATAAATTATATTAACAATGCAATACGGTTCCCATCTTGTAACCCTTTAAGATCGGTTGTGACTTTAAACTGTTCCAATTATTTCTTTAATCTGCGGCGGCAAGTTTTTAGTGAATAGTTTAGGATATTTTCTAAGACTGAATGAGAACGAGCCAGCACATTTTAAATATATTAATATTTAAAAATTATAAAACAGGAAAGGATTGGCTACCAAAAATTATTGTTATTCTAAAATGGATTTGCTTGTGAGCTACAGATGTGAGAACGTTTTTTTCAGACTCCAATGGGCCACCGGCTTCTCACAAACCGCAAGACACGCGACAGCCTCGCTGTCACTTGAGGGCGGCTACATGTGAGCGAGAGGTACTTCCCAGGTCGTGCCATTCCAATTTAGGTGCAGTGCAGCATGGACCTGACCCTTATGTCAGGTCTCTCTGTCATATCTGTTAACCGCCCAGACTTCCTTATAAATCAAGTTAGACGTGTTGAAAGTCTAAAGAGCCCAACATCTCTTCCCAATCACTTTCTGGTAAGTTGTCCCCAAACGAACAATCGAAGCCTTTTGACGAGTACCCACGTCCATGGACATTCTCAAGACTGTTCGAAATAGATAAACCCCAATAACACGTTGTTCCAACCCGGGACTCAAACCCTGGACTTCATGATTTGTGGCTAAGCATGCATACCACTAGGCTAAGACACTGAGTGAAAAACATTAAGACAATCAGTTATATTTTACCTCCCCAATTCGTTATTAAATGCAACAAGTCTGTAGGGAATGTTACCTTTAAATAAAAAAGACAGTCCGGCGGCTGGCATAAGAGTGTTGAGAACCTAGAAAATTTAGCTTATAGTTGTTATCTAACCTTTGTGGAAATAAGAATGTATCAAAGGAAAGTTTTATGTATTTTGTAAATGTGATGAAATGTATTAAAACAAAACAATATCCCGTGCACGAATAATGATCATGTGATACTGTGTTGTAACTAAATATTTATTGTAATAATATTTTCTATTAAACATAAGTTTATTGATTAGTTTTTTATTTCTAAAACCCAATGGTTAGATCATTTTGAATTTCATACTCATTTATACCAACCTTTTAAAGTGTTCCTTAACAGCATGTTTAATCTGGCGAATGTTGTATGCCATGTTGCTACTGATTTTGTCAAACATACAAACACACAACCCTCTCAAACTGATTGTATAAAACAATTTTAATTTATTCCAAGCACACTAAGACCAATTGTTTGTGTTTTTTGTTCTAAAACCCTAACTACACTTTCGATCTTTTTCCTTCCTCACATCTGTGCTTGTAAAAAACCATTCCTTTTTTTGTAAATGCGTTCGAAGGTGATAAAAAATAGTGAAGGGGTTAGAATTGAAAGTGAACCAGTGTAATGCAAAGTGAATTAAATATTTGCATACACGTTTCCCTTTTAGAATCACGCATCTGTCTGTGCGTCGGTTTCCTGTAGTGAAATATGGCGGCTGTATAAAGAGAACCTAATTGATTCTTTTTTTTAATTTTCGTACCATGCAAACTTATTGTAGCTCTGTACTTTTTATAAGTAATATTGACCGCCTCGTAGTCCAATGGTATATATGTTCAGCCTCAGTCGTGAAACACGGTTCGATTCCCGGGTCGGACTAAAGTGTAATCGTGATTTTTCAATTTCTAACAGTCTGGGGTCAGGAAATTGGCGGTGTTACACCCTCGTACCTTGGAGAGCACTTTAATCCGTCGGTCCTGCGCCTGATTTCTCTTCGGTCGTGTCGGACTGCCGTCTCATCGGAATAGGAGAGCGAGGGAACACGGAGTGCGCTTGCGCCTGCACACACAATTCTGCACTATAATCTGACCTGCGCAGCTGGCTAGACTCTATTGACAAATTCGGCTAGGACGACACAACAAAAATAAATAAATATGTGGCGCAAATGATGTATTTCGTCATGTTGAACTGACTCGTAGTAGACCACGTTGAAACGTATCTCGCGAGTTTCCAGGTTTGAATCCCGGGTCGGACTGAAGCGGATTTTCCAATTTCTAAAACCTTAAAGAACCTGTAACGAAATATATCAAAAGGCGTTGTTACAACTTTAATTCTATTCTATGACTCAACTAGGGGTAAAGGGCTGTAAAAGTTGTGTGCCCTTAAGATACATTTATTTATTCGTTGTCTTTCCACATTCACAATCCAGGACAGACTTAAAATATTACAAGAACAGCATTTGATAATTCCATTGTTGTTTTTGATTTTCGTTATTAAAAAGGTGAGGGTATGAAGTCTTATCTGGTAGTTGTCCGAGATTCCCGGCTGCAATTTGGATGGTCCTTTATGTATATTGTTATTGTTCCATAACCACTCAATTTCACGGATTGTCCTTCATTACTTACATTCAATATTTGAAGAATATAGTGTTTAATAAACAAAAAGAAAGAAGGAGTAGAGCTCTGAAAAGGAACACAATCAATAAGATTACGTCCCATTCTCTTAGCTTCATGAGCCAACTAAAATCAGGAAAGATATTAACTCTGTCACAATTAAACAGAATGTAACATCAAACTTTCACACGTGGCAAATACTATTCAAACCAAAACATTATTGAAACGGTCTATCAAATTCATAGCCATACAGGTCATGTTATTACTACTATGAAAATGCAATGCACATTCAAAAGAAGTAAGAGTTTTTAACATCAACAAAGACTTAATAAGATATGAAACATGGCGCCGGCAAGAAATCGAGAACTCACCCTTTTTTATGAAATATAACTTTTATTTAATTATTTTACGTTTAGTAAAAGATACAACTATATAATTATGAGTTGCTGAAGGCAGACAGCGTCAGCGTCAAATCAATCCGTCGTCGAAGTCACGCCGAAGAGAAAAAATGTGACGTGTCTACGATACCGATCACACCTCTCATCTAACAGTAAAAGATGACAGATATATTTTTTTTTATAAAATATTTAAGTATCGGAAATATAATTGCTACAGCGTGAGGTATAAAGAAAGATATGACCGATAAAGGCTGATTGACCACATCATATCGTGATGTCTCGGGTCAAACAAAACAATTATCGTGATTTTTTGTATTTCTAATTACAGTTTCAAGTAAGGAAGTTTGCGGCTACACCCACGTACCTCGGGGAGCATTGGGTTAGGGGAACAGGGAGACATACCGGTGTACTATATGATCCGCGCAGATGGTTACTCCCTCTAGATGGCCGCTATGTGTTATAATGAATGTCCTGCGGTCACCTACCTATAACAACGACTACCGACGTCCAGAATCCGCCATATTGTTATATATTGTTGCAAGGAACGCTCTATTTTCTATTCCGATGGGACGGCAATAGGACACAACAAAAAAATTTGATGCGGTTCCGACGGCTGAACGTGCATAGCAGGGGGGTGTAACACCGCCAACTTTGCGACTTTAAAACTTTTTTATTTTTTTTTATAATAGGGCGCAAACGAGAAATCTTTTTACGACTACCGACGCCCAAGAACATCCATATAATGGGCTACCGGCTACTCACAAACCGAACGAGACGCGGCACAGAATATGTCACTTTAGGGCGGTATTATGTGAACGAGAGGTACCACCAATTCCGTTGCATAGGAGGATGAAGTGTCATGCACCGTGCATGGCACTACCTCCTCCTATGCAGCATGGTACTACCTCTTACTAGGAACCTGTTTTGTAACAGGTCGTGCAATGCTGCACTGCACGACCGGAGAGGTACCTCTCGCTCACATGTCACCGCCGTAAAGTGACAGCAGCGATGGTGGTTCTTTTATAGTCGTTTGCCTATTGGAGTGGAGTATCAAAGGGGGACAACGAGTCTGTACGGCAGTAATGCGGATGTTCATGGGCATCGGTAGCCGTCAAAAGTCTGCGATTGACTTATCGATTGAAATTCTCAATAAAATTATTTTGTTTCACCCGGGACTCGTGCCCCAAGACCTCACGATATTATGTGGTCGAACGTGCTTACCACTCAGCCACGAAGCGGTCCGCAATACTCCTCATGTCTTTGGATACATTTCAGACAGAAAGCTTCCCTAAGGATACCTAAGTTGTACGTCTTTTTTTAAATATTTTATTAATTAATTGATGATACATTCATTAATATTCATTACCAGCTCACTGTCTTTTTTATGCTAAAAAAACGATATTTGTAAATTTTTAAAAAGTGTTGTTTTTAAATATTTTTACAAAACTCCGATGGATGCCCAGTCTCATGTCAAAATAATACACACGAACGCAATCACTGTGTATGTACTGTACGACGATCAGGACAGCGCCGAGGCCATTTTATCAGAGTCGGGAGAGGGGGACCTCTTAGTCTCTCTGGCCATGATAATAATAGTTAAATTAGCTGTTACAAACACTCTAGGGATGCAGCTCACCCATCTGCGGGAGAGGGGGGAGGGGTCGGACCTCTTACGATCCCAAACCTAGCCTCGTCGTCAGACGGGCACTCATAGCAATCCGATGAAGCTTTATTTGGGTTTTTCTTCACTTCCACAGCAAGGCTTATGGTCCGAAAAAACCTCACGCACAGACACACAGGTGATAAGCCGGCCCCATCATGGTTCAAGCCTTGTCGGGGCGGTGGGGCTTAGTAGCTTGGGGTGAACCCAGACGATGTCCATTGAACCGAGGGGATTTTCGCACCCCTTTTATAAGAAGAGGGGGCTTGAAGATCAGGAGGAGGAATCGCTCTCTCCCCTTTTAAGAAGAGGGGACCTAAGAACAACAGGAGGCGCTTCTGCACACGGGGCAAGGTGTGAAGATGGGAACCTCACCACATTGCACTGTCCCAAAGTCGGTGGGGTTATCCTGTAGTGTGGGGCAACCCCATCTGTGGAGGGGAAGTTGGTCCCTTAGGGGTTGACTAGCCGTCCACGTACCCTGATGATTTGTTCTTCCGGGGCACCTCACCAAGGGCAGCACTGATGGCACTCGCGGTAGTTTTTGTGGGTATTCGGCACCATCATGTACCGCGGGGCCCAGCACTGGACCCCACACAGGGCCGGTGAAGGCGCATAAATGCGTTCCCCCGCGTCATCAAAAAAAAAAAAGGTGATAAGCCGGTGATTACGAGTGTGTTTCCGTAACCACAGTGGCTAGTGAGTGAGGGTGCACTTGTAATTCAATTTCACAACAGAAGACGGGGCGCGTGTGACCGAGCACAGTGCGTAATTAGACATCGCCGGTAGATCAGTATCTTAACTGACAGGGCTGCCACTACACGTTTTTATTTATAGGTTACATTGCTAACACAGTACATAACGACATACGGCCGTTGGAAAGGAGGAGACAGGGAGGCTCATGCTTCTTGCTCATGAGAAACGGCCTCGAAGTGACAACTATCCTATGCTTGTTGTGGTTTATAAGCTATCGCTGAACCATAGGACCACACAAGGAGGACGGTGTCGATAAAAAAGCTCCGAATGCTCGTTTTTCCCAGAAGGAATAGAAATCAACACAGTCGATCCGTCTCACAACTAGGAATATGTTTAATAGTTATATTTTTGTAATACTTTTAGAGGTACGGCCATTATCATATTGCAGTATTAGCTCGATAAACTTGTCTGTCTCTGTTCACTTAAAAACCACCGTAGCACCCGAACGGAACAATGTTTTTTATAGCATACTAGTACGAACAAACAATCGGAGCCATTTGGTGGCTACTAACGCCGATTAACACCCTCTCTCACCTCTCTGCATATGAGGACAAAAAACTTGCAGGCGATTCACTACAGACACAGCAGGCGACACTAGTGGCGGAGTCTTTCTTTCTACTTCTACGTAACACCGGTGTCACACATGCGCTCGATGATACGGTGATTACAAAGTTGTTGTAACAGAAGCAGTTGTAACAAGTGAGGATGTGCTAGTTAATTTCACAACAGAAGACGGGGCGCGTGTGACCGAGCACAGTGCGTAATTAGACATCGCCGGTAGATCAGTATCTTAGCTGACAGGGCTGTCACCGTATTGCTTTTTTCGTCCGATGATGATTTTGTCGAAGCTTACTGTGGCCGATTCTAAGTGTGAAGTCTTGCTAGATAAAAGTGGATATTGTTTGTTGGAGAGGCACTGAATAATGGGTATGCTAGCCGACACAAATTGTAGAGCTATAAGATGCAGCCCAGTAGTTCAATGACTCAACACCAATATGAGTTCTTAGACGGTAACATTGTATGCCTTTTCATTTAATATACTATAATCTACTTTACAAAAACATTGACAAGTTTTTTCGAATAGGGGGCAAACGAGAAATCGGAGCCTTTTCACGACTACCGACGCCCATGATCATCCACATTATTATTATGCCGATGCGTTGCCCGCCTACCCCCCACCACCCAATGGGCCAACGGCTACTCACAAATCGCACGAAACGCGATACTGAAGATGTCACTTTACGGGTATTATGAGAGCATGAGGTACCTCCCCGGATGTAGTGTTATGCACCATGCATGGCACTACCTCTTCCTGAAAAGACTACTCTCAAAATTTATCTATGTGACTGTTTTGAGAAAGTAAGTGTATTAATATATACATATTATTTATTTGCAAATAACATTAATAATTTGGGCCTGTAGAAGATAAGCGTATTCAAACAAACAAATAACCATTTCAGCTTTATATTAAGTACAGATTTACAAAACTTTTCACGAGATAAAATTTTCCTTGCAATATGAATAATATGTTTGTATGTGTGGATTTACTCAAAATCTATCCCAACCGACAATAATGTATTTCAGGATGAAAATTTATTATTATACTTAGTCTTGCCATAAATATTGTAATAAAGAATAAGAATATTTTTTAACGGCAATTAACATTTATTACTTTTACAGCGTGTTAGTTTTAATACACAAATATAAGACAATTAAAAATATAAAAAACTTATTCGAAGTGGTCTTCATTAAACGTTGAGACCAGTTATCAATAGAAGCACGCACTGTTTCCATGGGGAAATTCTTCGCTGCCAATCGTATGGATTGTTTTAAGGGCTCCAAAGTGTCATGGCGTTTGGAGCAAGCTGTACTCTCTAAAACTGACCATAAACCATAATCCAGCGTAATAGGATCGGGACTAGACGACGGCCAGTCTTCCGCTCCGGTGAAGTCCGAGACGTTCTCTTCCAGCCAAGACTGTGTGGACCGAGCGTCATGACCCGCCGAGTCTCGCTGATTGGACCATACTTGGTTATTGAACATGGTGCTATTAAAAGGCTTAATTATCTTCTCAAGAATGGTACCTTGATCCACTTGTGCCGATGTTTTGATACCTTTTTACAAAAATATGGCTGAGTCATTCCTTCATAAATAACACCCTACCAAACCAAATGAAGATATATAATGCCCACGTTGCACTCTGTGGACTAATTGGGAAGTTTTCTTAGAGCTTTGAGCATGAAACAGTCATTTTGTTTGTTAAAATGTTGCTCAATTGTAAAAAAAATATCATCCGCAAACAGAACTTACCGTAGGTTACGTAGTTGAACTTAATACGCTTCAGTAGTTGTTTCGATTTTACCACCCATTCATCATCATTCATCTTTAATTCATCAGTGCAGAAGTGACCAGTGCGTATCTTATAGGCTGCAAGTCCTAAATCATCTCATAAAATATGCGACATGTTTCTATGTGCTGTATTCACTTTCCGAGATAAAATCTTTTGCTTTCAGACAGGATTACTTCGAATTATTTTCCTTGCTGCTTGGCCATCGTTTCTGTACTAACAGAGGAAATCTCATTGTACCTATTAATAGTCCGTTACACAAACATTTGACTAATAGCAAGTGTGCGGAAATAGTTTTAATAGTTGCACTTGACTAATACCTATTTTGTGTAATGCAATCACAGCGATTCCTTTCCTTTATCATGTGCAGTGGGGCATTTTCAATATCGCAAAATATTGTACAATGCATTGGTGCAAAGATGGGAAAACACAATGAACAATGATACCATTGTTCATTGTGTTTTCCCATGAACCAAACCCAAAATGACAAATCCAAATTAAATTTTATTTATTTGTAAACAATAAAGCTCACTTTCTTAAAAGCTAAAAATTTCTTACTTATTGAAGGCCTGTAGTCAGATTAACGGATTAACGGCGCTCATTTTAAATAAACGTAATTAACATAAGAAGGCACGTGTCATTAATTCTTATTTATAGATGGTTATTCAGAGAACAAACACGAGTCGATTATTTCACAATAAATATGTGACAGAACTTTTGATTTGACTAGACTTATTATTGTTTAGAAAAACTCAGAAAGTTTTTTATAACGATGTCTATGATATAAATTCACCAGATACGCTCTTCATCATTCAGTGTCTAGATATAGATCTTACCGTAACCCTGATCAGCTATCATGTTTTTATAACAAAAAACCGCTAAAATTTATTAATAGCACAGCCCTAGTTGTACGCGTAGAAATTCACCAGACACCCTCCATTCCATTCTGAGCCATGTCCATTCGAATTAAGATATACTTTTCAATAACAACAAGTAACGTATCGGCGATAGACAGATAAAAACTATATCATTAAAGACAATTATTCACAGGCATAGCATATCAATATGAAGGCTTTAATAGAATTTCTTTGTCCTAATCACAGGGCATTTTCATCCTTATTCATTAGTCTTGGAGTACATTTTCCAGTAGCGAAAAATCGTTTCCGTTATTTTTTTCTCAACCTCTCACCCTTTAACGTGAAGACGGAAGCCGGTGGGCAAGTTTATGTTCCTGTTATTTTTGCAGTTATAGTATATTATTAGTGACTATGTTTTAGTTAGCGCTTGACCAGTCTTTCGTAACCGATCGAGTAAGTTAAGCAGTGAACAGTTGGAATGATTTTGAGATGGGTGTGCCTTTTTAGTAATCTGTATGCGTACAAATGTACTGTGGATTTAGCTGAGTCTCTCGGCATTTCCAATCCAATACGACTTAATGGTGTTCATAAAAAGAGTATACCTATTCCTCGTTAGTAGTATTCAGAAGGGTTCTATCGCTCGTTTGCCCATATATTGCGAGACATACATCACTGATCGTGCTATACCACGATCAGTGATGTATATCTCGCTCACGCGACACCGTCATAAAGTGACAGCCTGTCGCGGTACTTGCAATTTGCGATTATTCGGTGGCCCCTTAAAGGGGAGGNGGGGGGGGGGGGGGGGGGGGGGGAAGTAGGGCAACGCGTAGGCATAACAATTGATTAACGTCAAATGGGCGTCAGCAGTCATCAAAACGGACCGACTGCACGTTTGCCTCCTTATACCTTAAAAAAGGTCATGTGACGGTGAGTAAATTATTATGCAATTAATACTATACTTTACAGTCATGTTATCTACAGACATGTCATCAGAGCTCGCTGGAACGTGAAGCCCCTCCCCGATCCCCTCTCGTCCACCTGACGAAGCGTCGCATCTGTACGTCGGCGCACTGTATCAGGGCGTCACCGACGTCAGGTTTACAGGTGTAGCCTATATAGGTAACTTGTATACCTCGAGTGTTCCCTCATCCCAGAACTAGTGGATAGCAAATGAGTCGCGGGATGAATGATGTGTGAAGTTTATGAAGCAGGTAATGATTTATCGAAAGGACGTAAGCGGTCGCTTAAGCCGATCGGCTACATACTGACAGGTGACATCTGACTGCCTCGTGGCCGGAGGTACGCAAGCTCAGCTGCATGTTGTGAGGTTCGAACGCCGAGAGAAGGTGTTAATGGAGTCATGAAGCTGGCGGTGTTACATCTTCAAGCCTCGGAGAGTACATTAAGCTGGCCTGCGCCTGATTTCTAACCGGTGCTAAAACTCAGTGTCGTGTGTTTAGGCGCTATCACTACACATCGCGTTGTCGTTATCGCAATGGCGGTTCGAGATTGAGAGACGGTGACTAAGGAGGGCAATGCTTCTGTATAAGCGTGCGGATGTTGATGGGCATCGGCAGTCACTCCATATACTTGTTGTGAAGGTATTGCTCAATAGGCCTCACATAGTACCGCCTCCTCTTCAGTGTTCAATATTGATCTTCAGTGTGACGTTTCGAGTGTTTTATATATTTATGTGGATGTTCATGTTCGTCCGTAGTCGTAAAAAGGCTCCTTAAGCTAAAGCTTAAAAAATATCTAGGGACTGACTAAACCTTCATTTATAGAAGGTCGGCAACGCATATCATCTCAGTGGGCGTCGATGATCGCTTACTATCCGGTGCCCGACTGCTCGTTTTCCCCAACGCTATATAAAAAAAAATGTGCAATATCGAGACATCTATTAGAGGCCGCCACCTACTACCGCCTTACGCGGTACTGTCGCTCACAAAACTCGTTATGTTACTTGTTAACGGTTCCCTATTTTACTAGTTATGCTCCGTGGTTTCTCTCGCATAAAATTTGTCATTTTAAGGTAAAAATTATTCTTTCATGAATCTTTAACTTGGCTAAATTTCAATGAAAGTAGTTTGATAGTGTTTGCATGAAGTAATAATAATAATAATATCGTTTTAGCCGTATTCTGGCTACGGCGGCAGATGGCGCTCTCAATAGCATCTCCACTGAGAGAGCCATCTGCGACGGATATCTTACAGTGCATAAGTGTTTGCGCAGACTCAAGTACAATCATTATTCCTTCATTCTGAGACGACCGGTGAGAAATCAGGATCGACGGCTTTACGTGCTCTCCGAGGTGTAACAACGCAAACTTCCTAACTCCGGACAGTTATTAGAATTTGAGCAAAGCTGACGCACTGTCCTCGTCGGCAAGAAAATCTGTCGTGCCGACCGAATTCAACTACAACGCAGCACTACGTTTTACCCACTATATCCAGGTATGTCTATACTACTAGACTGAAACGTTATTTGTATACACATCAAACAGACAGTCAATTAATACGAATCAGACGAAACGTTTCGCATGTTCGACAACAAGTAAGGTGATTTGTTATAGTATAGGGGGACAAAAGAGCATTCGGTGCCTTTAAGCGCCTACAGAAGCCCATGAACAGCAGCATAATTACCATACCGACGCGTTGTCCTCCTTTTACTTCCACTCCAATGGGCCACCGGCTATTCACAAGCCGCACGAAACACCGAGGATATCACTTTATGCCTGCATAATGTGCGTGAGCCCTGGTCCGGCTCTAATTCTCCTGCCATGCACTATCAGCATGCCACGACCCATTACTAAAACAAGAATAGCACACCTTTACGCCATTTCCGTAAAGGGGCAGGCAGAGGCCTGCCCCTTTACGGAAATGAGACTTATAGACTTTACCAATCAGATTTCCATATAAAAAACGTCGATTTTATTATAATCAAAATGTCACCTAACATTCTCCTGTACTTTCTGATTGCAGGCAAAATGTCAGCAGAAAAGCTTTTAAGAATCGCCTTGGCGAGACTTCGGTAGCTGTACTCAAGTGTTCATATTACCGACTTTGACACATGGACTCTCCAAGTCAGGGCCCAAGATTGGAGGCAGCAGCGAATTCATCATAATTTTATTTTGCTTCAATAAATTATTAAAAGTCGTTCAAATTTTATTTCCAACACCTACGTCAATGAACATAACAGGAATCAGTTTTTATAACATTTCAGGAATCGGTTTTGTAGATATATTTAGTAATGTGATCAAATAAATGAATCCCTTTTTTTCTTTCTATTTCTTTTTAAAAACGTTGGTGGTGAAAACCCCAATTTTACCAAAAAGGGATCATCATTATAGATGTTTTAAAGTGTTTGTTTGACTTGCAATCAGAAACATCTGCATTTTTTGCGTCAGAAGGTCAAAATTCTGCATAATTATGCTGAATTTTGTGAAAGATATAACATTTTTAGTCAGTAAAAATATAAATGGATAAAGCATAAATTGTAAATAGGTGTAGTTTTACATATCAGCTTAAAATATAATTGATGCAATATATTTACGGCCTTACGTGCTCTCATCTCCATTTGAATGTTTTTCCGTCATCAATAAATTATTCGATATAAGTCCTTTGAAAATAATAAACAATTGAAGCAGTAGTGTACGCGAGTGTACGTGGACGGTATGTAAATGCGGCGAGAGGAGCGGAGAGCGTGATTGAACATCAACTAGCCTTATAAGAATATAAACAGGCTCTCTTCAGCCAAATTACTTCGAGATTATCACCGCGCAGCATCCCGCCGGGCGAAAGAATCTGTCGCACCGACCTGCCGGACAGGCATACGGATATTATAAATGCGAAAGTTCATATGTTAGACGGTCACATTAGACCTATGGAAGCCCCCGCTCCCCTTTCACGTCCCCGCGGTCGCCCCGTCGCGTCAGTACGTCGGTGCACTGTACCGTATATAGATAATCTGGAATAACAAAAAAAAAATCCCGAAATATAAATTAACGATTTCCTCGGGATAGATGAGACGTGGGTGAAATCGTAAGACACAGCTAATAGGAAAATAAACTTAAAAATAATCCCACTTCGTAATGCAAACGTGTAGGTACATCCAGGGACTTTTAGTGGTACGGAATAAAGTGGTTTGAACAGTTTCTTCTTATTTTTCTACATTGAAACAGTTATACTTTATAACTGTTTCAATGTAGAAAAGTAACACACAGTAACACTTTGAACCTGTTTCCAGAAATATCTGTTTATAAGTGTTAATAACTGTTACAGGCAATAAGGTTTAGATCACATCAAATTTCTTTTTTGAATTCTTTTATCGTGTTAGGATAAAATGAGAGTAAAAAAAAATTACTAAAAATGCGACGCGCGCACATCGTCACGAAAAACCGATACCCTGAAGGCATGGTTTAGCTTCTAGTTTTTCCAAGTTTTTTTTTTTAGTTTTGTGAACATTATTAGTTTTTCAAAAAAAACGTTCAATGTATGAAATACCTTCTTTCTATTGTTAGTGTCGTTTTTACAAACGTAGAATAAGGAGAAAAAAAAATTATAAGTCTTTTTCTCTTGTTACGTCAATAGAAGTTTCTTATTCCTATTTCATCTTTTCATGATTGTGACAATCCACATGACAATTTCTATTATAAGGATGTGATTATTTTTAAAATAAAAATTAGTCAACATTGTAATTTATAAATATTGACAGTTATTGTCACGTTTCGTGCGGTCTGTAAGTAGCCCTTTGGGGGGGGGGGGGAAAGGAGGGCAACGCATCGGCATAATAATTATGTGGATGTTCATGGGCATCGGTAATCGTAAAATGGGCTCCGATTGCTCGTTTGTCCCTATTCTATAAGAAAAGGCCATATAATGATATTTGTATTTTTCTGTGTTAATCATGATCAGCAGTAATTATTCGGAAGTTCAGAGGCGTCGGTACTCGTGTAAGCCTTGTATTGATTTTATTACTTAAAATTACTTACCAAAGTACAAATCAATTTGATTTTGGTGTAATACGAGTGGTCTGGCTTTAATCTTAATTATAATTTATTTGTAACTTATGTTTTTATTTATTTATTACATTTTTATTGAACTTCTTACATATGAACTAATCCGACAAAACGCGTTGAACAGTTTCATTGTTCCTCCCATCCAAACCTGCCTCCACTGGGCCACCAGAATCTCACACTGTAAGTATATCATATACTGTATATGTAATGTAATGGGCGTCGATAGTCACAACACGACACGGATTACTCATTTGTCGCCCTATACTATAAAAAATAAAAATTAGTAAAGTTTCGTCATGCTAATGATAAAGTCGGTAATACTTACGACACGAGTAATCACAAATGACGAAGTTATAATAATAATATATAAATAAATAGAAATATAAGTTTTTTTTTTGAGTAATTAATTAACAACATATTTATAATTATACTATTAAAGTTTGGTAGGTATTTTAAGAATTTGTATAAATTTGTCACATTTTCATCAGGAACAGATTCTAATAAGATTACTTATTATTAGATTGATGATTCTAGAATTCTTATAATTTCTTTTAAAATCTAGTTATTTTTAATTAATGTACACCTACTATATACATACCACAGAACTTTAGAAATAAAAACATTTATATTGTCATTTTATAGCCACGTAAATATCACTACTTCATGTATGTACACAGTGACATCTGTTCGTTATGACAAAAGACTGTCCATGCAATCCAACTAAAGTATTTACTAAACTTAATTTAAAAAAAAAACGTGTGAAAATTATATTTATTTATTGACACTACATAAATAAAAAAATTGATACTATACTTAAAAATAATATTGTAGGTTTATTCTCCCTGCGTTGTTTTCTTATTAGAGTAAGAACTGCTAACGACATCTAACGTGTTATAGGACAAATCTTTTTGTTCAAATATTATAATAAAATATTAGTTAAGGTTCAACAAACTAGAATTTTAATTTACTAGCGTGTGAAATTAATTTTAATTAATATTGCAGAATAAAAATAGAAAGAATTGACTAATATTTTACCAGATTTATGCACCCGTTGCTTTCCTACACGTGTACCACGCCATCTGTCGGACAATAGTTTAACTGTAGAGCTACCAAGATAAAACAGTACAGGAAATGCTTCGGGAGTATAATACGAAAGCGTGAATTGAATTTGGCGAAAAGTTTTGTTGCTAGCAATTAAGCTAACAACTTATACTTGGAAAGAGTTTTGGTGTGGCGCTGAAGTTCCTTGTACAGAATTTAATATAAAAAGTATAAGGTAATATTTCTGGTATTATATGGGTATACCTATATATATTGTTTATGTAATAAATAACTTCAAAAGTAAGGTAGCGTACAAACTAATAGCAAGGTAATAATAATAATAATAATAATAATATATATTAGTATACAGCTATACCACATACACCACAGTCAAACATTGGCACGGCAATGGCCCCTTATACAATAACAACTATGGTGTGGGCTGTTAACACAAGGAGAAGAGATATCACAAGTAGAAGAGATAACACAAAGAGAAGATATAACACAAGGAGAAGAGATAACACAAAGAGAAGAGATAACACAAGGAGAAGAGATAACACAAGGAGAAGAGATAACACTAGGAGAAGAGATAACACAAGGAGAAGAGATAACACAAGGAGAAGAGATAACTCAAGGAGAAGAGATAACACAAGGAGAAGAGATAACACAAGGAGAAGAGATAGCACAAGGAGAAGAGATAGCACAAGGAGAAGAGATAGCACAAGGAGAAGAGATATCACAAGGAGAAGAGATAATACAAGGAGAAGATATAATACAAGGAGAAGAGATAACACAAGGAGAAGGCCAAGCAAGGTATTGTGGGCGTCCAGTGTAGTGTAGATTATAATGCAACCAAAGGCCTACGGTTTGAACAGAAGCAGGATACCGATTAGCGATTAGAATAAAGATTTTCTATTCTATTGTTACCTTTATCCAGGGGATAAAGCAGCTGGCACGCAGCAAGCAGGTATAAGGAGGAGAAAATAAAGGCAGCGCATCAGCATAGTAATTATGGGGATGTTTATGGGCGTCGGTGGTAATTAAATGTTTCCGACTATAATGTTTATAAAAAAAGAAAAGATAATTTTTAGAATAAGGGGACAAACGAGCAGTTACAACCGTTTGAGAACTACTGAGTAATGAACCCCCTTAACATTCGCACAATTATGCAAAAGTGTTGCTCAACTACCCTCCACCGAAGACGCTCAAACCACACGCACTACGCAGCTTTTAATATCGCCTGTATCATAAGGGCGAGAGGTACCTCTACGAGCCCAATTCACGTGCACAGCATGGACAGCATACCTCTTACGCTCAGTGACTTAATATAAGCCTTCCTTTGTCCTTCTTATTTGTGTTATTTCGTCTTACTTATTATGTTATTTTAGCATTACTATTAATTAAAATTTATTTCTTTTCTTTTATTGGAGACAAAAAGTTTAAAATTTACATTTACTTGTACAAAACTAGAGAAAAGGAGAAGATATGAATAAGGAGAAAGCATTTTAGCAAATTTTATTTTAGAATTGATATCAATAAATGGGGCGATTTCGGGCAATTGAGCCAACATGCCCGAAATCGCCCCATTATGAGCCTGTGTAAATCTAAAAAAAATGTAAGAAGCTCCTTTACAAATGTGCTAGTACTGCGTGCGGGGATAATAAGTTAATTCTGATATAAAATGACAGCATCGTCAACCACCAAAATGCTTCAACTTATGTCTATTAGGCCAATAAAAGCTGGTTATCAATAATTGACCGTCGTCCAATTACATGCCTCACTCCTGTGTCACCAGGATTGACCCGGGCAACAACTATGGTTCTTTAATAAAAAGTCTTGAGAAAAGGAAGTGATTGCAATTATCCTCCCCAGACAAAGCGGCAGACAGTATTACAATGGCAGAGACAAGCCGTGAAAAGAGAGGGCAGCCAGCTGACATGCACCAAGGAGAGCTCAATAATTAATAATACAATAAAAAACGTTTATTAACCAAATAACTTACAATGAACATAATCAAAGGTTGAGTGAGCTTAGTACTGTACTTGTGACGGAAGAATCTCGCTCTTGCATATGTGTTTTTAATATAACAAGTTATCTATATAATATTACAATAATATGTACAGTGTTTGCGTGTATGTGGTGTGTGTATGTGTGTGTGTCTGTGTGTCTTTGTGTGTATAATTAATAAGCTTGCGTTTGACAACATCCTATTCTGGTGGAAATTAATGAGGAAGTCTTTCCTAGAATGTACGTACCACATCCATGACTGGAGTGTCAGGAAACACAAAAGCTGGTAGCGAATTACACCTCTTAGCTGTACGTATTAAGAAAGTCGACTCGAATGTTTTTGCTGAGTCGATGAGCCTCTGGTTGTACCATTGTGGAAGGATGAATCTGGAACAAGGTCGTGGAGTCCAGAAGCACACACTAAAATGTTATTCTGTAAAATATCGGGCTTTTTCCTGCGCCGACCCAGTCCCTGGAACTCAGACGTTTCTGTCTGTCCATTGTGTCCAGGGCTACTAGCTGGTACTTAGCTGCCTGCCAGATTTGAGCAGTACTCGACATACGGCGGGACTTGTACTGTGTATGTATACATTGAGCAGCAGTCTTGGTACACGTGCCAAACCAAGTCGCGGTTTACAGCTAGTATGTATTTAACATCACATAATATTGTCCAAAAAAATTGCGACGTAGGTCTTTCTGTTGCTCGGCTCAGATTAGTACCACAATATTTTACTGTTATCTACACGAATTGATAAAATAATTTTGCACTTCATTGAAACGAACGTAACTTCTAATTACGAAAAGAATATCTTTAAAACCCTACCACAACGCCGGGCATTACAAAACAATACCTTTAAATACTCTTTTTTCGATTTAAATATAATTATTGTAATTGTTAAAACAACAAACTGAAACAATGCGACGGTAAGTGATAAGGGGTTCGTGTCGGATGTTATCACGGTACGGAGCCACACGCGGCAGGAAGCGCCGCCATTATGATAATTACAAACCGATGTTACAACACATAGGAATGTCTTAATTAAACACATCGATATCAATTATAATGGTTAGTCGAGTCGCATTTATTGCATAAAACAGACGAGAAATACATAGAACCAACTTGAGGCCTGTCGACGCCTAACAACATCCGTTTAAGCAGATGCGTTGCCATCCTCCAATGGGCCACGGGCTTATTATAGTTCACTGGAAACCCTAAGGCATAGTTGTCATTTTTCAGGAGGTAACATGTAACTGAGAGGTACCTCCCTGCTCGTCCCTACAAATTCGCCTGCATGATCTCTGTAATAATAAGGAAGGGAAAGTACGTACTTAGTAGCGTAAAAAACAAACAAAAATAACAAAAAACAAACAACAAAAATAAGTTATATAATGTCTGTAGCAATCTTAAAGATTATCTGTCGCTCTTGGTAAAGGGGTTCGCGCGACGTAAAACTACACTCTCGTTATTTTTTCCCTAACCCGTCAATCTAATATAACAAAAAATCTGAGTAAAGAGAAACTGACAGACAGATTTGCTATAAAATCATCGGGTTGGTTCATACAATAATGTTAGTAAGAAACATTACCCCTCCAAAGGACAACTCATCAAAAATCATTAAACAATTAGTACTAACTACTACTAACTAACTTGATGCTTACCTATAATTAATATAATCTTGAACCCATGCCTTCCAATGAGTCATCGGAATTACATAACTGCACGAAAACTTATAGCATTTCTGATCGTAGGTCACCAAGAGGTACCTCCCGGCCGTGCCGGGCCAATTCGGATAAAATGCAGCAATATAACTAACTGTATGTAGAAATGGTGAAGAAAAACTTTTAATGGAAAAAATCTAAATCGAGCGGAAACTTCTGATGGAATCAGAAATGTTGACAGTGGACAAATGAATTTTCCTGGCGATACGAAAAAATATTTCCTTCTTTCTAATATTCGGCTAGTGCCCAATGTTATACTACATTCACAGATCCGCTAGGCCAATCTATAGATTTGCCTGTTTCATTCAGCCGTTTTGATACGCAGACAATACTTACCCATGTCAAAGTTTATATTTCATTTAGGAAGAGTTGGTGTCTCGCTGCATAGGAGGAAGTATTGCCGCGCATGATGCTCATGCAGCATGTCATCACTACTCCTCCTATGCAACGGAATTGGGTTTCGCTCACATAATATCGCCGTAAAGTGACATCTTCAGTGTCGCGTTTCCTGAGGTTTGTGAATAGCCGGTGGCCTAGAGGGGTGGGTGAAGCAGGGTAACGCATCGGCATAGTAATTATCTATGCCGATGCGTTACCCTGCTTCCCTACCTACCTACCTACCCTGTAGACGTTCATGGGCGTCGGTAGTCGTAAAAAGGCTCTGATTGCTCGTTTGCCTCCTTGTTCTATGTAAAAACACAAATGCAAACAAGCAGTCAGTTCACATAATTGAATAAATCGTCACAGACATGCCCACTGTCTGCTGGCCTCATAAATGCAATTTGAATTATGACTTTAAAAATTATAGAAAATATATTATATAAATATGTTACGTGGGTGAAACATCTTTATTGGCCCCCCCTTTTCAGCCCCCTCGCGCTCAGTCGCGTGGAGATCAAAGAGCTGTACCGGGATGATTAACTTGTGTATGAATTCTTTCGTAATTACTTTTCTTATAAGCAATTCCAGATATAGCCCAAACTAGTTTCATAAAACGTAAATTTCCATTCCATAGAAATGCTGGGGGTCAAAAGTAGACATTATGTTATTATTGTAAGGTTCAATTTATTTATTTATTTATTTTACGCATTGAATTCGAATCAATTTGTAGCAAATATGATTTAGATTTGTT
>JAFELO010000385.1:718321-773078 GCA_017140195.1 Eumaeus atala | reverse complement strand
AGAAAATTTTGTTTGATCGAGCTATGTGTGGACGGGCATTATATTGCATCAGGATGAATCCAGGCCCCACTCGCTGTGCAAATATGATCACTTGAGGCCTGATGACGTCCTCGATGTATCGTTCTGCAGTAACGGTACACGAATTTAAAATGGCGAGCTCGGTTTTACCGTGTAAACTAATCCCACCCCAAATCATTACGTAGGGACCACCGAAACGGTAAACCGGTAAACTACGTGAATGCAGGAATTCGAAAACCGCTCGCCACGTCGCCTCCACACTGTAACACGCCGATCATCATTAAGAAATTTTACTTTACACCCGTCTGTAAAAAGCACCTCGCCCCACTGATTAGTCCCCCAGTTCAAATACTGGGTGAACAAAGTGGTACAAATGATGGGAGAATCTTAATCGGTTTGCTCGTTGAACCCTGCTCAGAGGAATTCGAACAACTCGTCGTCTTGACGTTTGCTGGTCTTCGTGCAATCGATTACGTATAGTTTGATCACTGACACGGGTACCCGTCGTCAGCCGCAGGTCGTGTTGTGACTTACGGGCCGTTACTGTACGATCACGACGGGCACTTTGTTGGATGTACCGATCCTCATGAGTCGTTGTTATTCGAACTCTACCTGAACCAGGCAACACTGCCAGTGTCTTTGAAGTGATTCTGTACATTTTGTACAGCTCTTCGAGAAAAACCCAACTACCCACGTAACGCCGAGAACGTCCTTCTTGAATCATAGTTATGGCTCTGGTTGCTGTAATTGTATCCATGTGCCTTCGTACTGGTGGCATAATTAACGCGAGATAATCAATAATCAATTAAAATTGAAAAAGTAGTACTTTTTTCCTAAAATAACCGAAACAAGTTAAAAAGACAATCAAAGGAAAATATAACAATAACACGAGCACATAAAATAAAAAAAGGCATAAAAGAGATCAAACACCAAAGAGTTCGTAATATGAATTATGACTTTAAAATAATGCTATTTATCAGTTATTTTCAGATTACTTAAATGCACTTAAATGTAAATAAGACTAGTGGCCCTTATTTTGTTTTGAGTAGTATATATTACAAATAATTGTATTAATATATTTTTAAAATAATAAATATTTATTAATATTTTTATTAGAATAGGGTGGTCCGACTGCTTTTCCCTTGCTTTAAATGTAAAACGTCAAGAAGAACGTAAGCTGCTTTTGATTTCCGAAAGCAATTTTAAAGGCAGTGAAGTCGGGTATGCAAATTTGTATCAGCATTAGAATCGCTCAAGTATAGGGGGGTCCAAATCTAATTTTTAAGCTTTTAATAAAGAACTTCTTGCATCGTAGTGGTAAAAATATTTAATGGATCCGAGGACTAAAATACAAAAAGAAAAAAATAACTTGAATTTGCACGATTACTCGTTCCATGTGCAGTGCATTACTGTGTACTAATTAATAGTTAGCAATGCAAACTGAGATTCTAGCAGACTTGTCACCGCCTGAAAACTAGTCACCCATGTACCTATGTACATACAAAGACCATAAAAACTGTACCCTCATTCCGAAGCTGTTCTGTTACTGAGTGATTGCTTGACTGACTGTTAGACAACTTACAGGCAAAACGACTGTTTTACTCCTTTCACAATATAAGGAGGCACTATGAAAGGATTTTTATGAACTCAATCTCTAAAGGAGTAAAATAGAGGGACGAATTTTACAAAATGGAATTTTAGTACGTTACACGGGTGTAACTACAGGGCACTGCTAGTGTAATATAAAAACAAAAACTCCGCTAAGCTATAGCTCAACCAATCTCGATGATATTTTAACAAGCAAAGCATATTTTAACTTTTTACTCTCATATCTTACGACAAACTGATGAGACTGCACACAGATGAACAGGGTGGGAACCGATGGGGTGTGTGGAACTCGCGGCTAGACCGAATACCTACTAAAGCCATCGTCCGCCTGTGCTGAAGTACCCCGGATCCAGGAGAGCTCTATCTGCTATTATTGGTCCAGCATTCAGCTCATTTCCTGTCTTCCAGCGTTACCGTAGCGGCCACTTTGAGTGAGAGGTACCTCCCCGGTTCTGGCCCAATTGGTCAATGCAGCATATGGCGACTCTGGTCTGCTAAGTTATAAGAGGGTTATGTATGACACATTTTCATATTCTAGTAATTTCTTTTGGCGTCAGTTTTTTATTACTTCATGGGGCATACTAATAGTAAGGCTCGTATCTAAGATGGCAACTATCTGCTACAATGCTCATGACATATCGCTATATGATATCAATGGCAGAGCCACTATATAGTCTGTAGAAAATGTGGAGTTATTGTGATTAAAAAAAACCGGCCGCCCACCGCGTGGGGTGATGTCTGGGGTCGCGTCGTCATGGTGATACCACGTTATGTGCGGTGAGGTTTAATATCTATTCCTAACACATCGCTTATGCTCGTTACGCTTAAGTTCTTGGGATATTGTTATGAAGATGCTCTACATTGAGATATAAAGATTTAGTGGAAAACCATTGTTCTTTTGTATTGTTTGGGGCACGTTAAAGATAGATAGATAAAAACATAATGTGCAATCACATACAGCGATTAATTGCAAAAGAACTTATTTTGAATAGAAATAAATTAAATAGAGATCACCTTCAACTACTGTGCTGAGTGTGTGTGTGTGTGTTGCAACGAGGAGGAATTAAAAGAAGGTCTATCTAAGCCTCTCTTTTTTTTTTTACAACGGGACAAACGTTAAGTTGGAGCCTGGCTAGGACTACAGAAGTGCCGCATCAGCATAATTGATATTACGATGCGGTGCCCTCATTTTTTTTTGTTTAGCAAGCAGTTAATACCTTTATTTATAGATTAGGGGACAAACGAGTAATCAGGCACCGAAGGCTTTTTACGATTACCGACGCCCATGACCATACACAAATTTACTATGCCGATGCGTTGCCATCCTACTGCCCCCCCAATGGGCCACCGGCTACTCACAAACTACTGTCACTTTACGGCGGTATTATGTGAGCGAGAGGTACTCCGGTCGTGTCAGCCCAATTCCTCTGCATAGGGAGATGTAGGGTCATGCACTAAAACCTTCATTCATCCAGATGCCCTCCCTTCCACTTCTTACAGCCATAGAAAACTCACAGGCCGCACGAAATGCGAAAGCGTAGCTGTCACAGTGAGTGAGAGGTACCACCCCGGTCATACTGGCCCAGTTCGACCGCAATGCAGCATTTGGCGACCAATGTGTTATAACTCCCTGATAACTTGGTCTGCTGAGTTATCAGGGAGTTATAACACATTGGCGTCAGTTATTTTATTACTTAAGGGGACAAACGAGCAGTTAGCGTTATAGTGATTACCGCCGTCCATAATGTCATAAAATTTTCTACTAAGATGTTTATTATTCCTACCTAACATTATTTATTGGGGTTTTTTTCACAATAGGATATGTCAACCCCATAGTACCAAAAAAAACATAAAAGAAT
This sequence comes from Eumaeus atala, assembly GCA_017140195.1. NCBI lineage: Eukaryota > Metazoa > Arthropoda > Insecta > Lepidoptera > Lycaenidae > Eumaeus > Eumaeus atala. The sequence continues at coordinate 769,593 of JAFELO010000385.1, read as the reverse complement.
ACTTTGTAAAAAACAAGAATTTATGATGGACGTTAAATGTAATGATGCCAAACTTTTCTTTCTTATACATAACATTGTTAGTTCTAATTTTAAATTAGAATATAGTGACAGATTCTTAAGCTTTGTTATCCATTCGTTATATATAAGGGATTTAGAGTTTAGTTTATAATTATTTTTTTCAGTAGATGTGAGGCTGACTTAATAAAAAAAATAATTATGATGTATATGAAGATAAAAAAAGAAAGTCACTACTTAGATATTCGTAGTAAATTATAACAAATATATATATAATAAGAAAACCATATCGTCACTTCCATCTGTGGATTAGATAACATGGTTTGTAATAGTCCTACATCTTCAAGTTATTCTTAGTCCCACAATAAGTTTTTTTTTTAATTCGGTCCACCGCTTAACAAAATGACATCAATACTAATCAAATTATATCTTCATTTTTAAACGAGTAAAAGCCCAGTTGAAGCCGCGAGTACCAGTCGATACTCGAACCGACTCCCGAGGTCCCTGGATGTAGTTCGTTTAATTATAAACCGCCTTCCCGGTTCCAGAGACATTGCTAATTCAACTCCTCGGGGAGCGGCTACCAGCAGCCCCCGGTCCCGGGGCAGTTCTGGTTCTCGGCGCAAATCGAGGGAGCTCTAATGCTGGGTAATTATCAATTAACTGCGATTCTTTTGTCTACATTTTGGAATTCACTGGAGCTGATACAGCTGATGTTTTGAATGCTTTTTCATCGCTGTTTATTCCTAACTTACGGTTACGGGAAGAGGGCAACGCATCGGCATAATAATTATGTGGATGTTCATGGGCGTCTGTAGTCGTAATAAGTCTCCGATTGCTCGTTCGCCCCCTATTCTATTAAGAAAAAACTATTTTTCCCGGTCGTGCTGACTCACTTCGGCTGCAATGCATTGGGCACTTACATGATTTAGAAAAAGGAAGCCTAGGAAGGAAATATATGATAAATTGAATGTAATATCAGCTCTATATGGATATGTAAGTGAATACCGATTGGTTTGATTAATGCGAATAATTTGTAGACGTAATTGAAACCTTCGCGGAAATGCTGGAAAATTTTTAAACAATTTACCTTACACGGATTTTCCTGGAAAGTATTTTTCTTCATTAGCCATTTTGTTCGTTTGGTGGCTAACATCAATATCTAAATAATTTTGCAATTGATTTTCGAAGACGTTTTAGATAATCGATATTAGTGAGAGCTACTGGCACCCGAATTGTTCACGACCAGGGTTGTGTGGTACCACTGACATATCGCCTGGAAGTATATTACTTCCTTGCGATTTGTAAGTTTCCATGCTATGCTGACGTCACACAAAAGTATATATACATGTACGCTGGCTCACACGGAAAATGTTGTATTGCTGGATTGGGTGAACAACCCTTATCACTTAAGGGTATGAAAATTAGATAGTAGCCGTTTCCCGGACCTACTGAATGTGCATATGAAATTCGATAAAACCTTTTCGGAGGAGTAAAGGTAACTAACATTGTGACATGAAAATTTTACATAATAGATTTATAACCTTCTATTTTGTATTTATAGTTTACAACTCTCCTCGAAAAATGGGCTATCTAACTACGAAGGATTCTTGCAAATCGAACCAGGAATTCCCGAGATTCGCACGGTCAACCAAAAACTTCTAATATATAATCTAATCCTACTGATGTTATGAATGCGAAACTTTGTCGTCATAGATGTTTCTTACTATTTAATGTAAAACCTTTTTTTTTTGTTGACGCGGGAAAAGGCAATTACGCACCTTCACCGTCCCTGGGTGGGGTCCAGTGGTGTGTGGGACTCGCGGCACATGATAGTGCCGAATACCCACAAAAACCACCGCGAGTGTCATCACTGGCGTCCTTGGTGAGGTGCCCCGGAATAACAATCATCAGGGCACCTCGACGGCCAGTCAGCCCCCCAAAGGACCAACTCCACCTCCACAGATGGGGTTGCCCAGCACTACAGGGTAAATCCACCGACTTTGAGACAGAGCAATGGGGTGAGCTTCCCATCCTCGCCTCTTACGCCATGCGCAAAAGCGCCTCCTCCTGTTGCTCTTAGGCCCCCTCTTCTTATAAGAGGGGTACCGAGAGCGATTCCCCCTAGTGGTCTCCAAGCCCCCTCCTCTTATAAGAGGGATGCAAAGATCCCCCTCGGTTCAATTGGCTTCGCCTGGGTTCACCTAAGGCTACTAGGCCCCACCGCCACAACAAGTCTTAAACCATGGTGGGGTTCACATAAAACCTGCTGAATGTTTTTTAATGAAACTTTACAATAATGTAGCTTACACATCAGAATAACACAAAGGCTATGGAAAAAATAAATTTTGCATGTGGTTTTATCTGTAATCCACGCGGACGAAGTTGCGGCTAACAGCTAGCATTAGAATGGACTTCAAGTTAACATTCGTCTTGCTACAAGCGATATAAGCATGACTGCTTTAAGCGTTATTCAATGCGTATTAATGATACCTGGAATGGCATGCCTTAGAAGAGGACGCAAGATGGACAGGCGTATGGCGTAGCCAGTCATCATGATACCTCAAGAAACCGACAACCTGACAAATGAATATATACATGCGAATACGCTAAGTACTCGATAAATCCTGGGACGGTTTCCTTCCAATTTATTCTTTTCCCGGGGCTCTAATCCCGTTATTAATGGTCCCCTCCCTCCCCCCGTGTGTGCCCCGAGAGGAAGGCCCGATAAGATACACGTCATTTCGGAAATCGGCTGTCGTATTATATACTTCTTTTGTTTGACGCTCTTTTGTTTATGTTTTGGTATCTCGTGTTCTCTGTCACGCGTTTGTGTCTATGGTATTTATTTTATACTGGCACATACATATTTAGGATATATTTTGAACCTGTTTAGGCTTTAGTTCTCTATGGTTTCACTTTACTACGTAAACTAGGATCACCCCACGGTTTCGCCCGCGTAATTCCGGTCCTGTTAGTCGTAACGTCATGGACTATTCGCACAAAAAGATTTTTTCAATTCGAGCCTGTAGTTACTGAGACTAACATGTTCAAAGGAACAAAAGCAAAGCAAGCCTCTGATCTCATAAACTACAGTATTAAAATGGTCATGAGGGATTGGAACGATACTACGACCGAGATACAAATATAATAATAATAGATATTAAATTCATGGGACTGATCCGCCATTGTAGGTAAAAGTCCCTAAATTAACTAATAATACACCACTGGAAACTCATTCGACACGAAACGGGATACCATAGACAGTAATAGGTTTCAGTAAGAGATAGTGCCATGCCGCATTGTAGTTAAGCCGGCATGATCAGGGAGCCGTAAAATAACAACTATGCTGAAATTCGTGCGTAGCCGATGTGTAGTCCGTGGCCCATAAGTGGAGTGGAGGAAAAGACGGCAGCGCATCATCATGACAATAATGTCTATGGGTGTCGGCAGCCGTGATGTGTCCGATTCCTCGTCTATCCCCCCCACTCCCCTATAATATAAAAAAGCTATATTTGTTTCATCTCACTTTAGGGGACTCTTACATTCTCACTCGTGTGAGTGCAAGCTACTTCCTGGTATCGATACCATTCGGTCCCGTACTCGTTACGTCTGTCATGGACATAATTGTATATTTTTTAGTCGTCCCCTTCACTGAGGGCAAACAGCAACATATATTTTTGAAACAAATAGCATGAAATCATCTACAAATCTCAAGAAACTTGTTTCGAATTCTGTATGTTCCATGATTATCTGAAACAAATAAAAACACTTTTATGTACACAGAAGTAGATATTTGTCCGAGCGTGCGGAGCAACAATAATATAAATAACAAGAACAGAGGGGCGTGCTCATATAAATTTATTTCAAATAACAATCAATTTCGCCCGGCGCTCCCCGCTTCCTCATAACGATAATATTTAATACAATCCGATGACCTCACTGGATTCTAACTCTTGAAACATACAGCAGAAGTGGGATATTAGCTTGGATGCGGGTATGATGAAAAAACAAAAAATGTTTTCAAATGACTACTCATTGCGCGTTATTGGAATGAAATAAAACAGGCACCGTTTAGGAACCCAGTCTGTTGCACGGAATACATTCATCATCATTATTGAGTGTCCGTTCGGTTATTCAATTCGGAGTACATTATGTGAGAGGTGATGCCATGCACCATAGCAATTGGACAACAGAACGGGGAGGTAACTCTTACTCACATGCGATCTGGGAGATTCCGGTGATCTATTGGTAAGGAAAGGGTTTAGGGAGGCAAGATATTAATTTTGCATATTAATTGTATGGATGTGTATGGGCGTTGGTAGTCACCTAAAGAGGTAAAAGTGCACGATTACTAACTTATAAGATTTAAAAAATCCTAAGCTATCTAAAGCAACCAAATCGTGAGTTCCGTCGACTATTAATATAGGGAAAGATAGAACTAGACAGAAAAGAGATGATAATTCAAATAACCTTACACTGTTAATATCAACCTTACCAGTAACAAAAAGGGACGGTTGCAACCAAATTATTGTAAACGTCGTCATTACGAAAATTACGTGAACGAAACAACCGAAACCTCTTTCGTAACAATACACAAATGCCATAATTAACACATTAAATAATTTTGTTAGGGAATTTCCGATTATCTCTCCGCCTGCGTGGCTCTAGGCTGTATTTAATAAGATGTCACTGCCACAAGAGGGTAGGGAGGAAAAAGTTTATCATTAAACAATAACACGCAAAATTACGTCGTCCTAATTCGGTCTAATCGTCCAAAGAGATTCTAATACGGTAAATGGCGCGAAAAAAACACCCGCGGGGTATATTCAATTTGACAGCTCAGTTTTTTAATGAGCGTCTTAATTTTAATAACTTAGCGGTATTATAATGATAGGTCTTTTATGTAACGGTATTTTCGTTGGTTTATTTCTCTTCCGTTAATTATTTAGCGGTTATTTTTATTGTTTTGATGATGCGTATGTGATGGAGTTTTATGGTTTATAAGTACTAGCAGTGTCGGTATAAATTATCTTATTTCAAACTGTAACCTATATATGTACCAAATTACGACCAAATCCGTTCAGTAGTTTTTTCGTGCTGGGATTTATATCATTAGTAGGATACATTTCGATCTCATAAAAGAGTCAACATAGTTGATGGAGTGTATTGTCATTTCTTGATGGAAATTCATATTATAACTTAAATAAGAAGTATACTCCTTATACTATTTTCCCCAAATATACTGATTTAATATATATATTCTACCGGCTTCGAGTAATTCGTCATGACGTGATCAGATTTTGGTTGAATCGGTAGTAATACACATATTTTAATACAATAAATTTGTGGAAATAATATAAAGAGTATACGTTTTATTTAAGTTATAAAAGAGACAATGTTTGAATTTGGCCTGGCAATTGAAAAATTTTGTCATCCTTAAGATTATAATTAGGCCTTTTAATCGTAATGTTTAAAATATCTAGGTTTATCGAAATAGGCCTACTTCTACTTCTTCTTTGGTATGGTCGTTTGTACAACGATCAATGGGATCTTTTGGGTAACGTCCAATTTCAATGAATACTCTTATGCTTCCTTCACCCCATCTCCCCAATAATATAATATATTATTAAAAATGTTTCTAATAACCCCAAAGTCACTGTTTTACATTCCTATGAAGCCTTTATACGAGAAATATTTAGATTAGAGCCTTATTTTAAATACTTTAACTCATTACACTTTTTTAATTTTAAGGACGACGCCAGGTGGCACAGTGATAGCATATCTCGGATAACCGCGCGTGTTGCACTGGTTCGAATCCCGGCCATGAAAAGGTGTTCCTTTTATAGCATAGCTGTCATTAAGCATAGCTGTCACTTTAAGGCGGAGTCATATGAATCGAAGTACCTCCCCGTCCATGCTAGGCCAATTCTGCTGCATTTCAACATGGCACTACCTCTTTCTGATGCTCTGCCCAATGGCAGATCAGCCGCTTGACAAGCAGCTTCAACCTGAATGGTTTTCAAACGTCAAAACAGAAAGGCATCTGAATTTCTGAAACGGAACCTCCGTTATACAACTTTAGATGGTCGTCTGATTATTAGTTTGTCCCCCTTCTGTATCGCAGCCGAATCTTGCCTGCTCGACCGGGGAGGTACCTCTAGCATACCCATTTGGAGATGAGGAGGCAACGCTTCTGCATAACCTCTGTTTATGGGAAACAATAGACACAAATACGTTCACTGCTCGATGGTCCCATCTAGACATATTATAAAAAGGTCCACAAAACGGGCGTGCCAATATCATAAGATAGTGTAGATAATATAGGATATAAATCCTATAAAACACTTTTATGTATTTTATGACATATCATCCATTTCGCTGCTTTAATATTTACTAATAAGAGGTAGTTCCATGCTGCATCACAGCGGAATTGGGCCGGCGCGACCGGGGTAGTACCTCTCCCTCAATTGATACTGCCGTAAAAAGTGACATCTACTGTGTTTCTTTTAGTGCCATTTCACAGTAGCCATTTGTGGGGGGGAGGTGAAAGGAGGGCAACGCATCGGCATAGTAATAATGCTGATGTTCATGAGCGTCGGTAGTCGTAGAAGGGATCTGACTTTCGTTTTGTCCCAATATACTATAAAAAAACTTATTATAAAGCAATTTTAACGTGTAGTTTTTGGGATAATCGATTATCCCAAAAACTACAGGACGGATCTTCATACGGTTGTCTCCAATGGATAGAGCGATTACCTAGGGCGGGTTAAGTGTATAATTTATACACGGGTGAAGCCGGGGCAGATCAGTAGTATACTTTAAAATGGACGACTTCTGATAATGGTACAAACAACATTATATATAAATGGTTTAAAAAGTCGCCTCTATGTTAAAATCCGTACATGAGTTAAGAGGTGCGGAGATGACGAGAGGGATTTTTCGCGTTTACCTCGTGCGGTGTCGGATACACTTAACGAACTGTCGTTGAAGATTGCAGACCTTTGCGACGGATAGAAGTGGACGTGACTGCGAAGTTTTTTCATTGAATTAAAAAACCCAACCTTGACACTAATTTTACGACGTGTCTAGATTATAGGCGATAGGGGAATAGACAAACATCTTTCTTTTCGCAGATTCCAATTGTATTTTACAATAGATACTCTTCCTCTCCCTACATACATTACTACACACCACCGATGTCTAAAGTTGGTCTCATCGTAGTAAAGACAGAATAACTTGTAGAGTTATTGTGACTAATTAAGCAGTTTTGTCGCGCTGTCTTAAATATTGTACAGTCATGGCGTTTAAAGGTATTTGTCATTTATTTAAACCAGAAGACACAATATCTTCGCTAGTCCGATGAACTGTAGAGGTGGGAGCAATAGCGCCGCCAACCAGTACTAGGTCCATTTGAAAAAAAAACGCATTTACTTCGCTATAACCATCACTAAGAAGGTTGTTCTTAAAGTGTATAAATAAACAAATTGTAAATAGTGGAATTCGTTAAATCTAAATGTAGTATGTTAGATTAGACGGTCTGAATATTTTTCTTAAAAGTAATTAACAGAGCTGACAGAAATCTTGTTAAGTTTGTATTTTGTGATTATTCCCATCCCATTCCCAAAAAACATTGTGACTTTCACTTTTCCTAGGACCTCCTGTGACCATGGCTAATGTAAGACTTGGAGGACCTTATCCGAAAATTGTCAGTCTAACGGCCGTTTTCGATGTTACCTCTATCATAACTGGAGATAAAAAAAAATCATATAAAATATTCCAAAATTCTATTTCCATTACCCAGTTAGACAATTCTGTCTATCGACGGAATCATTTACTAATTATTTACGGTTCATCTCCAATAATAATTGGAAGTGGCCGTAAATAATCTATTTAATGCCACAGTAATGAAGTAGATAATATCGTTGACTACATTTTAATTAATTCCAAAGCTGTTGTCAAGCCATGATAACTTAAAAAGATGTAACAACCTATTGTTTTTATGGTTGTTACTTATATATCTTGACGTGTCTGAATTTTTCAAGGCCCCGTACTGCTAACGCGACTTCACCGCCACGGGGGCGGGAGGGGCAAAATGGATTCTCGCGACATTCGGCAGCCATTAAACCGACCCTCTGTACTCGCCCTCTCCCCTCACAAGGCGTGTTTACTAAAAATGCGTTCAATTTTATATGCGGGTCTATATACGCATGCCTTGTGCACACAGCTTTTCCCGAGCCTCCTTACTCAAACAAAATAAAGAGCCTGTCCTTTTTAAATCCGCATAAAAGGCATACGCTCATTTTATTGGGAAATATTTACCGAATTTGGCCACGCTTCAACTTTTAACGCAAACTTTTATACTTAGACTGCATAATGTAAATGCTTGTCTCTACGCGTGAATTAAAAACAAAACGTTCTATTTTCAAACCCATGTGTTTCACAGATCACAACGCATTACTAAATGCGTACACATCTTGACAGTTCGCTTTTTTTATAAATTCCAGTTTGTGTCCCTGTGCTCGGGACGAAATGCGAAATACACGTTTCATTGAAGGGTGAAGACTTCTTTTAAATTTACATAATATTTTAATATAGCCAACTTACGCACATGACGTTTCGTAATTATGTATTTTTAACCTTGACAAGTAATAACTATGAGTTTTAATATTATTTCTCGATCATTGAATTTTACTTGGGAATTATTTGGCAATGTTGTGCAGAATGATAATTGAAAAGTATTATAGGATTGCTCCTGGTATCTACAGGGTTCTTTATGCGGAACATCCAAATTGTGTCCTGTGAGAGTGGCGCAGTCATTTGCGCGTAAAATTTTCCCATTCAAACGTTTCAAATTCATTTATTTTCAGCATAAATATATTATTCCATACTGACACATGGTGCTACTGTTGTGTCATATGTTGAACACCTCCAAAACATGGATTTTTAGATACTTTACCTATTGACGAGCAGTAAAAATATTTAGTTTACTCCTCTATAAAGATGGCCGACATAGCCTACATTCGACTAGGTCACCGGAAACTCAAAAATGTAAATGAAAAGTGAAAATAATTACTTAAGTAAAGTTTTTTTCTATTTCTATTTCAAACACGAATATTTTTCGCTATCGAATTACAATAATTATTATGTTACTTAAAGGAACACTTTTTTTTGTTGACGCGGGGAAACGCATTTACGCGCCTTCACCGGCCCTGGGTGCGGTCCAGTGGTGTGCGGGGCTCGCGGCACATGACAGTGCCGAATACCCGTGGTGGGGAGTTAAAGATAACCTGCGCCGGCCAAATTTGGCTACAACACAGCGAGACACTAGCCCGTACCAAATGATAAAGTTGAGTATGCTCTTGAGTGTACAAAGGCACAGATGTACGGTCCTCTCTGACCATAAATCGTCCACGTAAACCGTCGCTCTTACAGACAAATCAAAAACTTACTGGGTATAACTATAGTCAAAACATTAGCTCAGTTTCACTGAGTTGTGAACGCGTAACATGGGACAGTGTACATGCTCGCAATACGATCCGCGATTTGCCCAGCTCAAAACAAAACCGCAGTACCGATTAGGTATTCTGAGACTACCGCGCGCGGGTCTTTTCACCCGTCAGAGCGTGAAAGGTGGACAGGTCCCTGCGGTAATGTTACATGATCCAAACGGTCACGTCAGTGCCGAGGCCACTTTAGCTACCTCGCTCGAGCTGCCCCCGACCGGAGGATGGACCTCTCGGTCCCTCTGGCCATGATAATAATAGTTGAATTTGCTGTTACAAACACTCTCATATAGAGATGCATCTCTCCCATTTGCTGGGGAGAGGGGGGTCCGTCCCTCTTTAAAGCCCAAACCTAGACTCGTCGCCAGACGAGCACTTGTAGCAATACGGTTAAGCTGTATTGGGCTCCTCATAAGTTCAGGTCTGAAGAAAAAAAGTGTAGCTACATGTATAACTTATTGCTATTTAACATAGACAATTATTGCTACTCTTATCCGACTGACCGAAGGAAGGTTATTTCAGAGCCGTATGTAGATTTCCATGTTCCCCGCACAGTATTGATAAGGGGGTTGACACTGGATACATTCAATTAAAGCAGTCGGATGGCTTTTGTAATTATTGCTAGGTTGGTTAGAAGTTACAACTTTAGCCTAGTATCCACTTCTGAGTCCGGTCCTATTATTTATCAATAACTATTGTCAAGATTATAAATGAAGCGGCTACTTTACATTTGTTTATGTTTTTTTTTTTTGGTTTTGTAACATTTCATTCATTTTTTATCTTTTTTCTTGAGGTTCATAAAATTTCCAGAGGCATAGAGCGTAACGTGTTCCTAGCCGAATTTAGGCTATATCGGTCATCTTTATAGAGCCTAAACCAACTGCGCAAAATATAATATATACAAGTGGTGTGAGTATGTGTGTGCAGACACAAGTGTCCCCTGTATCCCCTCATTCTCCTGTTCTGATGGGACCGCAGTCCGGCACGACCTCACATGCTCTCCAAGGCACGAGAATGTAACACCGCCACCTTCCTGACTGCGGACTGCTATTAGGAATTGAAAGATGCTATTAACACTTTTTGATCCGATCCAAAATTCGTACAGAACTGTGTTAGAACATGTTTACCACTAGACACCGAGGCAGCCTGAGCCGCATAAATTTCATCCGGACGATTAGGTTTTACAGAACCTGATCTTGTAATTATGTAGTAAAATGACATGTCCCGACTCCCTGACTGACAGTTGACTAATAAGTAAAAGCACAGCTCAAGCTACCAAACCGATCCAGACCATAAGTTGGTAGGGCTCGTAGCTTATGAAAATTTTATATGTAACGGAAAATTATAGTTCGTATAAAATAATTTACACTGCAACGTGTAGTGTTGCATCAGATACATTTCTATTTCTAATTAATAAGTTCCTTACAAATTTTTATTTGTAATATATAGTTGTGAGAAGTTGAATATTATAAAGAAAGTACCTTCACGCCTATTATCCCCGAAGAGGAAGAAGGCAGAGGTGTGCTAGTACATCCACAACTCGTAAGTCATGTAGATATGCTAGAATATCCACGATTAGCCAAGGTACCATGATGTCATGGGCAAGCCTAGTGCCACTTCGGGCACATTCCAATCCCGGACAATGTAATGCGTGCACGGAGTAATCTGAGAAACATTTAATAACAGTTGCCCGACCTGGGGATCGAACCCAGGACCTCACGCGGCTAACGGTCTTAACAGCGACACCCGCACCGTTACACCACAGGGGCGAGTAAACATTATTTTTATTTCTATCCTTTATTAATTAAATTGCTCAGACTTTTAAAGTAAGACTGCTGAAGCATTGTCTATACCTACAATGTTATAGCCGAAGTTCGACCAGCGGTTTCTATTCTACTTGAACTCGAAATATTATAAATACTCGTACAGGTTATTTATTAGTGTAAACGTTCAAAATGGCTGATCGTAACGCCCGCCGCATGCGATGTAAAAATTAAAAAGATTTAGTACGCGTCGTCATTATCGCAACTTTGCTTATTATTTATGTTTCATAATCTCATCACCATCAAACAGGTGCACGCTAGGTGAGTCCTGTCCGATTTACCGTTAGATGACAACGATAACTGGATTTTCTGTATAATATAGTATATACCATATACGATATTTATTTTGGTATATATTTTTCTGTCCATACAGATAGAAAGTATGAAAATTGAGGTAAATGTCTAATTACGCCCCTTGGTGTAATGTTTATGTGGTTGATTGTATCCTTCTTTTTCGTTTATGCGGGGAAACGCATCTACGCGCCGTAAACGTTTCACCGGCCCGGGATGACCCCATCCCGGGCCGGTGAAACTTGGTGTGTGCACATTATTGTACAGATTACCCACTGAGACCACTGCATGTTCCGTCAGTCATTGGTAAGGTGTCCCGGAACTGCAAATCATCAGGCGACGACACCCCTCGAGGAAGTCAGTCCACTAAGGGGTCGACTCCTCCATAGATTGTCCCGCACCACATGACAAACCCGCCAACTTTGGGACAGTGCAACGGGGAGATGTTCCCATTCTCCCTTCCGTACCCCGTGCGTTAGGGCACCTACTCCTCTTGGTCTTTGGTCCCCACTTATAAGAGGTGTAAAAGGTCAGCCCCCTCGGTTCAGTTGGTTCCGAATGGGTATGGACGCCCCAGGCTACAGAGCCACGGCAAGGCCTGAACCATGGTGGGTGCTGGTTGGTCGAACCCTTAAGCAGGCAAATGAGCAATCGGAGCCCTTCTGCGACTACCGACGCCCATGAACATCAGCATAATTACTATGCCGATGCGTCGCCCTCCTTTTCACCCCCCCCGCCCCAGTTGGTCACCGGTTACTCACAAACCACATGAAACGCGACACCGTAGATGTCACTTTACTACTGTATCATGTAAGCGAGAAGTACCTCCCCGGTCGTGCCAGCCCAATTCCGCTGCATATATAACAACGGCAACGTATTATATTATTAAAATTAATTCTAATTCTCTGTATTTTAAGATTACTGTATTATCTGTACTTAGGGGTGCTGCTTCATGATATATTTCAGATAGTAGTGTTATGACAAAATACTAGGCTCAAAAGTGCGCGACGAGCTGAAAAAGCTTACGAACGGCTACGCTAGGGAACAGCGGTAGACCGCACAAAGCGCGACCGCTCAACCATTTCTATATTTTGGAAAGGATAAAAAATAGTCTCTACACAAGTCCAGTCCTGCGTTGTTTCTTAGATATAATCTACGAAATTGTAGCATTGAAAGATACAGTGTTTATTTAAAATCAAAATGAAAAATACAAGAAATCTACAAAATTTGTTAAGTGTCAAACTTATATAATGAAAACGGAAACAAACTCGATTACAAGAAGCGCTTGTCATATTGACGTACCCCCAAAACTGAACACAATTCCATAAACAAATGATCAACGTTTTAAATTACTACGAAGACAAATGATTAGCCTGTATTGTGACGTAAAATAGTCGTTAGCATCTTACAATGCATTGGCCTCTTCGTTTGTCCTTTAAAAAGGTGTCTTCCTCTCCTAAAAACGTCATAAACAATGACACCCCATCCGTGATTTAAATGTATGCAACCTCTGTAACTGATATCCTTGAGAGCGGGTTCCAAATTCAAAAAAGAACCCATTCAAAAACAGTGTTGTTTTTTTTGTCTAAATGTGCATAGAATGTAGGACATGCATCTCATTACTGGTGCCCTTCAGTTGTTTTTTTCGCAAAAACCGACTATGAATAATGTCGAGTGATTAATTCTAGTTTTGAAATTGGAACGCAGCTGGAACGTTTTTTTTTTCGCGACATTGTCTTTTTTTCATTAAGCTGTTTGGTATAGCGATTTGAGCAACATTTTGACTGCGGAGTCAAAGAGGATTTTTTTTGGCCAGCTGAAGGTAAACTATTATTTTAGATTATGATAACACGGTGGAAGAATAACACAATACTTAATTTGAATTTTGCAATACTAATATGTAACAAGTAAAATGTGTTTGCATTTTAAATTAGGTATTATTAAAAAAAATAAGTGCAGATATATTTTAACATTGCAACACCGTGGTCCTGTAAGTGATCTCGCGGCATTTGACAAGTCTGTAACGCTATTTTGTTTCATAATCCCAAAGTAACTTGTTCGAAAATAATTTAAAGAGTTTATAAAGTTTACTACAAAGGAAAATATATTTATGATCGTATGTATGTGAATCATTGACGGTCAGCATTACGCTTAACCATGCTTAGATTGCTTACGTCTCATGCGCAATATGCGCACTACTACGGAATCAAGTTCGTTTTAACTTTTAATTTCGATTACTACGGAATCAAGTTCGTTTTAAAGAGTAAATTTCAGTGGCATGTTACGGCTGATGCACGTTTATTTGATAGTGATTAACAATCCATCTGACGTTGTTTAATCTGTCAAATTACCCCAAGGCTCTGTGGATTCAGAATTCAGGCTAAAATAAATAAGATGATATGACAATCTAATCCAACTAGATCATGAACATAGCATATTTTCAATCTGGCATATACATTAAGGAGCTTATTGATATAGCTGTAAAGTGCTATGCTGTCCTGTTTCGTGCAGTTAGGGAGTAGCTGGTGGTCCACTGGAGGGGAGGAAAGGGGAGCAACGCATCTGCATGTAAAAATTTCGAAACGCAACAAAACGTAGGACGTGGTAATAAATTAACTAGACGTAAGGTCCATTACAAAGGTCAGCCAGAATAGGTTTGATTTGAAATATACTTCTCTGGCCTGTAGTGTATTGTAGTGAAGTAACGGGTACACCTTTAGCGAGAGCGCATAACATCTGCCCGTTTTAGTACATACTAAATTCTGTACTTCTTACACAGCCGAGGTGTACATTAAAAACAGAAAAAGAAGATTTCAGTAAAATTCTGGGGTTGGTAACGAAAAACATAACTCTCTGTTAGAGAACAGACTAAACTCTGTACTTCTTACACAGCCGAGGTGTACATTAAAAACAGAAAAAAGAAGATTTCAGTAAAATTCTGGGGCCGGTACCGAAAAACATAACTCTCTGTTAGAGAACAGACTAAACTCTGTACTTCTTACACAGCCAAGGTGCACATTAAAAACAGAAAAAAGATTTCAGTCAAACTCTGGGGCCGTTAAGAAAAGAAAATAACTCTTTCTTAAAGAACATACTAAACTCTGTACTCTACGTAGATTTAAAGTAAAATATATACCTTCTATTCCTCATACATTTTTCCTTAAAGAGAAAAAAAAACTAACACATTGTAATATTTTTTTATATTTATGTCAGTAAAATTGCATGTTTTAAAACTGTTATCATAATAATATCTAAGGTTTACAATCTTAATTAATCCAAACAATTAAATTATTTTATCTGATTTTAAAATATAAATTAAACAAGACCTAAAATTTAATTTTCAATGTTAACAATTATTCGGGAAATGATTAATGACACTTCACTTTTGCGGTGTTTCTTTCGTATTCGCCCGACTGCGTCAGATGGAGGGTAATGTTTTTCGACCGTATGTATGTTTGTAAATGTACAATGTACAAAGTATGAGGTGTCGCTAGATTTTCTTGTTAAGCAGTTGAGTTTCAGGTCAACTTAATATAATCATCATCATCAGGTTACTGTTAATTTGTAAAACTGTTGTACGTGTCGTAGTCGTGTTGCATAAATCGCCTTATTACATTACGGCTAGCCATTCAAAAACAGGACCGTTTTGTGACGGGCCAACGATTAGCCCGTTTGTCACTGCGAGACGTTCTTCAATATGGCGACTGACGTTTAGCCTTATTGAATATCTTGATTTTAGGGAGTGATAGTGATCGATATAAGTATAAAATTAGGCTAAATGTTTTGAGTGAAAAAAAGAAACCTAACTATTGCCTCCGCCTAATCCATCGACCGTACCCGGGCATAGGTTTTTTATTTGTCAATATTCGACGCAATCGGCATTATACATTTTTAACGCCTATTTTTTATTATACGTTTCGCAAATATAGGAGATATAGGAAACTAATTTGAATAGTTATAGTTTTTTTTACTGCTTGATAATTCAACATGACATAATATTTTACATTTACCGGTTTAGAAAGATGGAAGAAAATATGGCGAACTAAAGACGCATACTTTATAAGACAACTAAAGAAAAATAATCTACTAATGATTTTATGATTTTAGCGTGTCCGTGAGGACGAATCTTACAACAATGTATGTTTTGAGTGGCTTTTCATTAGCAATTGACCCGTTAGTGGGATAGCATCAAGAGGGCAATGTATGACACATCTGCATACGGATGTTAATGGGCTTTGGCTGCTCGTTTGTCCTATAAAAAATGTTGCGCTTAATGTAAAGGAAACAATTAAAATTTAAATAATATTTTATTTTAATTTTAAACTAGAAAGCCATAAACAACAATCAACTTTTTTACAATTTATTACGCCCACGATAGATACATAATTTCAATACAACCCGTTTAACCTTTCCGCTTATTTTATGAACGTTGGAATAGAATAAAATTAACTCATTTAAGAATTACAACGAAACTATAAAGTGCGGAAGCCACCCCATTTCCCATACTTGGTGCAACAACTAAATAAATTTCAAACAGACATCTGCCGACTAATTGTCTAACCGGCAAGAAACGTGCATAATTTGTGCTAAATTATTACAGCTTGCATTAAAAAGCGTCACACGGCGACAACTCTTTATTTTTAAAAGCAATCGTCTCAAAAAACCTGTCGCAGCCCCAACTAAAGGTGTGAAATTTGCAAATTAAAGAAAAAAGCTTATTCATACATCGACACTTTACATGTTATAATATCAACTCTGTACGTGTATGCGAACGGCCAATTTGACATAATGCCCGCCATGTTGTTACGACATTTCAAAAATCGAACGAGCGAATGCAAATTACTTAACCCATTTCTTTACTCGCCCTATAATTACGATATTTTGCATATTATACGGAATAAATATTTATAAGGAGGAGAAATTTAAGAAGTTTTTATGGCAAACTATTGATTAGTGAACACATTCGTTACTTTATTATAAGCGGCTGCTTTGCATATTTGCATTCATTTAAAAGCGTATCTTATAGAAAATTCAAATGGGGAATTATATTCTAATATATTACAGTATCTTCTCAAGTCTGTATCTAAAACATACAACCGGTTAATAAAATAAAGTAGGCGCATATATTTGTACGATCTGCTAAAAATAAAATTTTTCAAACTGTAACTTTTTAGCATAAATGTTTAAGTGTAACTAAGTCAATTCAGATAACAGTTATTGTTGGAAATCCGAAACGGAAATATAAAATTTTGTTCATAGCATTGTTTAGTGTCTCGAGATATACGAAAAAGACAGTATTATACGCTATATATTTAGGTAAAGTTTATTTATTTGAATTTCTGTTGTCATGTATATGAATATTTCTTATTCATGATATTAAATTTTTTTAAATCGGTTATGCCTCTTAAAGTTATAAAAAAGTAAAAAAGCTTTAGAGGGACTGAAGTAAAACATAACACTTAAGTGTTTTTTTTTTTTCGGTGTGACCTAATACTGGTTGGCGGCGCTAGTCCAGCCTCAACAGTTCGACTGACTACGAAGACTTTTTGTCTTCAGGTTTAGGGAGACGATAGGGGGACAGACCCCCCTCTTTTCCCGCAGATGGAAAGATATGAACCGGGTTGATTGTGGGCGTACCCTATAGTGATTATTTTTGGGACCGAAAAGGGGGAAGCGGTCCCCCTCCCCACTCTAGTGGGACGGCGCGCGCACGATGCCGTTTAAGTTGCGGTGTCGTGGATAAGGATAATTGAGCTCGTATAGTGTTTGGCTTATCTGAGGAGGCCGGCCTCCTCGCCCCCCCCCCTCTGACGGAGGGGGTCGATTTGCGCTACAAATCGGCAAAAGCCGTATTCTTAATTTATTTATTATTAAAGCTCTCTACAGTTGCGTTATTTTATTTCTATAAATCTAAATTCTCGACATACGGATTCGAACCCGGGCTCGTTTCCGTAAGCGGTGAGTGAGTTTGACATTCTGTCAGTTATATGTTATAACTGTGTCACTAAATGTAAGATTTCATCGCTCGACCGGTACGAGCGGTGTATATCGTATTGGTTCTAGCAGGAAAAATGCACTTACGCACCATCTAGCCGACCCAAGGGGCCTGAAGTGTGTGTCGGGCTCAGGTCGTGAAGCGATAGCTACTACTGACTAAAAACTGCTATTCGTTAGTTGGCCCTATTGGCATTTTACTGCGGGAGCGTGTCTTGGTGTGTCTTTGCTTGTGTTCTTGAACGGACTTTGTTAAGTGTTAATAACTTACTTCTTTTAAATACTGTCTATGAGAGAATCTCTCTCTCTCTCTCTCTCTCTCTCTCGCTCTCTCTCTTGCCTCTACATATAAGAAACGTAGCCCTCAATCGTATCCCTCAACCTCCGTTGGCCTCGTTTTTCGTAACGCTCACATCACGAACTCACCAGGCTACTCCTCAATTCAAAAGTACGTTATAAAATTTCAGTTTAGAAGTGTATTAGGTTTATTGAATAAAAAATATTTTAATAAAAAATTGAATCGGATCTTGAAGCCTGACGGGTAGCAAAAAATGTATTTCATTTTAGATTTATAGCAAATGAATTAATGAATTAAAGGATGTAGAAAAAACTAAAGTACATAACTAATAAATAGTCAAGTGTATTGCAACAATCACAACAGACCAAAGATATTGAACAAAAAAAAACTATTTGTAATTCCGAACGCACTACTAGTGCATAACAAAACGTCAAAATATAACAAGTTGTATTCAGCCGACAATAGGCCGTATCGGGAATTCTATAAACCGATGTGCCACAATAGAATCGTTAAGGGCGTCAAAATCGATTCCGAGTCAAGTGGCTTTATCGATTTGTGTATAGATCTTTTGTTGGCTCGATTGGGCCTATTCAAATACCAATTACCCACAATAGGCGGTTTTATGTTATATAATTGTGTACGAGTTTTTTTTTGTCGGCACAGGATGAAAGCTATTTCATGGCGCTAATAAAAAGAAAATGCTGGACTTAATGAATCTTAACGAGGTGATTTTTTTGTATATAAACTCAAAGTATAGTTAGTGTAGTTTATTACATATGTTTATATTGTCCTATATACACGTATGTATGTATAGGGATTACATGTTCTATATAGGGATTAGACGAGCGTAAAACTCATCTCTGTAAAACTGTAAGTGATTTTATCTGATCATGCCACTTTATTATTTTAGATGCCCTTTGGTGGAACTCTGCGGACATTGTAATTAATAAGTTTGTGCACGTCATGAGGAAGGTACCAAATAGTGAGTTTTGTGATAAGTAAGAGGACGTGTAGCGCGTATTGTTCTGAGGTGCACGGTCTTCTATATATAGGATATTTTGTAGACGCGAGGGAATTCATTTACAGCGTTCGGATTCGGCACTTGGGGGTACAGTACATACTAAAAGTATCCAGCGACAAGCCAGACTCGGCGAGAAGGCCTGACTGCTCCTTGGAGACCGTCCGGCCGCCTTCGAACAGGCCCTATGACGTCGTGTCTAAACAGGGCTAGGTTTCCATCCCGGTCTCAACACGGATCTATAGGATAACTGCTTTGGAGCCACGCAATCTTAATACCGCCACATGTAACAGTATGTTGGCGGATCCGCTTCAAGATTATGGGCTATTAGTCGTTATGATGTGGTAGCGAAGAGACGCTCAATAGCCCAATATAGGTTCATCGTATGAATGCTCGTCGGGCGATGAGAGTAATGAGAGTAAGGGATCGAAAGAATGACCGACCACCTCCCTCCTGCTGACGAAGGAGTTGCGTCCCGATATGAGAGTGTCTGTAACAGCTAATTTAAGTATTACTAATCATGGACACCAGACGTCGGGGGAAGCTCGCACGCGGTAGCTAAAATGGGCTCGGCGCTGACGTGAAGGTTTGGCTCATGGAGGGTACCATGACCTTATGAGTCGTAGCGTATTGGTTTTGTTTATTGTGAACAGTCAACCCCACCTGATGGAAAGTGACGATGCGGTCGAAGATGTAGCACGCTCATCGAGTAAATACCTATTCACTCTTGACTTAAACACGCCTGGATTATAATTCGTAGGAAAAACTGAAGCTGGCAGGTCGTTCCACTTCATAGCAGTTCGGATTATGAATTATGTTTGGTATAATTTGGTATAGACGTTACTAGATAAATGGATTATACGACTCAATGTTTTTTTTTTCAATTCGAGCCAGTAGTTCCTAAGATTAGCGCGTTCAAAGGTCGAACAAACAAACTCAATAAAAATTGATATGATAATCGTTATTTTTTTAAACACAAGTTGCAAAATCGACTCCACTCATAAGATTTTAAGTTGTATGCATCACTTTTGCTGATCTTGTATACGTACGGTTTTGAGACGCCGGCTGTAATATGTCTTGGTATTTTTGTAAATCAATTGCTAATATAATTTAAATGACAGTTCGATCACACAGAACAGACAATAGGCAGTCGCGTCTTTTTGTTCTTTTAATCAGTTTTTTTTATGTATGACTCGTGTCGGTGTTTTTATATTCGTCTTGTAGAGAGAGACATGGGGTATTAAATATGCAGGTGTCATGTTTCTTTAATTTAGTACAAGCTCATTCGGATGTCACGATTCTACGTCAAAATGTTTTAATATCCTCTTCGGACCTGAACTTATGCTGTGGAACCGAAGAGCAGCCCAATACAGCTTAAACGAATTGCCCTTAGGTTAATAAGAGCTTACGACAATATTGCATTGCACATAAGTTGATCTGGCACGAGTTCAATGTCTTGCGTTTTACGTGTGGCCCATTCCGGGAGGAGAAAACGAGGGCAACGCATCGGGCACAGTAATTACGCGTATGTTGATTTTCATTTCATCGGTAGTCATTAAAAAGCTCTGATTGCTCGTATGCCCCTCTATACATACCTTTTCTTCCGGAGCTGAACTTGTGCTGTGGAAGCGAAGAACAGCGCGATACAGCTTCATCGGATTGCAGCTATACGTACTTTAAAGAAAAAACTTTGTGGTTAAGCTCAGAAAATATTTTCTCCACGTGGTCCCTCTTAATTTTCTTGTACGTGTAATGAAAAATATTTCCTGCCCCATATCCTTTGATGGCCACCGAAGTGAGCATCCTTCACCGCTGCCCATTACATCTCGGTCGACTTGATGTAATTCTCAAAGGGGATGGGAGGGGGGGAGGGTTATGAGCAATTATTGCGGAGAACAAAAGGCGTTCGATATAAATTACATAGACACGGATTACATTTGTAGTTAGAAGATGCTACTGTTCTATTGCAGCTGATTTTGTTGGCACCACAGATATGTTCACATACTATATACTAATACATGATTATCATATATATACATTACAGCTATCATATAGGTGCATATAAAATGTTTATATTTTTTCATTTATTTATACCGATTTTCTTTAGATAGAAATACATGCAACCATTTGTAACTTTATTATTTTTTGAAATAAGACTTCTATAACACGATTGACTTAACGTATGAGCAAAGCGTTACGAAATCTAGGTCAACGGTAGTTGAGAGAGATATAATTTTGTAAAGGTTGAAAGAGAGATAATGCTGTAGAGGAAGCGCATGAAATAAAGTCAAGTGGGTATTAAATTATAAATAAATTAAATTAGGATTATTAAATTGACATTAAAGTAGAAATATACTATTTTTATTATTGATTAATTTGTAATTTAACAGGACTGGGTCAGGTGGGTCAAAAATATAACAATATTTTTTAACAAATATTTTAGTAATTATAAAGTAACTTTAAATGTTAATTGTTCTTAAGACACGTACATTTCGGTTAAACTTCGATCCATTTCTTAGGTATTTCAAAACACAGGCTGCTAGGTTTACACTTATATAATAAATTTTAAGGTATCTATGCTGTTAATGGCTACTGATTATAAAATAAACGAGTTTGTGCAATAAATATACTTTTTACAAAATTTCTCTGCAAATTTCTATATATAATTTCTATAAATAAAAATTTATAAATAAAATCATGAACAGATGGAAAATGCATTCCCCTTGATACTAACACTATTCTGAATTTAATCGTTGAGATGGAACCTGATGAAGCTTTATCGGGCTTCGCTTCGCTTCCACAGCCGTAGTTCAGGTGCGCAAAAAAAGAAAAGAAATCTTTGCGAATCCCAAGTTGTGTTTTGGGAACTTATTGTTTAGTTTGAACACGCATACATTCACTCATTCATTCTAGGTTGAGAGAAATATAGCGGATACCGCTGCAGACGTTGAACGCGCAGGGCTAGAAGTGAAACGAAGTTGTAAGCTGAGATAAACAACATTACCTAGGTTGTTTATTCCTATTTAGCACATAACTGATGTTATATTTGCGTCAGGTGTTTCATCCTAATCCTAATTGGGCCTGGATTCCCTTCTGTGTTACTCAGATGATGAATTGTTTAAAAACTGACGCCCTCAACAGGTCTGTTAAAGATCATTTTAAGGCTGTGATAATAATAGTTAAATTAACATAAAACACTTTCATATCGGGATGCATCTCTCCCATCTGCGGGAGTGGGGGGGGAGGCATCGGTCCCTCTTTCGACCAAGACCTAGTCTTATCCCCAGACGAGCACTCCTAGCAATCCCGTGAAGCTGCATTAGGCTTCTCTTGGCTTCCACAATATAAGTTCAGGTCGGAAAAAGATGTCACCTGATAACTGACATAGAAACGAGATGAGGCTAAGACGAGGAAGAAGACGATTAAGATTCCGTTATAAATCCGGGTTATAATCCCGGATTGGATCGTACAAAAAGTGGTATTCAGTTTTTTCAAATTCTAAAAATCATCTGGTGTTAGAAAGTTGGCGGTATTACACCCCCGCGTGCAGTATGGCAATACCTCTTACAAACATGTCCCGCGCAGATGGCTCTTCCTAATAGAGATCGCCGCTGTAGCCTAAATTCAGCTAGGATGACTTTAATGTTATTATAAATTGGAAAGAGTCTGCATACCAATGTTTTATGCTGTTATTCTTTCACGCAATAACTCAATAACTAATGCACGGATTTGAACTATCCAATCACGATCTGGAATAATACAAAAAATAATATTTATCCCGAACAAAAATATCGTCTTTCGCGGGCGAAACTACAGGGCGCAGCTAGTAACTCATAACTCTTATCTATCTTCTTATAAATAAAACAGAGTCCCTAAAAGCTGTATGTCTGTATGTAATCGATTCAAAATCTACTTAATGGATTTTCATATCGATGGGTAGAACGATTCCCGAGGAAGGTTTTATAATTTGTCCCTCTTTATTCATGAGGGAAGCACCTAATCGTTGTTAGCACTGTACTGGTAATTCACCCCGCATTACTAGTACAATGCCACCAATGATTATTGAAGAACAGGCCGTTTGGACCTACCACAAGCCACACGTATAACTTTCTTTAACAGCAGTGTTGCGTGTACGAGGGGGAGGTTTCTTGGTTGCACCGGTATATTATGTCTGTAACGCAATGTATATTATGCTAAAACTAGAACTTCGGTCAATAATGTAACAAAAAAACATAGGTACTTAGTTGTTTTAATAAATTAAAAATTGGTCGTGGATACATCTAAACTTATGCAAATACAATTCAGACAGTTCTCATTAGTTTTTTATCAATGATTTTAGCACGATAAATAAATATATAGTAGCAGATATTAGCTACTTTTTTCTCAACGTTTCGGTTGGGTTACACCAGCCACGGTCACAACCTTTTATTAACTTTATTTCTTGTGTTAAAACCCGTAACGGTGACAATTTTTTTATGTTTAGTTATTACAATAAAACTACTTTTACGGATTTTATCGCGGTCTTTTTAATTATACCACCACGTCCGCCCGTGACAATGGTTGCTGTAAAGCTTCTGAAACGCCGGGTTAGATAAGTAATTAAATAAACCGCGATAAAATCCGTAAAGGTAGTTTTCTTGTAATGACTAACATTCGCGTAAACTTAAGACATCAATTCACGCATAGTTTCTCAATAACATCAATGTTATATTTAATGAAACTAAATATGAAGCAACTTAATATATAAGATTTTTTTATGGTATAGGGGGTTGCCCGCGTTTCCCCCCCCCCCTCGCCCCTCCTTCCGCACGAAACGCGATACTTTACGGCGGTATCAAGTAAGTCAGAGGCCCAATTCCGTTGCATAGGACGTAGCGTCATGTACCATGCATGGCACTACATCCTCCTATGCAGCATGATACTACCTCTTTCAATTCTTGCGTTTTGTGTCTTTTTCATTTATTCAATCCCTAATTGAGACAAAGTTTTCCATTCTACATAGTTCGTTATATTATCAACAATATTTATTTCTAACCAATCCAATAACTCAGGAAGATGAAATTTGATTATGTTTCATATCGCCTGCTTTATCTATAATTATACATCAACGGTGTTTATAAAAAATAAGCTTTGTTATCGAAATTGGAAAGGAAACATATCTGTAGGTACCTAAGAAACTTCAGCCGCTGTTGGGGTGAATTTTTTATCCCGAATGCGTGTACAAAAAAGCCACCCCTCCGCATATGAAACTACCCCACAATACATCCAATGGTACCCCAAACATCTCGCCTCTCATTTTTAGCAACTGATTTTTTTCTTCACGTCAGAGAGAGAAGCAATGTTTTTGTGAGGTTTATCTATGCGTTAGAGGGAGATAGACATAAAGAAAAAGTTCAGACCCCCAGATAAAGAAAGCTCAGGTATGGATAAGGGTGTGGAGGGAAGAAAAAAGGGATACGACGTGGGGTAGCCACCCTGCGGTGGGGGCGTAGAGGTTCGCGCGGCCGCCGCTAGATGGGGGTGGAAGAAGTCGCTTTTATTGAATCGGGGAGTTTTCGGCGTAACGATGATGGATTATGGATTGCTCTCCGCAGATAAGTTTTCGGGACTTCCCCTTGCGTTAATATGTTTTGGGGATTTTTTGTGATGTTCATATCATTATCAAGCTAATCATCATCACCATCATTCCTTTCAGGCTTTACCTAGGCCTACGGCACCGTTTTCCTTCCATTGGCTACTACATTTTAGTAAGAAGTCGTGTCTTGTTGCATTATAGCTGGATTGGGCCTGCATGACTAAGGACGTCTCGTTAACACGATTCCGCCGCGGTGAAGAGAAGGGGGCAAACGAGGAGGGAATTTTGGTGAAGATAAACATCCGCATAACACTTTTGTCCCCCTACCTTTCTCCCATTCAAAAGGCCACCGGCAATCATGGCGGTCCCATACGTTAATGAAGCATGGCACTACCTTTTAAGTAACTTACTTCATTATTGATGGCATGCAGATGCGTTACGCTCCTTTCATCCTCCAAGAATCGTAAGGGGATTAAAGGGGTAACGTTAGGTTACTCCTCTAGCCACCGGCTACACACAAACCGGACGAAACGCGTCGGCAGTGCTGTCACTTTACGACGGTGTCATGTGTCTTACTAAAGTATAATATCTAAGTCTAAAAAAAGAATGCCTCTATGTTTTGCTACACACATTTCCTGTAAACCCACCACCCTGATGTAGGTCATTGTACATAATGCAGGTTCCATTACACAGACATGAGTTAGCTTCTTTTACGATCGCGTGACTTCAAACATTTGTGATATATTTTTTGACTTGTTATAGTAAAAGACGCGAAGCATGTTTGTTGTTTTAGTTATAAAATTATAAAAATTAAACAGTGTTTTTTTTATGTGTAACAGTGTCATATTAATACTTACAGTTTATTCCAATAAGAACAATGTAGCAAATGTTTACCAATGTACAACTTATAAGATAATCAATGAATATCACATTATTACTTTTTCGGTCTAGTTTAATTATTATGTACTCTTGTAGGCGTATTGAAATTAAAGTATAAATTTATTAAAATGTTGTCACATTTGACAGTTATATTCGCTAGCTTATCCTGTTGCGTTTCGTATTTCTAATTAGAATTGTTGCGATTACAAAGAATAATAAAAAATAATGAGTCGTCATTGAATATAAGAGTAGCATTGAGCTTTGGCCAAATAAGAGAAATATCGATGGAACTGGTGTATTCGAATAATTTCCTGCTCCTCTTATTTTCTTCAGATTGTATTACGGGTCCAAATACAGTTTTAGGTTTCTCATAGGGCTTTCTCATTCACTATGAACTTGATATGAGTTCATAGTGGATGTCGCAGTCAATCCTGGCGACACCGGAGTAGCGGAGGTGGGAATGAGTGGAGCCGTTTAAAAAAAGATGGAAGTGCTGGACTAGTCTAAGGTAGGTACTTAATTGCCACTTAGACCATGGTTCTAGCGTTGTCGTGGCAGTGGGGCTTAGTAGTCCGGGGCGAACCCAGGCGACGCCAATTGAACCGAGGGAGATGCTCTATGCACCCCACTTACAAGAATATGGTGCTAAAGATTCCGTGGAGGATCGCTCAAGTACCTATAATAAGAAGAGGGGACAAAAGAGCAACAGGAGGTGGCGCTTCTGCGCTCGGGGCAAGGTGCGGGGATGGGGACCTCACCCCATTGAACTGTCCAAAAGTGGTGGGGTTTTCCTGAAGTAAGGGTAACCCTATCTTTGGAGGTGGAGTTGGTACCAAAGCTGGCCGACTACCCGTCAAAACGCCCAGATGATTTGTGGGACACCGCACCAAAGACGGCAGTGATGGCACTCGCGGTGATTTTTGTGGTGTGGACGTGCCGCTAGCCCCACATACCACTGGACCTGGGTGGCCAGGGCCAGTGAGCGCGTGTAAATGCGTTTCCCCACGTTAAAAAAGGTACTTAACTGCTGACTAACATGGACACGAATATTTTATCAAAATCACCCTAGACACGTTGACGTTTATACATAGCGACATAAACTATTTTCTTCTGATTACCATAAATGTTAACCTAACACGCTCAAGATTTTAATTACTCGTAAACGAGACGCACGCTAAAATCCTTTGCCGAAATCGAGCAGGCTGGAAAAAATTCAAATTTAGAACGAGCACTCGAAACATAAGGATGGCGTTCGTTTAACGTTTTTTTTAACCTGAAAAGCGGGCCATTATATATATTACGGGCCAAAAATCTTTTAATTAGCGGTGCGTTGGTGAAAAGCGCTTGACAGCACGTCGAGGATTTTCCAGATTTTCCACCCTTTCACTCGCGCTGGCGTTAATGAGACAAGCCCTTATAACATCTGTCTGTGGCTTTAGCTTCTCAGTCTGAGTGCAACGCACGTAATTACTGCTAACTCTCATGTCTGTCGATATTTAATAAAAATATGAAGAGTAATTGCTGTTTTGCAAGTGAATTAGGCTGGTCAATAGTACATACCGGCAAGTTGACTGCTTTGTCTGATTTGAAATATTCCTTACTAGCATAATGGACTGATTGATTTATGAGAACAATGGATTTTTTTTAAAGTTAGATTAGAGAAGAGCAAATCTTTACGAACAAAGATTTATGTTACTTTTATATATAATTATTACCTATACTAATAACATATCAACCAAGGCTTTCATATAGTTAACCACCTTAATTCTTTATTCACTTTTATCATGTTACTCAGAATATTAAATATTCATACTATACCAGAATCGAACAATGTACCTACCTCATAACCAGCAGCTGAAAGTCTTTACCACTGGACAAACTAGAATGTTGTTGGTATGTTGATATCGAAACTTATAAATGTTATGAGAATCTCATCAATATAACATAACAACATAAGGAACTTTGGGTATGTAGTTGGATATCCATACGAATTCCCAACTAGATACCCAAACTTCCTTGAATAAACTCAAAATGATTTGTTCTTACAATTTGAATCATCTTTAGATCTGCAGCAAATACTTCTTGTTGGAAGTAGACTGTAATAATAATGCGAGTGTCGTTCACGTTTCATTTCATATTCACAAACCGCACGAAACACGACAAAACGACAACCACTCAAAAGAATAAATAACCGTTCAGGGAGAGAGGATTGTCTTCGGTAATTTTTGGGCCTAAAGGATGTACCATAAAATTCTCAATATTTATTTATTTAAAGTCCGTAACTTAGTTTTATTATCACGATATGGAGTCCATCCAAGAATCATAAGTCATAAAATAATTATGTTGATAATAATTACTTTTTTTATCAATTAAACAAAAAGTAAAACATTTTTTTATGCGCAGGGTACTAAAAAAACTGTACAAATAACACGGAAAAAACTCAATAAAGGGCGTCCTTTGATTCATTTCAAATTAGAATCTTATTTATATATATAAAAACATATTTCTCCCATTGGCAAACAACTCAACCTTTCACAAATATCCAATTCCGCCTCCGTATAAGCAATAAATAAGAGGAAAAGGCTTTCCAGACGGTGCTTGCCGGGGAAAAAGGGAGAAATAAGTAAAAAAGGCAACGGATCGAAGTCTTTCGTCCGTCGAATCCAATAATCCTGCAGTCTGTCCGCCGCCTAATGTGATCGTAGCCTAATGAAAAACGCTCCGGCCCTATCTATAGGCGTGGGCGTGGATATTGATTTGTATGTATGTATAAGTTTTCTTACACACGTTTCTTCTTTGTCTATCGTAGAGGATATATTGCATTCCCTCACATATAAATCATGAAACGCGTACGCAGGAGCTTTTTATTTATCACCTTGCCAGCAACTGACAACTAAAGTTGTCTTTTATTTAGTTATCATCATGTTTTATTCATTCGTATGTTGTACAAAACATAGGTATGCCAATGAATCCTAAGACTGCAGTTCGCATGTTATTAAGTACACTAGCCGTATCCCGTAGGTCTATCTGCGCGAAACATGTATCTCGTAATCTAAACCTGTTCAAATTTTCATGCAATATTGTTCAGTACGTTTTGCGTGAAAAAAAAAAAAACAAACTTGTGTACAGGATCCAATGCGGATGTATTGGTTAGTTTTATTACTTCGTTAGAACTACCCCATTTGCTAGTTGGTGATGCTAGATGCTAGTACCAGTAGTATAATATAATACATCTATAATGGAAACAAGAAGAAAGGATCTGTAATGACAAATACTACTTTTCTATCTAATTCGGATTATCTATTCGGTACACGACCACACTTCCAGGTAATGTCCATGTGGCAAGAGTTCCATTGCACTGTCTAAGGGTAGCCCAACTTTCTGTCCTCGCACCTATAGAAATGTAAATATATGTGAGGTATTTTTTACATTTCGTATATACTATGCGATACCAGATGGCAACATTGAACGGTTGAGGAGACTGACGG
Organism: Eumaeus atala; assembly: GCA_017140195.1. Classification (NCBI taxonomy): domain Eukaryota; kingdom Metazoa; phylum Arthropoda; class Insecta; order Lepidoptera; family Lycaenidae; genus Eumaeus; species Eumaeus atala. Next base: position 740,706 of record JAFELO010000385.1, on the reverse strand, counting down.
TATATCAGTCTCTGAGTGAGTGAACGTTATTGGGCGCATATGCATAAGAGCAGTAGTCATCGAAGGGTTTCTTGGCTGGCAATTTCCCACGTAAGAAATGAAAACATGACCCTATACCTAAATAAAGACCAAAGTCCTGACTATGAATACGGGCGTCCACATCGCGAATGTTAAAAAAGAAATCCTGAAATGGGTTTACTTTGGTAACGAAATCAACATAAATTTAGTAAAAAATAATTATGTGTGTGTGTTTTATTGCGTTTTATGTGTGTTCATACTATCAAAAACGATTATCGCATTCAAAGTTTTTAATCTAAATAATAATCTATGGCTCTGCATCAATATACAATAATTCAACAAGATTATTCATATAATTGTTATGCAAACCAGTTGCCCTCCTTCCTTTTTCCTTCCAATGGGCCACCAGAAACTCAACCACACGAATGCTACAGCACAGCTTTTGTTCCCTTAGGCTAAAAAAGTTTATCACACACCGGACTTAATCTGGTCTGGACCAGACCAGGAGATAACATCGATCTAACATATTACCGGCGGAATGGCTACAGTGTCGCCATTCGTGTGGCTTGTAAGTGACAAGTTTTCCAAACATATCACCACATGTAATGCGGTGAAGATTCACTGCTTGGTGGTGACCATTTTCAACCGATGACCATGACTTCAAGTATTCCAGTCTCGGGTCATAAGTGAAGGATGTCACACCCTCGAACCTCGTAGAGCACGTTCAGTGGTCGGTCCTGCGCCTGATGCCTGTCCTTAATTTTTACTAACAGCCCAGAGTTGGCATGACCGCTCATACCCCTGTGTACTATAACATGGCATGCGTAGTTGTTCTGCACAAGACTAGTATTAAATAATTAAATGAGTCGGTAGCCACGAACAAACAAGCCAACTACTTGTTTCATAACAAAGACAAAAGGAGGTTAGTAGGAATAGTTCTAGTAACTTCACAACTTGCGAGTTCCTCATAACTTAATATTTAACTTTGAGTAAGCGAATGAATTCGATATTCGAGGAGCCATTCCATTCATTCAGATCAGCTGATCGTGTATCCCGCTCAGTACTATAGCAGTCCCTATGGCTGTCCCTCTCTGGCGAGGAAGTAGTGACGTCATAACGAGGTCGTCTCTCAGATTCACTCATTAAATAAACAAGGAATAAAATGTGCATCGCAGTAGCAGGTCCATCCTATTTGCATTTTACCGCTCTATACCGTACCCTGGACCGAATATGTACCGCATAACGAATTGTAGATTTGCTATTGAAAAACCGTCTCGTAACATAATAAATCTGCGTCTAATACAAGTTGAATAAACAACAAAAATAAAACGCATAAAGATTGCATATCGTGTAAATATGTGTGTATTGATGTCTTAAGTTTACGCGAATGTTGATAATTCTATTTGAACACATAACTAAAGTTCTTTACCACTCCGTTAGTGCAATACAGATTTACTTATAATAAAATTTTCCTCATTCTATGTTTCTTCGATAGCACGTCGTTCTTGTTGCAATAGAACTGTAAACAGTTCATTGGACTGGTGAAGACTGTTCAGTGTTTTAGAGATAAGAATGAATTAGAGACCTTTTCGCGCAGATAGGAATTGTATTTCCATAGTTGATTTCAACGCATTAACCACATCGTCACACTCTGCAAGAGGATCAATGAGTAGATTATGCTATACTATTCGTTTACTAGTAATCAACCATAAAACAAAGATAACTTTGCAATTGTGGCTGCTGCCTCTTGTTCTCTTATTGTGCTCTTAATTCTTCGAATACGTACATTACATTATCTCGTCTTAACTGGCTCCTTTCTATAGTTCTCTTTCTTTTCATGTTAGTTTATGTGTTTTTTCTGTCTGTTACGGGGCAAACGAGCAGGTGGATAGTTACTACCGTCGCCCATTGACATTTGTAAGACGAGGCGTCTTGCAGATGCGTCCCCGGCCCTGATGTGTGTATATCTCGTGTTTATAACACATAAACTGTATCTCGTTGATCTCGCCGCCCCGATGCACATCGCGCCTGTTTTAATTCGTACCCCGACGCCGCTGTTCTTCATTATCTTATTACTTAGCGAACTTTATATACACCGTCTTTGACCACTTGATACTTGCATGTATTTATTTGCAAATACTTCTAATTACATTTTTAAGCATCAGACACTATTACTGACACGCAACGAATTTAATCAATTAGGTCTCTGGGCTGCCTACACAATTTAATGAAGGGAGTTTCTGATTTGTGGTAGTATGACTCAGATAACTCAGCCCTTTGGCCCTCGCTTGATCCACCATGTCGTTTCAATTGTAACTTATTAATTAACAACATTCTACTTGTGATACAGAAATTTTACAGACATCTAGAACAAAGAGGAGTATAGGAGAGAGCAATTTATTGACTACTGATACCTATTAATATCGACCCAGTAAAGTCGATGAGTCAACGTTATTTACCTCATCCCCTTAATGGTGCACAGGGCTCTCACAAAGCTTACTCAACTTGACAACATAGCCCTTATTTAGCGACGTTATTATGTAAGCGAGATGTCTTGGACGTGGCAATACCTAATATAAGTTATTACTATCAGCTAAACTTTGCATAGAAATATTGATCAAGGATCAATAGTTGATGGTTGCGCTATATATCTTAAGGCGGCGTTGTTCTAAGTGAAGATGTAAATGCCTCCCTCACCTTGACCGCTGAACCCTGCCCCACTGCGCTCAGCTGATCTGGGTCACCGGGGTCAATGACACTAGCTTATTTTACATTATCAGCGGCTCGTTTTGGATTTTGTAAATTGTTTTTGCAATGTTATAGCGGCGACGGTGTTACAGCCCCATGGCTCGTCGAGCACGTTAAGACCTCGCCGGGTTTCTCTCCGTTCGTGATGGACTAACATCCTAAAAACCCCAATGATACTCTGTCCCACCCGGGACTCGAACTAAAGACTTCTGTGGTTGAACATGCTTACCACGAGACCATGAACCGCACAATGAAATACAAGTGTAGCATGATACGGGTTTCACCTAATCTGGATGGATTTATTAAAAATCTGAAAAAATCACGAACACAATAAATAATAAACCGGTCGGAGAAGCGGTGACACAGCGAGGGTAATACCTATGACCGTTACACGCTTGTCGCCAGATTTCTCTCCGGAGTAACGTCCTATTGGACCAGGAGAATGAAATAATATAAAGTGCACTTGTGTACTGCGCTCAAATTTGTGCGCTATAATGATGGGCACGACTTGACTTTTGCAGCTACGGCTGCCATCTCCACACATGTATGAAGGCAGCCGTAGCCAAAGTTCGCCAAGTTTGATGTCATACGCATTGTTTTTTTTTTAAATAATAGTATTTTTAATAAGTTAACCGTACTGTAGTGTGCGACTACCTGCCGTGATGAGCCAGCAAGACTCGCTCACATGACTTCACTGCAAAGTGATAGCAATGATTTTGGTTTGTGAGTTTCCGGTTGTCCATTGGAGGGGCAGGGGAAAGAAGGAAAGGGGAAAGGATATCGGCACCCGTGAGGTACTCACGTGATGCTGACACAACTCTGCACTGAGGCGTTTCATGCGGTTGCATGACAATTTAACTGATGTCTATGTGAGTGAATACTGATCAAAATACTTCGACCCATATAATAATAACAATAATATCTGTGGACTTGCGACACTACTTTAGCCCAGCCCTGTGCCGTGGCGACTTGTGTCACTGGACAATCTAATTTAATAGTTTTTTTATTATTATTAGAACCTCTGGCGTAACAGACCACGCCACGTTAACAACCGAGCCAGCCGATCGTCAATATGCCAGCTTAGTCATTAAAAATATCCATATATCTATAAATATTTAGTTAATTTAATTCATGTCTCATGTTCCACAACAATAATATACACGTTAAATTATCGCGCAAATTGGCGCAGAAAACCTCAACTCACCGGAGATGTTTGATCTCGCCGCCGGCGGCACATCAAAGGGCGATCTCTTCCGCACCGCCGGCCGGTTTTACATTTTCATTTTATTTTTATTTTCTCACAAAATAAACATATGCAACCTCTATAAATAGGTTACCACGATAGGTGACAAAGATTAATTTACAAAAATAAAAGATACACGATTTCATACTGCACTGCCATTCTAAAGCACCATGATTGTTACTGTTTATTAATGCCGTAAGGTTGGCAGGTTTATACCAACCATACTAGTGTTAAAGTTGTTTTTACATGGCAGATTCTATTTGAAAGTAGTGCATAATTAAAACATATTTCTTTATAAAGTCAATCTAACGCACATAACTTTATGTTGTTTTTACAAAGTGCATAATTAACGTTGTGCACATCTTTTAAACGGACGGTTTTCAGGCGCTGACTGGGTATCTTGCTATTTTTAAATCAATGGTAACAAAACCTGGATTGAGTCTCGTCATTGAGGGGACATAGAAAATCTGTGTGCTATCATTATTGAATAAAATTTATTTCCTTTCATTCAAATAAGTATATAGTTGTATTATAGGTATGCTGATACTGTCCTATCTTGTTAGAACACACAAAGCACATGTCACTTTTTAAAAAGTGCAATTATTTTAGCATAGAATTAGCATATCCATATGGAGGGGAAATACCTCTTAGCTCACTTGATACTGGCGTAAAGTGAGCTAAGAGGTATTTACAACGCATCTGCGTAACAATCATGCGAATGAATGTCCACGGGCGTCGGTAGTCATCAAAGGCTCCGATTGCTCCTTTGCCTCCCTATGCTATAAGAAAACAGAATAGAAAACGGTTAATTACAGGTGTGATCTTGTACCAATATACTACTAGAGAAGAGAAAAATAAATATTATTATTGTTATTAGCCTACCCTCTACTCTCTTTCCACACCTGTTTGTTTAGAGAAAAATACATAATATAACATAATTTAACCACCTTAATTACAAGTTAAAGGTAAAAACCCATTTCAAATTTTATTATGAGTCGGCGCCACCTGGCGTCTGTGCGTAATGTTATAAAAGAAAGTCCCCAAAAGCTGTCTTTATTTCGTCTGCATGTGATCGGTTGCATCAAATTCTACTAAATGGATTTTTATGCGTTTTGACCCATGGACTGAGCCATGAGCTTAGCTATGGAAGAAAGTGTCGATGTAAAAATAAGAAAGGGCCTGCTCCGTTGGTCCGGGCTTTTAGAAACAATGGCATGCGAAAGGTTAACGAGGCAGGTTTACAATGCGAACGTGGCAGGATGTAGATACCAAGGCAGACCAACGACCGTGACCAGAGTGATCGGGTACTGTCTGAAGGTGTCAAGAGACTTCGCAGCCGGCGTGCCTCTATGAAGAGAGTAATGAATGTGGAGGAGGCAAGGCAGGTGTGTAAAGATCGTGATGTATGGCGAGCCGTTCGCTCTGCCTGCCCCATTTGAGAGCTGGCGTGAAGATGTGTGTGTGTGTGATAGAGCTATTCCGGAGGAAGACTTTAAATATGGACACTGTTATACTATTTACTTCGTTTAAATTATTGGTGGTACAAGACCCGTCCTTTTAGTAAGAGGTAGTGGCATGTTACATTTCAGCCGGCTATGTTTTCGCGTTTTATGAGTTGTCGTCGGCCCATAGGAGGGGAGGACGAAAGGAGAGCAGCGTATCAGCATGACACAATAAAGCGGATGTCTATGTGCGGTGGTATTCGTCAAAATTTGATTATACGTTTGCCACACTATACAATAAAAAATGTCCTACGTTCCGAAAAATTTTGGAGCTTCACTTTCACACTTTTGGCATTTTAAACAGCCGTTTTTGCTACCCACTATACTTATTTGTGTTTACAGTTATAGTATACGATCATTTAGGGTACGGACTTACGTCTTCTGGAACCCGTAACAACTTGAATAGATATTATTTTTCAAAATATTAGGGGAGCATAGGGACAGCATCACCTGATGTTAAGTGCTCGCGTTAAATTGGATTAATGTTAAGAAGAGAAAGAGAAACGAAATAAAGTTTGCTTATATTTTATTTGCCAGCTATTTTTGTATATTAATGTTGACAATGACTAATCGGAGAGCGTCGGGCGCGGTGGTATCGCAAGTGGTTACGCCAGAGCTCTCGCTCACGGGTTCTGTGTGTATATATTTCTGTAATAAAAATATCAAAAAATATTCTTATTAAATACGACGCTGGTGTCCGCGACACCGATATTGGACAATTGATGATGAAGAAAAAAACTTTCCCTGAAGGATTTCGATCAGATGATCCAGTTTTCCAAACATTCTACACGTTCAAAAGAATTACATCCCATGTAAGCCTGGCATATAAGCTATAGAACAAAAAAGTTCCATTCAAATCCATCAATTAGGTACCCCCGGTGATTGGCGTGTACATGATATCTATAGATATACAGGCTGACTGGTGAGACATTTCATATACATAAAAAGTTGGACCCATCACTCATATACACAAAAATTGGTAAAGTTTGTATTCACGTTTCATTCTCATACTACATGTTTCGTCAGGTTAAATCGTCCATAAATTGATGAAATGATATCAAATATCATTTTCTTAATATACGTGTTTTTTTTAAAGTACGGGGTGGAAAAGGGGTTGACCTTTGATGGATGACTGCGGATACCATAAATTTACGCATAATTGTTTGCAGATGTTTTGCTCTCTCCCAAGCCGTGATATGATGTTCAATTCGCCGGCAGTGCGGCATGATCTATAAAACCAAATGTTAACAACAAAATGAACATTAAAATATTACTTGAACTAGATTTTGTCTATGACTTCATGTGAATGTTTAAATTAGCTTCCTCAGGCTTAAGTCAACAATTTATTAGGAATCTTGCATCAATTTATAAGTCATAAAATAATTTATAAGGAGTAAATTAAATTAAAATTCATATTGTAGTTTTGTATGTGCATACAACATGACTAAACATCTAAAAACCGCGTGATTCAATCATATTTTAATTTGCCCAGTGTCACTCACGCTATCAAGATGATAATGTTATAAAGCAGACCCATAATGATACAAAAATTGTTATTTTGGGTTTCATTAGCCTTAGAAAGACGCATTCCTATAAGTGTGATTTCTATACGGATATACCCCTAGTTAAGGAGAACATATATATAACTGGTAAACAGTACACGCAAAGCAGAGGGAAAACTTTGCCTTAACATGGCTGAATGGTATTCCTTTGCCGAGGAAAAATCCACGCTGGATTAAAAAGAGATGCACTCGTGTGTGAACGCCACTGTATCTTACTGCGAACAAAGGACGGGGAAAACATTTTCTTGTTAGCCACGTCTCACACTACATGTGCTATGATTTATTCTATATTTAGGAAAAAAATATTTTTATCGAGCTAAAGGGTGCGGTGGAAAAGAGCGGTGGGCCAGGGCCAATTAGAACACCTAACCAAAATTTTGTTTGGTCCTTTAAAATTCTTCTTAGTGTTATTATAATAATTGAAATAAAGCAATTTATGGCAATTCAAAAGAAGATTAAGAGTTCACAGCATGGGGTCTTTTTAGGGTTCCGTAAACAAATGAAAAAAATAGAACTTTTTTATTTTTCCGGACTTGTTTTTATACTATGGAAGCGAAGAAAATCCCAATACAGCTTCATCGTACTTCTGGGAGTGCTCGTCGGGAGACGAGACTGGGTCGAGGATCGAAAGAGTGACCGACCCCCATCTCTCCCGCTAACGAAAGAGATGCATCCCGATATGAGAGTGTCTGTCACAGCTAATTAAACTATTCGATTCGGATTGCATCTTTAGTATGGTCATTTTACTCACAGACAATGGAAATTATATGATAGAAATTTGGAAAGTATTTTATGAACCGTTAATGTAGCAAATTCCTGGGTTTCCTAAATGTGAATTTGCTGGTCTACGATTCGCCTCGTGATATGTCTATCCTATTGTGTCAACTGATATTACAAATTTTCTTGCTTTATTGATTAAAATATTTTCTTGATGCGTAATGGACAGCACTCGTGCTGTAAGGTTCTCATCCAGTTTTATTAAAAATGTAAATAATGAGTTGACATAATCAAAAATGATTGCAAAACATACACGATATTATCTTACCATATAAAAATATATTGCCCAGGTGTTTAATTAAGTTAAATCACAGATCCTACACCTAAATATAAATTTATTGGCCACACCAACACGTAGCTCAGTCTACATGTGTCCTTAATATAATATTGCCCCTTTACCTGTTCAGTTTCAGATAAGTAAATATTTAAAACCTAACACCAGACACGAAGCGATTTTTCGCTCCTCGATGTGGCTCCATCCTAACAAATCTGTACTTATAATAGGGATGTCTGTCTTGGAAGAACCCCTCTTTATGTTCCATTCAGCGTCTAGAGGCACGACTCAGCAACGACATCCAATTCTGTACACCCCCTCCCCCCGCATTCTTTGATATAATATTTGATCAAATAATATTTTACATTCAAAGAATAACGATTTAATAACCTCCTTAGAGATATAATTGATATCGAAACGTACAAAAGGTTTTGAAACGTTGTTTTCACATTATTAAAAATGTATATTTGTGAATTGATGTTTCTTATCGCATCTGTATATCGCTATAATTATATTTTAAGACTATTGCAATTGATAGTGTTCTTAAGAGCTCATCTTACTATTGATGTATTATATTAAATAAATAATAAAGTATACTTAGGATGATTTAAAGTGAAGTTCTGCCATCGAACTTAATAAATTAAGTTACCTCAGTGTTCATTAATATGTCAGCTATGCTGTCGTGTTTGTGAGCAACCGCAGACCCATTGGAGGAGTAGATGTTTTGTTCTCATATCTGCATACAAACGTATGACAATAATGCAGATATTTATGGGTGTGGGTTGTTTTAAAAAGCTCAGATTCCTCGTTTGTCATCCTATACTATAAAAAATCCATTACATGTTTATTTTCAAGCGTTTGTCATTTTCCTTTTAGGTGCGGTGGGGTAAAAAATATGTTACATGATATGAAAAAAAAAAACCTTTATCTTCCACGTCTTCATCATCCTATCCTTATTCCGCTTCTATATCATTTGATATCGGGGTCGGCTACCTGATCTAGGGGATTTGGTGAGGGCGCCACTCTTTACACAGAGCGGAAGACGCTCTGTGTAACGAGTGACGCCTTTATCATTAGTAATTACTTTATCATTAGTAGATAAAGGAAATTTGATGACCGGCCGGCTGGTACGAGCAGCACGGATGATTCCGGCATAGACAGCGATCGCGGATTCTAATCCTGCTCAAGTCATAAATGTTTATCTATGTATATGATGTATATTTGTGTTAAACATCCTTAGCATTATTCGATAGTTTAGAGACAAGCTTTATGGTGCTTAGCAAGGGGCTGGGCTAAATAATAATGTCTGGAGACCTCACGCGATTCGATTAAAATAAATGTCTCCTTCAACTAAAAAGAACTACTCATCTGAAAAAATATGTAAAATATCTATGGGCGTTTTGCCGTTCCATAACCCTCTACCTCTTGTCAACATTATTTTCTTAGTAAATTCCTGTTCTATCTTCATTTTGTTCATTTATTTACAAACCATAAACATACAACATATCTCATAGCATTTCCCTGCAAAACTGTTTGCAAAGTTTGCCTGTAGCTACGAGTCTAGTATGTTGGAATTCTGTATCTATATAATTATAACCTAACTATTTATATAACGACATTAATCTTTATATTGAAAACTATTCGCTTGATATTAATTACTAAGTGTTTCGAGTAGATGTCTTTCTAATGCCTTTTTGAATTTGAGTTTGTTTGACTCGAGCCGGATATCTTCGGGCACAGTGTTTAGGATGTATGGAAGTATATATTTCTACTTCATTTGTGGTAGTAGTTTCCCAGTCCCATATATAATATATTATATACGCAGACATGTCTTTAGTTGCACAAATGAAGCGCGATGAGGGATCGACCTCGGGGGACCGTACCCCCCGTCGTCATTTCGCCGATGTCATAAATTTGGCAAATGCGAATCATAAATTCCACCATGCACTAATGTAGCGGAATGTCGGGCGAAATTTTCTCGAACGTATTTTGCGGTGTCCTTATTTATGTATTTTTTGTGGTTAACTGTTCATATCTTATGGCAAAGCTATGTTAAAACCGTACCATTTTTAATCATATTGATTTGAGACTAAATATAGACTAAATTTATATTCTATTTAAATGCAACGTTTGAAAAGAGAAACGCATTCATTGTATATTTGCTAACTCAATTTGGTGATACAACTGATGGTTCAGAGGCCCATATTTATTATTGTCATAATAAGCAAACGGAGACTAATGTTGGCTAAACTAAGACTAATAAGAGTTAACTCTTATTAGACTTAGTTTCCCCCAATTTCGAAATATAAAGTCACCAGAAATACTGGCAGTGGCATTATGCAAACCAGCCATCTCTCTCACTCACATGATAAGCGCTGTTTTGCTGTCGCGTTTCGTGCTGTTTGTGGGTATCCTGTGTCCAATTGGAGAGGAGGAAAGGAGGGCATCGCATCTGCATAATAATTATGCAGGTGTTTACAGGCGTCAGCAGTCATCAAGCGGCCCCGGTAGACGGTGAATGCTCGTCGGGCGACAAGATTATATTTAGGTCAGATGTGTACCAACACCTTACATATATTGTAAAAACAGCGAGCCTAATGGTAGACAACCAACACACAAAAAAAACTAACGTTAGTACATATATTTATTCATCAGATATAACATTTGCATAATAAAGAGTTTTCTTTTCGTTTTATAGAAAACGTCGGAAACACGGGACAGGAAACGTAGGGCGGGCGGCGGAGGAAACCGCCCTAAACATTGCGCTACATAAATCACTTCAGTTGGCTGCCAACCTGGAAAAAAAAGAAATATTTTTAATTTTTTTAATAGTTTTAAATAGTCTATGAAAATATAGTTTCCATTATAAATTTGCAATTATAGGAGGACCGAACCCCAAAAATGTTCTGTTTCGATCAACCTAGCGGCAATATTCAGAATAAAATTGTCCTTTTTAGTATCCTTGTATATCTACAAGGATACTATTTTATACATATTATTCACATGCGTAAAATTATTTTGTCAAATTTCATTTTTACTTTCAAACAGACCTACAATGCGAATGTGGAGGCATGACCAGATTGATGACGAGAGTTATGAATGTGGATGAGGCAAGGAATGTAAGGATCGTGATGTGTGGCTCTCCGTTCGCTCTGTCTTCCCCATTAAGGAAATCGCTTGAAGGTGTGGTGCTATTGTTGTAGTAATAGTCTGTGTTGTAATTATACATCGGGTAGGGCACCCAAAGTAAATCTCTGGAACATCGAAAAATGCTGACAGAATAGACATGTGAAAATATATTAAAAAAACTAGTACTCCGCGAATGCCAACAGAAGTGAAAACTTCAACAATTTATCATATTTTCATTCATTTACAAAATTTATTATTGAAATCAACGCATTGTTTAGTGACATGTGTGACACGCCGTTTGTGAACAGATGTCATATATCCGTGGTGTCGGTAACAGTGTCGTGAGTTCAATGGCTTATTCCCAAGCAAAACATTCCCAATGCACCAGAATTTCTCACTGCAAAAATAAAATAATCTCCTCATAGAATCATCTATAAGAAATAACATGATTACAAATGGTTCTGCCACAAACACTCCCAGATAATTAGTGATAATCACGACCAGGCTCACTAATCACGCGGGGGTGGAATATTTTGAGAATGTTTACGCAAATGAAGAAAATGCAATCGCTCACCATGAACCCGCAATTTGTAGGTACAGAACCCGATGCGAAATTATTTTTGTAGTATAATTAAGTAGCAGTCGGTGTATTTACTTATTGCTGTACTTGCGAATTTCTTCTTTCCCTCCTCCATTCCCATGGGCCATAGGAAGCTCAAAGCCCGCGCGAAACAAATAACAAGTGTATGGTATGAACGATAGATACCTCCCCTGTTATGCTGGCACCCGTATCTGCTACAATACATCATCGGTGTACCTCTCAAAGTATGCTTACTATCATTTTTTTATTTTACGAAAGGCAAGCAGATGTATCAACTTATTGCATGCCGAACGATTATAGCTGAGAACGTGCCTATGTTCCGTTTTTCTATCCAGAATCTATCCATGAGCCATTCAGATTCTTGCAAACCGCATGAAGCGTGACAATGTAGCCAACCTTCCTACCTTAAGCCGCGTCCCTTCATACCGATACTATGTAAGCTATTTTTTTTATAGAATAGGGGGCAAACGAACAGTCGGAATCCTTTTACGACTACCGACGCCCATGAACACCCACGTAATTACTATGCCGATGCGTTGCCCCCCCCCCCTCGCAATGGCCACACTTACTACGGTATTTTGTGAGCGAGAGGTACCTCTCCGGACGTGCCGGCCCAATTCCCTTGCATTGGAGGATGTGCACCATGTATAGGACTACCGCTTCCTACGCAGCATGACACTACCTCTTCCTATCTTCCTAACTTATGTAAGCTGAATGTACTTCCTCCGACATATTCTTCAATTCGGCAGCATTACAGCAATGTTAAAAACCGTTACAAAACGAACAAAGCCGCTCACATCGTCTATTTATATTACAAAATAACTAGATTACTAACTAACTATTAGACAATAAAGCATTTATAAAATCCGCACATGTCCGCAGGTGCGGAAACGGTGGCGGAAGTGGCGGATGTTGCGTAGCGAGGCTAAATAAATATTAATTGCAATAGACAAGCCGGCCAGATAGTAAATTACGACTTAGAACCACTTAGCGTATTTCCCCTGGCGATAAATATCGATATTATTGCTTATGTTCTATTATAGCACGATTGTTATCGACAAAGAAATATTGATTCGTTTCAAACTGGATAACATAGCCTTCAATTATCTATGTTATGTAATTCTTTTTAATATAAAGTATAGTAAATTATATACACACATATATATATAATCCATATCTTTGCTAAATTTCATCCAAATCCGTACAGCGTTTTGTACGTGAAGTAATGACATACAAACTTTCGAAGTCATTAGTAGGGTTTGTATAAGTGAACTTATTTACATATTTCAGTAATATGTTTAACGTCATTAATGTTTCATTAATTACTGACTCTTGTTGAGTTAAAAATGAATATGTTATACCATAGATGTTTCATAGTTTTCTATTATAAACCCTATAAAATTGTAGAATAAAATAGCGTTTTTGTACTGGCACCAAATATCGGATTATATTAATTCACATTTATATTATCTTTTAAAATATTATAAGTATATATTAAACTAGGACATTACAAAAACAATAAGTAAAGATAAAATAAAATTCTTAGCTCTAACCTATATTACTTTGATCATTTATATCAATTACCAATATGTTAAGTCGTTATTTAAACAATTTTGGTGTCAAACCAAATAAAGCTTTAGGTATTAAAATGATAACACTTTAAATTAAATAGTTGTGGCTTAAAATATACCTTATAGTAAATTTGCACCTCAAAGTAACTTATTAATAATGAAAACAAAAATAATAACCTAACATTATCGCGTGAATCTACAAAATTATATATAGCGATATCAAGATCCTTAATTTAAAAACTATTTATATTTAATTACAGGTAAAGGTAAGCACTTACACAGCTTCGAAAGAAACACGTGCGCAAAAAATATTCAATGTAGTGAACATGCATTATTATCTACGGTGTTTACATACTCTGTGACGTGTATCGCATTGTTCGATCGCTGAGGGGGGACAAAACAAAAATGATGTTGCAAAAATATGATATAAACGAAAAGCTACCTCGGTCATTACATTATAATACCAATGTACGTTCTTTATCGCCCAAAATGTCCTCAGGACTAATTCGCGCAGGTGCTTTTGTATCATTAAAAACTCTTTATTATGCTACTTCATTGACTATCGCGACTGCCATCTTGGGCGCCATATTGTTTTTGAATTTATCGCCGTAATTACGACATGTTACAACAGGATACAGTGGACAAATGGAATTATGTGAAAGCTGTCCTTTATATTAAAGCGACAAGACGTGGGCTCCAAAATATTCGAAATATTAATGCTATCATTTTAATTGTGTGCAGATGAGATAAAATAAAGCGAAGTTTGGCTTCTTATAGTGTCGTATGTCATCACGATGTTATAATAGGAGTGCTGGCTTCATAAAATAATCTACTATGCGTAGTGGGTACCTATATGGGTTAACCTGTACCGTATTGGTTAAGTAACAATTATTACTGTCAATGTGTATGTTACTACAAAGAAGTACCTCTCTTGAATGTAAATAAAATAGTAATAATAATGATAACAATAAATCTTTATTTTCTTTTACAAAAAATACATACTCTATAAACTGTGGCCTGAACCTTCTCTTGAGCATATTTAATGCTTGTATTGGATGATTCAGCTCTTCCATAACAGATCCTACAACCGGAGCCATTTCAAAACAAAAAAGAATTCTTTTTATTTTTATTTTAACTTAATGTATATACTAACAAATATGTCTGTGTGTGTAATGAGTGTGTGTGTGTGTGTGTGTGTGTGTGTGTGTGTGTGTGTGTGTGTGTGTGTGAGTGCGTGCGTGCGTGCGTGCGTGCGTGAGTGCGTGCGTGCGTGCGAGCGAGTGAGTGAGTAAGTGACTGAGTGAGTGTGTGTGTGAGTGTGTGTGTGTGTGTCTTTGTGTGTGTGTGCGTGCGTGTGTGTGTGTGCACGTGCCTACCTGTGTGTGTGAGAGAGAGAGAGAGGAAGAGAGAGAGTATGTACGTGTGAGTATAAATATATGTGTGTATGTGAGACTGTACAAGAGTTGTGTGGCACTAGCCCTACGACAAAGTCTTGGGTTCGGACACGACACCCCAGGTTGACTACGACAAAAAAATAGCCTCTTAAATACCTCATTTCTTTTTCGCTGCTACTTTGCTTGCGTAAGACTCAACAGCTGCATGAGCTGACTAAGACGGGTATCTATATTATCAGGTCAGTACGGGGACCGAAATAAACAAAAAGTGGATGTCTTGCGAAAAACTCGCATAAATTCCCTAAAACTTCGAAAGTGACTTTTTTCAAACTGAGTAGTATTAAAAAAAGGCCATCAGTCATCATTTTTGGGATCTACAGTATCGCAAATTGTAAATATCATCATCATTACTAGACCCTATCGGTCCACAGAAGGACATAAGCTCCGATGAGTGCAAGTGTGGCTGATCTCTGCAACTCGCATACAGCCCAGTCCGGCCAATGTACGGAGAGACTCGATTTTAATCTACGTCTGTATCACATTTCAATGCAAATCCGTTGAATAGTTTATGTATATATTCGTATTTGTAATGTCGTTAGCATAAACATATTGTCGCCCTAGCTGAATTTCGACCGCGGCGTGCATCTCCGGCGTATAGAGACGACTGCCGGACTTGTACACAAGTGTATGCGCATTTTACGTCTACAAAAACCTTTAGCGGAGTGATAATTATGACCAAAATGTCGTGTTGTTTATCCTGTGTAAATTATATAAAAGTATCAATTAGAAGTTAATCTTTATTGACGACCAAAGGAGTACTGATAATTTTTTAGATTTATATCTTTACTGTTCAATTTTTATCGCCCTTACACCCTCTACTCGTAAAACTCGGCTTTTTATTGACAAGAAACCACCTTTAAATGATATTTTTAGAAACTGTTTAATGTGGCAACGTTTTGGAATTGGTGCTACTGTTTTGTTGTGTTTAATAATGAATAGGCTTGTTATGTTTAGCAGTTATAAGGTAAAGGCTAAAGACGATGATGATAACTATTATGAAGATGATAATTATGTGGGTGATGGCCATGATGATGATGGAAATGACAGCGGTGATGATGGCCACGGTGACGATGATGATGGAAATGACAGCGGTGATGATGGCCACGGTGACGATGATGATGGAAATGACAGCGGTGATGATGGCCACGGTGACGATGATGATGGAAATGACGATGACGATTATTATAATAAATAAAGAAACGAAGTGGTTCGACTGTTGCATGTGTAGAACTGACTTTTCCAAGGAGTAGCCAGTTCGTGTAATATACAACATGGAATAAAATAAAACATCCAAAACAAAAAGAACGATTTTGATTGACGAGCTAGTCAAGTGTACGTACTCGTAAGGTTATATGTTAGACAAGTTTTAAACCTTGGATAAGTTTCAATGGTAAATGCTACATTGTACACTGGTAAATGTAGCGTTCCATATTCATCATACAGCCAAGACAACCGATCTCCTGCTACTCGCATCCAACCCGGACCGGCTACTGCACGGAGATCGTCTTCCCACATGGTGAACGGTCAACCAACACTTCGAATTCCTAAACGCGGCCTCCACTCCAGAACCTTACTGGCCCATCTGCCATCTGTTCTTCTGAGTGCGTGACCAGCCCATTGCCACTTCAGCGAGCTTATTCTTCGCGTGATATCGGATATTTTACTTCTGTGCCTTATGACTTCTTTACGAATTTTATCTAATTCTATTCGGCCGAATCATGGCCCCTTAATTTAGGACTGTTCCGCAGGTTTGCGGCAGCTTAACGGGCTATTGAACGTGCTTTGTTGGGTGTTTATCTGTACATTCCATATTACTATAAAATAAATGACCTACTTTTGCTAGTCGTTGTTCTTTCGATTATTACTTGAATTTTCCAGATTTTTTTTAGTCGATTTATTTTGTCTCCAATGGTCAAAAATTATTTGCTTACGTTAAAATTTGTCTTATATAGTTAATTGTGATAATTTCATTGATGTATCTGTGTAATCTCATGTACAAAATGTCAAAGTTTATCTATTCACAATTCTACTAAAATCAGCTTAAATTTATGTGTACTTTTCAGCAAAATAACCACCACAAAGCTAGAACGAATTGTATTATGTAGTTGGAAAGCACTCCCTAGTTTTATCTCTCTTCCTCTTATATATAAAATGAAAACTTCGAAATCTGTCTGTATGTATGTGATCGATTTTCTCAAAATTCAGTTTATTATTTTCATGCTGTTTTCGCCCATAAATAAATAGAGCGTTACATAAGGAAAATTTTATTGTAGAATTTATTCACGGGTGAAGCCGAGCCGATCACTACTACCTTATATTTATGAAATGGAATTAATTTTGTTAGCATTTCTGTAATTTCATAGTGGCTCATGGTGCCTATAGACATTCGTATAAATGGATTTTTATCCCAAAGCCTGGATACTGAAAAAACCCTAACGAGATTTGGACATAGAAGCAGTATTCGCCTTAAATGAGTAAGTTAAAAATAAAATCATTGTAGCAGCTCAACACTCTACACTCGATAACAAAATAATAAAGGCGAACAAGATGCCTATAATTAACTAATATAAAGTTTCTCGTGAAACTATTATCTGTGAAAACAAGATAATGATGATAATTTCATTAAAAAACCACCACCCATGAGCGTAGCATTAGATGACCCATTAGAGCAGGCACCGTAATTCCACCCACAATTAGAATAAATTACAATACAATCGGAGCGATCTTAAACCTTTCAACGATATGGCCGGTCACAATGTAATTAAAAAGAAAATATCTTAAAAGATCAATGAAACGATATGGGCGTGTGTAGTTCCCAACGATCCCCGAAACATGAGTTTAATCACTATTCATTAGGGACACTGGGGCGTGTTGCAGATAGAATGATGTTCATTTATATTTATGGAATTATATTTGATAAAGGTTATTTTTGTATCTTTTGGTACAAATTCTACATAGCCTATGTGGTAAGATCTCAAATGTTAATAAAAGGTATGTTTATTTTGTTTTCTAATTTACCAATACCTCCCTTTTATTCAAAATATATTGCATGCGATCTGTTTCTCAGTTATAGCCATTTCGTCCACCAGTGGGCCACGTAGCGTTCAACGTCTATACTTATTATAAAACAAAGCACCCAAATCTACCTGTCTGTATGTGACCGATTTTTCAAAATCTACAGCACGGATTTCCATGCGGTTTTCACCAATGGGTAGATCGATACACGAGGAAGTGTTTAGTGTATAATTTGTTCTCCCTTTATTCTCGGGCGAAACCGGGGTGGACCGCTACTTTAAACATACGTACGTAATTTTTGCCAATTTTTTTGGTAATCCTATTAAACTTAATGGTGGTTTGGCCATTATCATCTTTGGGATTACGTATTCATTGGGATTTTTTTTATGTATATACGTTAAAAAAATCCCAATATCCACAAAAACATAATAAAAGCAAAATTTGTGTTGAAAACAATTTTTTGTAATACACTGTTATGTGTGATATGAGAAACCATCCGAGCCCGGTGTCCCCTACACGTTACACTTAAACGCAGAATATTATGATAATGCATGCAGAGTGAAAGCGTTAATTCGGTTGGTTTAACAGTCTTTGTTTCGTACGAATATTGCGATAATTATATGTGTACAGAATATTATTTCGTAACTAATATTTTGGGGTCATTGGTTTACGTGCTCGTTATGTTATTTTAATATTCATGTAAATGTTAGTGATAACGTCGGGTCGCCTCTAACACGGACGTTGGTCATGGATTATAATAATTTGATTAACGATCGACGCATAATAATAAATGGTTACTGGGTTAAAAGCGTAGTGGGTTAAACATTTGAAAGTAAAAAAATAGAACCTGATCTGCGAATAAAGTAGTAATTATTTTAGTAGATTCCTTGTTAATCTTTTCATTAAACACATACTTTTATAGTACAGGAAAGCAAACAGGGAAGATCTCCTTGTGAAACCGTGGTGAATATCGATGTACACAAATATTTATATAACCAAAGGTAATAGATGTGTTGCCCTACTCCACCCCTAACAAACCGCCGGAAACTTACAAACTAAACCATGCGGTACAACCTCGTGCTAAATCCATCACCAATCACTATCCGCATGTCCACAGGTATCTAAATATGCCCATAACTTAAATTGAAATAAAACTAGTTGCTATATGTTATCGGTTTACCTTAAAACAAGAGACTATGGATGCCCTAAACAAAGCATCACCACGACTTAAT
This sequence comes from Eumaeus atala, assembly GCA_017140195.1. NCBI lineage: Eukaryota > Metazoa > Arthropoda > Insecta > Lepidoptera > Lycaenidae > Eumaeus > Eumaeus atala. The sequence continues at coordinate 721,580 of JAFELO010000385.1, read as the reverse complement.
GCAGATGCGTATCTCCGCATTTAAATATTCTCCCAGGCACACCAGCTACCTCCTCTTGTCACAACATCTATCTCCTCTGGTCACATCAGATATTTCCTCTGGCCACAAAAGATGTCTCCACTAATCACACCAGGAAAATACTGTTAAAATTGTAATCTACCAATTAGGTACTCAAGTGTCTCTGTTGCAATTAGGTACTCAAGTGTCTCTGTCAAGATATTTACATAGTCTGTATTGTGATGACAACAATGACTGCTGATGGGCATCAGCAGCGATTGCTTGTGTCAGGCACATACAATATCCAGTGCGGCGCTGCAGGTCACGAGCTGTGGACACCTTGTGTACCTCAGTGATGTGTTATAGCTTGCCATACATGTATACGTAATACTCCTCAACTAGAGTGTCTTTTTCGTTCCGCTGATCTCACACTACACATGTAGCGTTTAATTAAATGTTAATAGAAATTCACCGACGTTACCTTCTGTAACACTAAATAGAAAGAAAACAATATTATGACCACTTCTTGCCCGCGTAATAATCTCATATAATTATGTCGCCACTTGCGTTCGATAGAACGAATTAAAATAGAAAATTTAATTTTAACACAAGATGGTTATCGCTTAAATATCGTGTTAGTTTGGTTATCACCAATCCCACCAGGTGTGTTCAACCCACGTTATGCTCTAACAGCGGAAGTGTGAATGACTTGATCAGTTCACGCCCTCCCCAATTTGGATGTGATATCATTTTCGAAGTTACACTTCTATCAGCGCGTTTAGAAAAAATAATGTGTGTGAATGTTTATGCGCGCGTTCACCGACACGAGAAAGAAACAAATAAAAAGATATAAAAAGTCTCCGGAGTTTCGGATAACAAGGACAAAAAAGACATTCGCTTTCATTAAAAATATTGTTGCCCTGTGCAGCCTGTGAGCGAGAAAGCATAACTAATCATCTCTTTCACTCCATCGGGCGATGCGTTCTCAGATCAATGAGAGAACCGTTGTCACGTAAAGTTATATTGTCTGCTCTTTAATTTTATAGTTGAAAAGGAGCCTTTGCTAGATTGCCACTAGGTGACCCCAGTAGGGTGACTATTAATTTCCAAACACTATGCAGATTAAATAGTTTTTTTTTTCGGATGAACCTAATACTGTTTGGCGGCGCTTGTCCAGCCTCAACAGTTAGACTGACTACGAAGACTTTTGTGTCTTTAGGTTTAGGGAGACGATAGAGGTACAGACCCCCTCTTTTTCCGCAGATGGGAAGAAATGTACCGGGTTGATTATGGGAAGCGGTCCCCCTCCCCACACTAGTGGGACGGCGCGCGCACGATGTCGTTTAAGTTGCGGTGACGTGGATAAGGATAATTATGCTCGTTATTATGCGTGTTAATGTTTGGCTTAACTGAGGGGGCCTGCATCCTCACCCCCCCTGACGGAAGGGGTTGATTTGCTCTACAAATCAGCAAAAAACCGTATTCTTAACATCCGTACTCATAATATAAAGCTGAAGAGTTTGTCTGTTTGAACGCGCTAATCTCAGGAACCACTATCTCGAATTGAAAAAAACATTTTTGTGTTGAATAGTCCATTTGTCGAGGAAGGCCATATACCGAGACGATACGGCCGGAGTTACGCAGGTGAAACCACGCGTTGATGCTAGTGTACAATAAAATGATAATGCATTATCTTCCTTTACGCCATTAGCCGGGCTGGCCATTTCGCATACCGTAAGGAACGTGACAGCATAGCCAATAAGTTTCCGGCACGTATCATCACACAACATTTTAAAGATATCCCGTTAAGATAATAAATTTTCAATACAAAAATAAAATAACCCATTTGAATTTGAATTTGAATTTGAATTTTTAAAATAACTCAAACTTGACGTTATTCAAATGATGAACATTGCATAAATTGAAAATGAAATAAGAAACTTGCAAATTTTACAATGTTCAAGAGTTAAATTTAAGCAGCTATCGCAGTAGGTACCTTACGTAAGACCCGGCTGAGATTTGAGTGTTTTGGACCAACAAGACTGGTTAAGAGAGTAATAATAAAAGGCAGTTGGTCATTGAATTAAAAAATACCAAGATACACAGTCAGCGTCCTTAGCCGTCCGTATAAAAGATGTGCAATTGTCTAATGAGGTAATCTGTAAAAACAACTGCAAACCTTACGCGCATGGTGTAAGGTTGACTTTGCAAACAAATTGCAATGTTCATGTCAAATCACGGTCTCGCATTCTTTTCTATATAATATTTATATAACACCACCCTTATATAAACATAAATTTTTATACATTTCAAAATAAAGAATCATTGATTCGATTCTATGTTTTGAAATGTATAAAAACATATATTTTTTTTCTAGATATTGCATAACCTTGTCGCCGCTTCTATCCTAGTACTAGATAAGATGATCTGTAACAACGGACTCTATAGATTCACAGTTCAGTATGAAATCGTGCTTCTTATAGTTTTGAAAATATATGGATTAGGTATATATGACAGTCTATAAAATGGTTATAATTTTGTTGTTGTATATTCAAGTGACCAAGGCTCCGTGTACATTATTAACTAGCGATCCGCTCCGGCCTTGCTCGTTAATGTAAACAAATACAATAGATTGTGTAACCTGAAGGTAAGTAAATGATTACATGATGATGATATTATTATTATTATAACACGGGCCGGGTTACTACCGTAACAAATTATATACTACCTCCCTCGAGAACTCCACTATCTATTGGACTGAATATGGTGGTATTGCATATAAAAATCCTTTCAGTTAGTTTTGAAAAAATCGATCCATCCTGGATGCGCCTGTGAATAACGAGGGCCAAGTTATACCCTAGCACCTCCGGGAATCGCTTGACTCAATGGGGAAAACCGCATGAACGTACGTTCAATAGACCTGGAGAAAATCGTTCATACCTACATAAAGCCTCTGAGTTCTGGGGAATTTGTTTTGTATATAAGAAGACAGATATTATAGGAACTGGGAACAGTTAGCAGTCTGGACATCCCGTAGATTTTTAATCATATCATAAATTTATTAAGTCGAACACATTGCGGTTCAAAGTCTTTAACTTAAATTTAAAGGAGCTATTTTAGAACCGCATAAAGGCACGCTCAGATTTAACCAGATTTCCAACAGTTAAACTTGACAACTTATTTTTTTGGCTATAAAACGTTCAGTTTCATGTCCTCAGTTTACATTATATTGTTCAAAATGTCTACTATCTACATTGGGAAT
>JAFELO010000385.1:619808-717993 GCA_017140195.1 Eumaeus atala | reverse complement strand
TATAGAATAGGGGCAAACGAGGAATCTGAGACTTTTTACTACTGACGCCCATGAACAACCACATAATTACTATGACGATGCGTTGCCCTCCTTTCCCTCCCATGGGCAACCTGCTACGGCGGTGTTAAGTGAGTGAGAGGTACCTCCCCGGTCGTGCCGGCCCAATTCCGTTGCACAGGATGATGTAGTGTTGTGCACTTAAATAACACATAATTTTAAAAAAAGACTTGTCTTGTTACGCCTGAGAAGTATAACTTCTAACATGTATACATAAACAAAAACACACTTTTTTCTTTATTGAACTTGTAGTACATGTGCGGGTTCAAATTCGTGGTCATTCAGCCCCTATCCTATAAACGGGAGTTATTAACGACCTGCGTGGCCCGTTTGCGCAGTTAGTTTTAACGCCTAACGCAATCTAAACTAACAATCGTTTAATGGGAGAATTTGTCAAATATTAGACAATAAATTAGATGTTAACGTACACATAACCCGTAAAGCGTTGCAGACATCGATGTCATATAAAATATAGATTCACAACATTAGATGACTTTCAGAGCATTTAAAGTGCGTATGTAATTAAATATAAGAAGAACTTTCGTCCGACTATTCTAGTTCATCTAACGCTTTACGTCAAGATCCTTTAATTTAATTTTAGATTAATAGAGGAAACTTTGACATTGTAAAATAAACTTAATAATAAAAAATATTCCCATAAAATATTAAACGCTAAGCGCTGTTATGGCGTATGCAATGATGAAGCATGCCTTCCCGTGCAGGGCTACTAGATTAAATTCCATTGTTGGTTAAGTAGCATGTATGTACCATTTTAAATTTCTAACATATGAACCTCATCGATTAAACTACATAACAGAAATAAACATACCGTTAACTTAAATAACAATGAATCTATTTCTTATACTCACGTCGAGGTCTCGAAGTTTTTCGTTTTTCGTGGCTCAATTTGCATTACGCCGTTATCTCCACGATCTGAATGGTTAATTGTGAACCGCTGATGTTTAACCGTCCGGTAATCAGATCGGTTACACGCAAACTGAAATCTAATTCTCATGGATAATGGCTGATAGCCTCGAACATTTGTTTTTGAAATGAGTTCGTGTGATTTTTGACCAGGTCCAGCAGCAAGGCAATCGAAGCCTCTTGATGACCACCAAAGCCGGAAAAGCCATAGACCCGGGCTGGGTCTAGCGCGGTCCACGTACTCGAGTAGATCGCTGCAGAGCAATCTGTCATGAGTTTTTATAAATAAGAAATAGTAATTATGCTATAGTCAGAGGTAATGTCATTGTTGAATTGAGCCGCCACGACCAGGTAAGTACCTCACGCTCGTATGATACAGCTATGCTGTCGCGTTCCTGCGGTTAATGAGCTGGAGGAGGAGGGCGACCCTTCTGTATAACAATGGAGGTGTCTAGGAGCCTTGGTAGTGCGTTTGCCCCCTTTTTATACAATGGGGGGGGGGCAAAAGTGCAATCGGAGCCCTCGTAAGACTACCGGCGTCCATGAACATCCACGTACTTACTATGCCGATGCGTTGCACTCTCCCTTCCCCTCCCACTGGGCCGCCGGCTACTCACAAACAGCACGAAACGTGACACTGAAGATGTCACTTTACGGCAGTATTATGTGAGCAAGAGATATTTTGGAGAGACCGTCAATACGGTTCTCCAAAATTTGGAGACTAACATCATGATTGTGCCTACCCAATTTGGCTGCAATGCAACAACCACTACTCACTACGAATTAAGCAATAAGCAAAAAAATAACCCCACAAAACCAGACGCCATATTTCAAAATGATTTAATACCTCATAATTTTTACAATTCACTATTAATGTATTTGTGTAATTAATGCATTAAAGACATTGTTTGGGATCAGTTTATGGGTCAGTTAATGGGGATCTAATTGTGTGGGATAGTGGTATCGCGTTAAAGGTGCGTTTTAAATGCTTAATGGCCTAAAAAGATATGGAATTTTTATTTGTCGACGAATTGAGTCGTATATTTCATTTTATTGCTTTGGTAAAAAAAAACGGACAGGCGGACATACAAAGTAGCTACCGACATCTATGGATGAATAAAACAAACTTTTTTCAGAATAAGAGGACAAGACAAGCAGTTGGATGATTACCGACGCCTGTAGACATTCGCATAATACTGGGCCTCTGGAAACTCACAAGCCGCTTAAGTAAGGGCGTGTCATGCTGCATTACTGTAGACCTGGGCCGGTGCGACCGCGGAGGTACCTCCGCCGCACATGACACCGCTGTAAAATGACAGTTATGCTGTCACGTGTCGCGCGGCATTCGTGTAGGCCGTGGCCCAAACAAAGACTTAAAAAATCATGACCCCCTCCTTTATTACAGTCAGCTACAATTCACATAACCCCTCGGACACAGAGGTACTAAAAATAGTGTGAAATTTCAATAGCAATTAAATAATTGTCCGAATGAAGTACCTACGTGCGCATAATCATTATTTTTTACCATGTTAGGCTAATAAATTAAACTTCTTTTACTGACTTAGTAACTGCCTTTTGTACGTTTAGGTAATTCTTATAGGACAATCATTTTTTCTGAATTGGAATTTCTAAAACGATGTATATATAACGTTCTTTCTGTAACGAAAAAAGTATTACGCGTGTATTTTTATAGCATGGGGTCAAATGAGCAATCGGAACTATTTGGTGATTACCGAAACCTATTAACATCCGCTTGCAGATATTTTGGAATGTCTGTTTTATTTATTTAATTTAAAAACCCTAATGAACGCAATAAAAGAATAAATAAAAACTGATTAATTTTACTCAGGCCAAAGCACTCCTAAGACTGCTATAAAATGGCTTCTACATGCTTTGGCGAAGAAAAAAAATCAATTTAACCCCTAAAAGGACGTATCATATTTTCTACCACCCCACATTTTGGCGCGATAACGCGAAAGGGACGGAAGATAACCCCACGTGTAAGAGAGGGAGGGGTGAAAAACAAGAATTGTTGGAAAAAAAAAACATGGACGCGAAGTGCGTTGGGGTTGTGAAGTGGTATATTAGTTCCCGACGCATTGAATAACCCCAGCGGAGGCGGCATATGTACGTGCTTGCTACGAGAGATGGGATCAAAATAGTTAAGGGTACAATCTCACTTGAATCTAATAAATCTAGCTGATGGGCAAAAGACTTTCCATGGTATTCCTTTTATAGTATAAGGGGGCAAACGATCTTTAGAGACTTTGGACGGCTGCCCATGCCTATGGATATTACTGTCGTGCAGCGGCCTTGCCCTTCTTTCCACGCTACAATAGGCCAATTAAATGAGATATTTTGGTAAAATTAGAATAATAAAATAATTAAATAACGTCGCAATAATTAGAATAGTTTGCACAGATCCCCATTGAAGTCTTTCATTTGAAATTTAACAGACAAATTTCCGTTTCACAGTTTTAGGTTTTAAGTACCTTAACTAAAAAGTAAAGTATCGAATAACTACTCGGTCGTTTGAGACGTTTCACCTGTAAGACCGACCTTAGAATACAATCTGTGCGCCACAGCTATACAATTGAACAAACGAACACTTATTTTACACCTAACAGTTGGTAAATGCTAAATACTCGCATTGTATTAAACTCGCATGAATACAATTCTGAAAGGACATCAGCGGGGTAAAGCGTTACGCCAGATTGCTGGATAGCTATTTGTACACTTTTGCACATCACATTTTCAACCGCACGTTAAATTGTAAATAATCCCATAGCCTACGGTATAATAGATCGAAGCTCATAGCGTTCGATTGATAATTGTCATGTAATTTTATTTTTAAGTTTAAAGGTCACGTCACAACCTTACAGTTAAGGTAACAAAAGAAAAATCTATATCCGTCAATCGATAAGGCTTAAGAACTGTGCCATGGTGTTAAACAGTTGAATTAGGGGTAGGGCGTCATTAGGGGCCGCCTCCCCTAATAACGAACAATCAATGGCGAGCGATCATTAGCTAATAAGATCTGAGCAGTTGATTTTTAATGAAGTGTATAATTTTGTGAAAAGATCTTGTGAAACGAAGATCGTGCTGGGCTGTTTCTTCATAGTACGGAGCCTTTTGATTACTACCGACGCCTATAGACGCTATAATACGCTATTAGGCCACAGGCTGCTCACGAACCGCACTAAACACGACAGCAAGTCTGTCACTTTACACTTAATGCGGTGTCATGTGAGCGAGATGTCCCCGGTAGATCTGCCCGGTCGTGCCGCCCCAATTCGGCTGCAATGCAGTTGCTAGTTTTTACATAATTTAAGAACGGCTGTATTCTTTTTTATGACTTTGAAGAGTATTGTAAGGTAAGGCCACTGCTGCATTGCAGCCGATTTGAATAGATCCGGCCGAGGACGTACCTCTCGCGCGTATGAATAGTGGCTAGAAGCACACAACATGGATACCAGCTTTGAGATGTTGGTAGCTCAGTCACGTCAAAGATTGGAAAATGACGTATACGTTTTGTTTGTGCGGATATTTATAGGTGTATAATACTTTCCATCACCCGATTGCCAGTTAGCCTACAAGACAGTAGATCTAAATTAAATTATTTGGTTTATTTCACATTGACATTAGGCCTGTCTTGCCTATAGCTCTGTGGCTGGCTTGAGTATGTTCATGTGTTCTTAGTTACTGTTTTAGATTCTTAGTTGTATAATTGTTTACATTCTTAGTTGTATAATTGTTTACATTCTTAGTTGTATAATTGTTTACATTCTTAGTTGTATAATTGTTTACATTCTTAGTTGTATAATTGTATGAATGTCATATTTAGACGATATGGGTTATATACTCCACTAGTTGGGAGGCGTCTTTGACTTTAGTATATAGTATTATTATCGCACATTTCATCACACCGCGTAACTACGGTCCTATTAGTCGAAGCGTCATAGTTTATAGCCTTCTTACTACAACTTGATATATTCTTCTACTTCCTTGATAAATTGACTATTCATCAGAAGAAGAATTTTTAAATTGCATTTCATAGTTAAGCCGGAGAGGCTCTTACTCACATGACACCGCTGTAGTGACAGCTAGGTTTTCGCGTTTCGTACGGTTTGTGAGTAGCCAGTGGAATATTGTAAAGGTGGAGGAAAAAAGGCATTACTCCCCCCCCCCTCATCCCGACATTGTATAAAAAAATCATCACGGTAGTTAGCTACACGCGTCACTCTACCAAACATAACCTTAAATTCACATAAAATACCTTCACAACGAAGGAAAAAGTAATGCAAAGGAATCAGTACCAACTACTATCTCAAAATTGATCTCGAAACCCACAACAGAATAAACACCATATCTTTGTATCATAAGATTCAAAATCGAACAGAAGCTCTTAGAGTAAATTGGTTTTTTACACAAGTACAATATACACTTTAGCGCGTGATGATAAAGCTTTATTTTGTGTAACTGAGGGTAAGGGTACCCTCACATAAGTTAAGGCCCAAGCATTACGGGTGACGATGCGAAGTTAGTGGAAAGAAAGGGGAGAAAGGAAGTGGAATAACGAGGGGGGACGCCCCCCTCTCCTGTTTTGGGTTTTCAATAGATGTTTGAGTTGAGCTCGCGATTTAAAAGGTAGACAGGTGTAGTTAAGCTCGTGTGGTTTTTATTTAAGAAATTCTCCAGAAGGCTTCAAGATACGTAGATTCTTTTGAGATTTTTGTTAAAAGCCCTTTAGAAAACCTTAATTGGAGATACCTATGTACCTCAGTCGCGTTTTAATTACATGAAAGTGGCTAACAGATGCGTACGACTTATGTCAATAGATGTCGCTTTTGGGGGGCGAGGAAAAATGTTACCTTGCCCGTAGTTATGCCGCTGAGCGGCACGAGGTAAGAACCTGTTTACGTCCGTGTGAATCTGGCCAATTTATCATGGGGCCTATGGCACATGGAAATGGAGATACGTATGTTCGAGGCATATGCATAGATATCAGAAAAAATCTCTATGGGGTCATGCTTTCAAACGGAGGTACAGTTAAATTACCTAATGATAAAAGATTGCCTACTTAATTGTTCGTACGTGATTCCAACTTTGGTAGGATTATCCGGGGAGGAACGGATGTTATAAAGCATCGAATAACTAGACGGTTAACTAGACTTATTTTATGCAGACTGCCACTGATGCTCGTCCAGTTTTTTGGATACAAAAAGTATGTTAAATATTTAATTTCCCACGCGACGGCTCTTAATTTAATGATATTTCATGCTGACTATTTTACTCGCCATATACGATATACCGCAGAAAACGGGAGTTATGGTATTCAGTAAATTGCTACTAGGTACCCATAAAACGTAAAATGGTGAAAGCTATGTTTCTCTGAAATTGTCGCTTCTGGCCTCATAATTGTACCCAATTATAACATAATGCCACGTCGGAATCCATATTAAGTTTAAGTAAGCAATTGTGACATACCCGCTGTGGTTATGAGCGAATACCTTCCAAATGACAGCTTTAACGGGAAGGAACGTGGAGGGCACCTAATGGGATGTGCCTGCAATTGCGTTACTTTTTATATAGAGTATTTTTATAGCATACAAACAAGTAGACGTTTGTAGCTATTTATTGTTATTGTCAGTGCCGATGATCAGACACACAGATCTGTTGTTCCGGGGCACCTCACCAAGGGCGGCACTGGCGGCACTCGCGGTGGTCTTTGTGGGAATTCGGCGCTATAATTTGCCGCGAGCCCCACGCACCACTGGACCCCACCCAGAACCAGTGAAGGCGCGTAAATGCGTTTCGCCGCATCAACAAAAAAAAAATGTCCAGTGCAGCTTCATCGGTGACCATAAGACATATCGCGCGATAGTCTAGGTAAGATTGTGGTCGATAGGGGTACATATCCCCCCCCCCTCCTTTCTTGCAGGTAGGAAGGACGCATCCCGATAGTTATTTAAGATTAGCTAAAGTAACTGTTATTTTCTTGGTCGAGTGGACCGGATCCCGTCGCGCCGAGCTCCATAATGAAGGGGGTAGCTCACGCACGACACTAAAGTTAACCTTGCATTGTCTTGGGGGCGGCAAGAGCTCGTTGAGCTATCATGACTGGGGGGAACTCCCCCCCCCCTTCCACCACGGATAACGCCGGTATTTGTGAGCAAGAGATCCAATCCTGCTCTAATATAGCAATGTCCTTTGTCTAGCTGTATACACGTCGATGTTTGTTTGTTTTCTTTTTTTTTTTTCGGAGGTACCTAATACTGGTTGGCAGCGCTAGTCCAGCCTTAACAGTTCGACTGACTACGAAGACTTTTTGTCTTCAGGTTTAGCGTCGATGTTTGTTTGTTTATTTGTTCTTTATATACTACGGTAGGAGACAAAGGTGGATCTTTAGCAAATTTGTAGAGAATAGGCAAGATGACAGATTTTGGATGCTCATTTTATAATGTTGGTACACGAAGTAGTCGTCTATTTCACGGAATAACATTATTTGATTAATAAATTTTTGATACTTTTATTAAATTTTGGTGAAAGTTTTGATGCGAAATGTTACATTTACCACAACCTATGTTATAATGAAGCGCCATAAGATTTTACAGAATTGTGACATCACAGTCGTCCTATGACAAATAACTTAATAGGATAATACAGAAATGTGACATCACAGTCGTCCTATGACAAATAACTTAATAGGATAATACAGAAATGTGACATCATATTCGTCCTATGACAAATAACTTAATAAGATTTATCAATTTCTAACAACAGTCCGAAGTTGGAAATTTGGCTGTGTCCGCGAGGTATACTCCGTGACTTGCAGACTACTTTAAGCTGTCGGTCTCATTTCTCTCCGGTAGTGTCAGACTACCGTCCCAATGGAAGAGGGAAGAGAGAGGACATTTGTGTGTGCGCTCTCATTTGACCCACTACAATAAATAATGCACAGTTGATTGGATCTAAAGAAGGGGGCGAGGTATTCTAAATTCATCTGGGAGGATTATGACCATATGACCAAAAAAACAGTTTCTATTTGCTTACGAGGACTAGATACTTCACAATAAGGCCGAATAAGCCGATACTCTTCAGCATAACAGCCAATTAGTGGCTGTCACAAGTAATTGTAACAAAAAAAAATCACATACAAACTCACGCTAAACTGAATCTTATCTCTTATAGATAACGCTACGGCCTCTACGGCATAGAGTATTAAAAGACAATGCAACAAAGAAAAGATGTCTTGTAATGACGTCATTAAGTCCTGTCATAGCTGTCCAGACGGGGATTATCAGAGCACTCGGTGGCCCTTCGGTGTTTTATTAACAACTAGCAGTTCGCCCCGGTTTTGCACGGATATTTTACAAAATATGGCAGAAATTACTAACTCTAATTTCGGCCTCGTAAACGATTAATACGTTACCATGACAACAAATTTATTGTATGACAGAAAGACGTCTGTCGTGACAGCTAGTTGTCAATAATTTCTGCTATATAAGATTTTAGTTTGTTTTTTTCCATACAGATCTCTAAAAGTATTTAAAAATCAATGTTTATAAAATAAATTATATGTTATAAACATAGGCTGTATAAGCCTAAGTTTATAACATATAATTTATTTTTAAGGAATATAGGTGCAAACGAGAAATCAGAGTCTTTTTAGGACTACCAACGCCAATGAACATCCTATGTGGATTACTATGCTGACGCATTGCCCTCCCTTCCCTCCCCAATGGGCCACCGGTTACTCACAAACCCCACGAAACGCAACACCAAAGATGTCACTTTACGGTGGTACTATGTGAGCGGGAGGTACCTACCCGGTCGTGCCGGCCCAGTTACGTTGCGTAGCAGGATGTAGTGTTCATACACCATGCAGGACACGACCTCCTCCAGTGCAGCATGGCACTTCCTCTTCCAAAAACATAGATACATACAGATATACCTAGCAACTTGGTTTAACTACTCCGTATATTTAAATATTAGTCCTACTAATGGTTCATATCCTTTGACGCACAAAATAAAGAGGCCCATTGGATTGGAGGAAAGGTGGGCAAAGGATTCGCTTGACATGCGGATATCTATGGACGTCGGTATTCGTTTGTGTAGGATAAAAAAAATTGAACGGGTGTGAGATTATTTTTACTTTAACCCCAAAAAGATTCCTGATCTCATACTGAACTGTCATTCTACGGAACTTACATATGGAATGAAAGTCAGTTTGAAAGAAACATAATAATATTTCTTTCCTCTTTGTGTTTCACTATGGTTTTTCTTGTTTTTCATACCTTATTGTAGATAAATTGTTAAAGTTTAAATATGTATATTTTTCTTTTGCCCAATAATTTTATTTTATTTTTGGATTATATTGGTAGGATATCTAAAAGCATTTTACTCGTCTCTTCTTTTTACTCCGACTTGTATTCTAAGTTATCTATATATTAAAGATAAATGTGCAGAGATATGTTAACTAGCCACACAATATTATATTATGTTATTTATTAATATTTAAACATATTCTCCCGGCGCCGCGGCGTAACGGAAAGCATTTTTCAGAGCGAAATCCACCCTCATATTACACGACAAACTCAAAGGGCTCAAGTTATAAGTGTTAGCGGGCAGATTATAAAATATTCAGAAACTCTATAAGCTGGGGACCTTACTAACATATATCATAATGTATTAATTCATAAGACGTTAATTATTTTCAACCATAATCGGTATGTAAAACCAAGAAATTAACTGAGTAAAGGATAAGAGAAACTCCCTTGAAAGCTTTGTTTATATTATTTTCCAATGAAATCTAAAATTTGGATGTCCAGATTTAATGACAATACAAATGCTATAGAGTACCTTGTTTCATTAAAACTCCTCTGTGACGTTTACTTACAATACAACCTCATCTCTAATACCTTACAGCAGCCGTGTAAATGTAACATAGGTGGATGACTTAAGGATAATTATCCCTAAGTCATCCACCTATGCAATGGAATTGGGCCGGCACGACCGGGGAGGTACTCCTCGCTGACTTGAAACCGCCGTGAAGCGACACCTACGATGTCGCGTTTCTTGCGGTTTGTGAGTAACCGGTGACCAATGGGGGGGGGGGTGAAAAGGAGGTAGAAGCATAATAATGCTGATGTTCATGGGCGTCAGTAGTGGTTGACAGGGCCCGATTTCTCGATCGTCGAGTCACAAAATTTATTAAAGTACTCGCAGGTTAATTACTCGTCATATAATGATATTTAATCAGGTACAACAATGTATGTATTGTTTCGGCGTTATATATATATATATATATATATATATATATATAAAGCTGAAAATATATATATATACCAAGTATACCATTCATAATTCGTGATGCCGGCCGGTGGCTCATTGGAGAGGAGGAGGAAAGCAGGACATCGCATCTGCGTAAAAACAATAATGTTTATATTTATGGGCGCCGGTAGATGCCAAAAAGAAAAAAATATGCATATATCTCTGCATGTATCATACACACGAAAACATGTTATTTTAAATCGCTACCGCTTATGAACTGGACACCGTATTAGAGCGCGGTTCGTTCTCCTCCCACTTTTTCTTGGCAGTTTTGATGCATCGTAATATTTTCGTGTCAGGCACATGCGCCGCCGTGACGTCACATGATATATTGGCTTCCCGCCATAAAAGAAAATCTTCGATGACTCCTCGTAATTTTTTTTCATTTCTATTATTTCTTAATGCTATAGTCATGTTGATTTGCTTTGAGCAATAGGTTTCCGTTTACAGTGTAATTCAGGGAAAATTTATTTATATATTATTATTAGGCTATTGCAGTTGTGAAAAAAATTTATGGCTGAACTCCTAGAATATAAAGCAAAAATTATCTGAGGTCTAACTTAGTATTTTGATCAAATACCGCATCTCCATATATTTGAAAAAAAAAATCAAAAAATACAATTAAAACATGTAAAGGTTTTGAAAATGTTACCCTTTTTTAATTTTTATAGACTGATTTCGGTTGACCTTGGTCAACCTTACAGGCCATCTCTATCTTTCGTATTTTGAAGTCTCCGGAATTTATTCCGTCATTTTCCGGATGACGCCCGTACGTGATTATTCGTGTGTATGTTTAGCAGGTATTAAATTATGTGGTAAAAAAAAGAAAAGATCAATAGCTTGGGGTTCTTTTTCCAATTAAATTAGTCCCTTTTTAAAAAGCTTCAGAGAAAAATAAAAAAGACATTATCTTTATAACGATGTCTTATCATAAGGAGATACCGTGAAAATAACAAAACCGGTGGAAAAGGAGGAAAAAAAACAAGTAACTACAAAGGGGGGGTGTAAGCTCTCGTTTCGGGCTTCCCATCTCACGAAGTCTACCTCATATGTATGGAAATAAGGACTAAGCCCGCGACGAATAGGGCTGCGTGCATAATGACGATTGTCTTCGTTCATATTTTAAAGAACATTTGTGAAAATTAGGTACCTTTTTTTGCATAACACTGGCATGATGCAACTACACTGTCCCGTTTCGTATGGTCCATAAACTTTTCCAACTTACAGTAGCAGTTACGTTTTAGGTTTAAAGCATCAAATTGCTATGAGCGAAGTTGAGCTTGTACAGTTTAAAGAAGGATTTACGTTATAACCTTAGGTGTCAGGTGTGTCAGTGACGTATTATGATAGAACACTTGTAAGTTCTCATAAAATTAGGAAAACCACATCATTACCTCAGTATTCTTTACATGATTCGCTTACAAACGAACAAAATATTACAAAATATCTAAAAATACTTTTTAGATAGTATGTATATGGTCTGCTTAAGGTTTCCTTTAATTGTTTAAGTTATAATAAGGATGTGGAATAGGAAAGCGATCTTTAAACATGGATCAACCAATAAATAAGAAAATAATCTGCATTTATGCGTTTCTAGCTGTGTACGCGGCCTTACATCGTATCAACTTATATAAATATACGTCAGGTGCGCTCAAACTTGGGTTTACGAATTTATTTTTCTCCAAGATATTACGCGGAGGAGATTTGTGGGTCTCACACAGTCCCCCCCCCCCCCCCCNNNCCCCCCGTTTTATTTACGCTCACTCGCTACGAAAAAATGGGAAAACGAAACGAAGATATATTGGATAAGTTGGGAGTTCGCTTAGTTCGGAATCACATGAAGTCATTAGTTTCAAACTCGAAAGACCTATATATTGTTTCGCTTGGATCCGCAGGTGTTCTTTGATGTGAAACTTCATTAGAATCGTGGTCATTTGAAACGAAAAACCGTCGCTTTGAGATTATCTGAAATTTTAATCGCACACTTGGTACTTATGCTAATTGAGTTCGTATACTTTTGTTAAACTTACCAAGTACAAAATATTTCTAGAGACGGGTCAGTCTTTAGGTAGAAGACGATTGTCATCGATGTTCTGCAGTCGACAATAATCAGCAGCTGATGATCGCAATCACGAACTCGATAATTATGTTCATTTTGATCCTGATGGTATCATTGAACTAAATTTTCTTCAAGTGCGTTGTGTAGTTAGAACATTTCGAATTTTAAATTTAGAGCAGCCATCTTTTTTTATAGGCAAATTTATAAGGAACGTTATTTGCCCAAGAAATAATATAATTTGCCAAGGTGTTACGTACATTTCTTGCTCCGTTCAAGTGGAAATAAACAAATATTCAAAGGCAAATATAAAATTACTCGAGGTAGCGCCATCACGTAATACATCACGGTAATCTTCTTACGGCGTCTCAATTCCGAGGCCTACCCCCCGTCCCCCTCTCCATGGGGATTACCCCCCTCCCCCGTTACAGCTTTTAGAATAGTTGAATTGTTCCCGTTTAAAAATATTTTGTTCCTTTTTTTTAATTTAAAAAGGAAAACTTATTGTGCGACATAAATAAAGGGATTTAGTTATATACATTTTTAAATATTGAGTTTAGTAGTAGTTTTAGAGATTGAGTAGTCTAGTCTCAGGCTTCTTATATTTCACAATATCCGGGTACATTTATAAATAAATATAAGATATTACTTATTATAATATGTGGATGTTATCGGGGTCATAGAAGTATTAATTTTTGCTCTTTAATGATACGCTGAATGAGATATTAAATTAGAGATCGGCTTTGCCCGTGAATAACAGGGATTAAAACCGTCTTTGGAATCGCTCTATCTATAGTGTAGATTTTGGGAAAATCGACCTCATACAGACAGCTTTTGGGGACTTTGTTTTATATATAAGAAGATAAAAGACACGAATTTTATGGTATCCATAAGGAATGTAATGTTTAAATTAATCTGAATTTCTACGTTGATTAATTACACAACGTAGAAATTCAAAAGTTAAAATAACGTAAATCATTTCGGCACAAGTTTTGGGTGGAGCATTTCTAGAGGATTCAAAATAGCAATGAGAAAATATATAGTATAAATATTAGCTGTATAATTTCACCAATAAAAAAGGCTGTACACTTGAGCTGAAATCGTGTAATCTGTATACGCAATGGACGGCCTTAGGCGGCCCCTAGACAATCAATTAAATTGCACAATATTAATGGAACCTATCACATTTGCGTTCAGTCGTGTGACATGAATCTATACGACCGTAGATGTTGGTCCGTTATTGACCAGTAATGTCCTCTGCACAATTCGTCATTTTGTGCAGTGTAAAAAAATAGAATTTTCGATACATGTATTATATATAATACATGTATCGAAAATTCTATTTCAATTCAACTAGTGAAATGTAGATATTATTGATTTACTAGCTGAATCGGCAAACATTGTATTGCCGGGTTGGTTGAACAAACCTCATCACTTAGGGCTATGAAAAATAGATAGCAGCCGAATGTTAGACCTGCTTAATATGCATATAAAATTTGTTAGAACTCGGTGAAGCCGTTTCGGAGGAGTAAGGTAACTAACATTGTGACACGAGAATTTTGTTTATAAGATCAAAAGATAATAACAAAATTATTTTGTTTGGTTTTCTTTTTATTTTATTTTCGATAGACGAAGCACGGACCAGTTTATGACCCCAGGGCACGGGGGTCCACCCTCGTGATATAATCTATCCAAAGTACACCATTCATTTTTGGGATAAAAGCAAATTATAACTATCATAGGGACATTGTAATTTTTTTTATAGTATAGGAAGGCAAATGAGTAATCGGTGTCTTTTTACGACTACCAACACCTATAGACATCTGCATTATTGTCATGCAGGTGCGTTGCCCTCCGTTCCTCCTCTCCTCCAATGGGCTACCGGCTATTCACATACCGCATGAAATCTGGTGGCATAGCTGTTACTTCACGACGTTGGACTATATACTTAATATTAAGAAGGAAAGATGAAAATGTCTGCAATACAATCATGTGGAAATTTATAGGCGTCAGTTCCCATCGATAGGATTCTACTGCTCGTTTAAGTAAACGAAGGCTTTATTTTAGAAATTAAAACCGTCATAGGGATGACTTCTCCTAACTTCAGTATGCCATAAACTCTCATTGTAAGTAAAGAAAATATTTTCAAGCCAGCTTAATTCAGCCCTAACACACGAAAAAAACATAATTTACTTATACCAAACCATCCAAGACATTACCATAGGTCTAACAAGACACAATGGGCTCGCGAAATAGCGCCTCCCTAGCTCGAAATTGACCAATTTAACACGACCCCCATCTCCCCAAATCGTCGATATCACGAGCAGGGAAAGTGAAAAAGCAAGAAAAGTTAGGGGTCAAGTTAAGATGGCGTATCGCCACCCACTTCGCGTCACTCGTCTAGTGATTGATGACGAAGGCGGGGCAAATCCAATCATTATCCATGATGCATGGCCGCTGGTACATCACTACTCTTCGTTACAATGTGATATTACTTTTTTTTATCTGTACATACAATTATATGTGTTAACATAATTAAAGTAACATAAAATTGAGACAGAACTGTAAACGCTTGCGATCTTACTAATGGGCAAATTAAAAAAAGGAATTAAATGTGTTTGTAATTAGAATATGAAATATAATTTTCAAATAAATTATAGAATCTGCGAGCAGATTGAAAGACTCTCAGAATCAAATTCAGATTTTTACATTTATTCGTTTTCGCTCATAGATTGAGAAAAATACCAAGCTATACAGTAAGCTTCTCAAAACCGTTCATTTAAAAGATGTGCAACTGTAAAAACAACTTGAACACGTGCGCGAAAGATTGACATTTCGAGGAAATGTGTTTTGCACATCTTATTATCTGAATTATAGAGAGACTTAAAATAATACACGTTAGGTTGAAATTGAAAAAAACACGTTTATCTGCAGTCACGGATGCTTTACAATGACAGTTGAATACGAAATCGTTTTAAATATCTTGTATTTTTGCAAATCAATGTTTTCAGTTCATGCTTTCTAGAAAGTTGCGCAATTATGACAATTTGCTACTAACTAATAAAAAAGAACTACAAGCACAACTATGAATTATTTTGTGTATAGAAAATAAGTAGAAGACCTAAGCTTTACGAGACCTTCAAGAAAATAAGTTTATTAATATTCATTTATACTACATAGTTGAAATCAATGAAACCTCTGATGTTGCGGAAGTCTGTGTGTGTTGGTGATCACCCGTATCAGGTGACCCGACTGCACATTTGTCTTTATGTTTTTTATAGCATAAGGGGGCAAACGGATAATCAGAGCCTTTTGATGACTTCCGACGCCCATGGACATTCGCATGATTGTCACGCAGGTGCGTTGCCCTCCTACCATCCCCAAAATGGTCCACCGGCTACATACAAATTGCATGAAGACGATGGCGACGCTGTCACTTACGCCGGTACCAAGTGAGCGAGAGCCATTGCATAGGAGGATGTAGTGTCATGCACCGTGCATGGTACTACCTCCTCCTAAGCAGCATGGCACTACCTCTTCCTAAAATGTTCTAAACAAAATATTAATACATTAAACAAATGCCTAATAAAAAGTCCTATAATCGCTGTCGAAACGTTTAGATATTTAAAAGCATACAATTGGATAGTTAAAAGCAATACATCTATTCTTATTGTAAAACGCAGTTCCTTACAAGTCTGTCTGTCTGTATGTGATCGATTTTTTTTTGGTACATAATTCGTTATGGTAACAATTTTATGTACAGATGAAGCCGGTCACAATATCTGGTATGTTGTTTACGAGTGAAGCCGGGGCTGTTCGCTAAGAATAATCATTGCAAATATTTCATACAAAAACTTCGAGGCTATTTTGGTTTCTAATTGATCTGTGGGGGTATGTAATGTATTTTGGCAGTTTCGCCATTGTACGTTACTATGACAACAAAAAATATACATGGTGTTCATTATTAAGACAACAACAACACAAAGTCTATAAAGGGGCAGGCAGAGTGAAACCACTAACTATTATAATACGATATACACTTACTTTTAAACATTAAATTAACAATTAATGAAAATAATGAATAATATATCATACCTACGCTCTACGTTTGCAATGTGTATTCTTGTCTCCTTTAAATTCCGAAGTTCACATGACATTCGAAATTCAATTTTCCAAAGGGCGGTTGATAAATAAATTACTTTTTTTCACTTCTTTCATTGCATTAACGTCACGCATCTGTCTACATAGAGACGTTGCCTAAATATTTCATTAAGTCCCATTTAATTTAAAAATTAATATATTTTTTCACTTATGTTGATTATGTACACTTTGTTCTTAAATAATCACAGATTCATCTGGGTCTAACGTTCCACTCTCAACAAAACTCAATGAGAGACTGACTCTTTAACAAAAAAATACATCGGCATCTGCATTTTAAATTTAGAATACATTATTATCAACCCTTGAATAATTAAAAATATGCGCGAACTCAAACGTTGGCGAAGAATTAACCCTTTGCATGCAAATTAGTTTGGCGCGAGAAAAAAAATCACGACCGGTCTTTCGCTCCAGGTGCTTTAACATTAAAAAGATACAAACAAAAGTTCGCTGTGACATTCGCATTCGTGTAATAATGTTGCGAAACAATAAACATTTATGATATAACTAGCTGTTCCTCGCGATTATACCTGCGTAGAGTTCTAACGAAACAAAAAGTAATTTTATGAGTGACAATAAAAAATATAATACTGGCTAGGTGTTCTGACCGTGCACGAGTCTTTTCACCCGTGAGAACGTGAAGGGGGGGCATGATACTCTCCATGAGCCAAACTTTCACGTCAGCCCCGAGGCCATTCTATATAATGCTTGCGAGCTGCCCCGACGTCAGAGTCATCGGAGGAGAGACCTATCGATCCCTCTTGCCATAATAATTATTGTTAAATTAGCTATTATAAACACTCTCATATCGGGATGCATCTCTCCCATCTGCGTGAGAGGGTCGGGCCCTCTTTCAAGCCCAAACATATTCTCGACTAAATAAAAAGTGTTTTTGTGTGATTCGCCATATTATAGACAGCCATATTATCATATATAATTAACCATATTATCATATTATGACAAAAAAATATAAAAACGTACAATTCTCGTTGGAAACATGAACGAATTTTATCAACGTCCTTTTCTTGGTATTCGTTGAAAAGCTCGGCTTTTGATAGCGTTCAATATGAGAGTCATCGACTATGCGATTTGGATAAATATTTTGGTGAGGTACTTCAAGGGATACCAAACTACCCTTACTCATCATTGGTCAATTGTTCCAAAGTCCATTAATATACTTATTTTAGCCGCCTTTTTGGACTACCCTCGGTAATTCCGGACCGATAAAACTTAGGAATCTTGAATAATCAAAAATTCATAATTTCTGAAAGGCCGGCCGTGTGTAGAATCTAGCCTAGTGATCAATTATCATCAAGTAGCCCAACTATCACTAACAATATAAAAAATAAGTAAAAAAATCTATTAAATTTATTATAATATTATAATTAAAACACAAGCATACGCACATTTTGATTTAATTTGAAACGGTTCAAACGTTGGCTGATTTATATAAACCATTGTCTATGAAATTAAAATAAATAAAAAACCAAAATTATAGACCAAGACATTGACTGGAACGGAAATTCTTTCAAAGATCACCAACCACCTGCTAGGGGACAGAATTTGAATTTGAATGGCACGCGGAAGGGTTCAAGACAGTTTGAACATTATTTCAAATATTTCTTCTAATCGTAAACAAAATCTTGATTCTTTGTCAATGCCAGATAATATTACAATCATACATTAATTATTATAAGTATTTGCTTTACAATTTTAAGTAATGTCTCTATAGGCAGCTAATTAAGTGACAGATTTTATAAAATAAAATGTAAGAAGTTGATGATGCTTAATAACAACATAATCCGGCTAAATAAAAAAAAAAAACTGTCGATTTTAACTAAAGTCGAAATATATTTCTGAAGAGGCGTATGATTTTGTGATTTAATTTTATCATTAACAGAGAAAAAAAGAAACATTTAGCACAGATGTTTAATCTGTGCTAAATGTGAGATTGTAATTAAGGAAAGGGCTTTCACATAAGTTATGTCGTAATGTTTAAGGGCTTTCATATAAGTTATGTCGTAGGCTTCTGAACGGCAAATGGAACCTACGACACTCGGCTACAGCTTGGGCGTTTTTCCCAAATTAGCTTCAAACATTACTTTTGCTGTCATTGCAGACAGATTCACTTTGCAAAATAAAAAAATTATAGCAAACACATTCGTCATTCGTACCGCATCTATGCTTTTTCTTACTCTAAGCTACTGTATCCATGTACTAAATTTAATTTTTGTAATTACCATATCAGAGACATTGTTGACACAGCTTCCAACTATAAACAACCCCATCGATTACGTCACAAAGACAAAATTCTCACGTATTTGAATACATCCGTTCTCACGACTAGAACATTTCATGAATACATTACGGCGTTATTAAGAAAAAAGTGTATTATCTATGCCATTCACAGATACTGGATGTAAAGAATGATTTAATTTGAATAAAAAAGTAAAAGGGTTAGCCATTCTGCCAAGTGTCAAAATTGCTCTTGGAAGATTCCAAATTTGAATATCGACTATTTTGCATGTCTATGTTCTTTTTATGCGCCATCTAGAAGGGTCAGGATAACTTTTCACACGGCGCCACAATGTTGTGTATTGATTTTTGATGTACCCTGAATATATTTGTATCGGTAATAGTATTAAATATTTTCGTTCGGGATGTCAAATATATTATAACATTTGTAATATATTCTCACTTTTGGCTACGAGCGACTTTTTGGTAGTTTGGTATAAAATTATTTCTATAATAAAAAAAATATTTTGAACATCATAATAATAACATAACATTATCAGCTGTAGATATTTAAACCTTCACAACACAATTTTTCTAGAATCTAGACTAGTATAGTCAAAAGAACTAGGAAGATGCAAATAGATCAGATAACATGTTTATACATAGCTTAATTCAAGGACTTCCTCCTTCAAGGACCATTACCAACAGATAGGAGAAGGGAAATAGTCGCAATTGTGCTATTTCGCGCCCATCTAAAATTCTTAATCTACGCTAAGCTATTGTTTACACACTTGTATAAATTAATATAAAGATCATTGATTTAGTAAGAGTGTATTATAATTCAAATGTTTACTTTTGTATAGCATTATCGGGTGAACGAGAAATCGGAGCATTTTGACGACTACCGACGCCCGTAGACATCCGTGTAATAATCCGTTAGGTAAGTACCTCAAGATTGCCGGCCCAATTCGGCAGCAATGCAGAATTGCCAACCCCTTATAACTAATATCAAAAATTAAGTATATTATTTGATAATAACATAAGTATTCAAAAAACACTATATCGAAGTTAGACAATGCATTAAAAACGTAAGATTAATTGTTTGAATTATAATAACAATTGGACCTTCAAAAATTATGAACAATAATTTATTAGTTGGCAGATAATAAAACATAATAAAAATAGGTTTGAATAAATTAATTGTTCATTCACAATCAATTGTGCGATCGTGGGTACGATTGTCTAAATATTTTATTATTTATCGTTTTGATTTTTATTGATTAAAGATGAGAATGTCAAAATTGATAGTATATGGTTGCGATTTAAAATATAATCTTGTTTAATTTTTAGGATTGTCTGTAGTAGTTTCGACTGGGTGTTTGAATAAAATGCGTGTGCTGTTTTATTATAACAAAATTTTAACACCTTGTTGGTTTATTTATCTTGCTAATAAATTATTCAAATCCATTATCATCATCAACCCTGAATCTGTCGCATTTTAAGTTCACAATTTCATTGTACGTATAGTATAATATACGAATAGTGCAATTATGTATAACAGTCATATAATTGTTAGTATTATAAAAATAGAGTTAATTAGAGTAAGTTAAGATTTCGTGCAAAATGTGTATCTATGTGGAACATATATGGTCCAAGTTCCTGAGAAACCTATTTTCTTTATAATTCCATATGACTGCGTGATCGACAAGTTTATATCGTTTCTGATTTCGATTTATTCTTAAACTGTTTCTTTATTTATAATTTCTTAGGCGCATTCCGAAAATACCGTATATCCCTTCGATTGTTCAAGCAGCCGAATATCTTTTATATCTAAAATACAATTTAAAAAACCTTTTACTGTCATAAATATAATCCATTGAACTGGCGCCTGATATATTTTGACGATGTAACATCTCATAACACGGGAACGACAATCAATCACGCCTCGTCAAGTTGATTTTAATTTTATTTTAAAAAATCTCAGAAAAAGACGGAAAAGAAATAGATTTCAATGATGAATGATGTTATATCTACATGTACTAGACCTGCATAAAGAACAGGATATCTCCATTTAACAAACTAATGTCATACTGCCACGGTTCTACGGTGTGACAACAAGCTTATAAAAATAAACGTATTTTTTCTTACAACCCACACGTCATGTTATACGTTTGCAAAGCGCAATGGCGGATTACGATGCCTCTCTAAATAATGTAGCATAATTTTCATGCTGTTATTACTAATTTTACGGGTCTCTCGTCCACCTCCACAATGATCAACCTTCACGTTTGATAATACGGTTTATTTTCATATACACAGCCCGCTGGTTTCGAATAAACACGAGTGGGGACAAAACGTATTGTTTCGAGCGGACTACTTTGTTCTCGAACATGCGACAATAGACAAAAACCGGTACTTGTGGAGGTAAAAAATTAAATATCCAAATTATGACGGTTGATCTCTTAACATATGCAAATACTTTTTAGCATTGAATAACAAATGCGATAAACAGTAGACACCTTTTGCATTACATCCTCTATTTTAACGTTTATATCTGGAGGGAAATTGTTTTTTTTTCTCGGAAGGACGCAATACTGACGGCGGTGCTTTTGCTATTGATCCAGTATAGTTCAGCTAATTCCAAACATTGTAACTACTTTCTAACATATCAATGGGTTTATAGTGGACGCCGATGTCGCTTAAGTAGCAGTGGTGGACATGAGCAGTGGGCCAAGCCCGTTAAAAAAAATCGAGCCTTTAATCCGATGTTTTGGGCGTCTCTTCGCTTCCACATCATAAAAACAAAATCGATACTAATTCGAGCTGGGTCTAATAGTAAAATGTATTGGACAGCTTGTTAGTAGCCGGCGGCCCATGGAATGTGTCGAGGAAAATGGGCTATTACTATACAATATAGAATATATGATTTTAGTGACCCAAAAAAGTTTGCTCGTGGTGCAAAAAAAAAACACTTGAAAATATTTTTTAGCTAGGAAATATTTTATATCATAGATAAACTTTATAAACATTCACGTAAACATTTCAACCTAAGTTTAGACAAGAAAAAACTACGCCAAATCCAAAATTTATTTTATTATAGTATAAAAAATATTGCTATTAATGCCTTTTCTTATAGTCCAATTTAAATGTCTGAAGAAAATTAAATACACTTAAAATTATGTCAGTCTATTCACTATGTTATCTGGTCGTAAATAATATTGACACACAAATGATGCCTAATAAAAAAGAACTTATAGTTATTTAAGTACCCCCTATAAAATCTTGGTTACCGCAAACATATCCTACCAGAGTCGTGATGTCCTGGGTTCGAGTCCCGAGTCGGACCCAAAGTGTTATTGGGAACTTTCAATTTCAAAAGCAGTCCGAAGACAGGAAGTTGGCGGTGTAACACCCCCGTACCTCCGAATTCATTAAAGTATTAAGATCGTATACCACATACTCACTTTGTCCCCTGTTCCTTCATATTATGCATTATCATTATCAATTGTAGGAAGATTGAGAGTTATCTTAAAACGCAATATTGTTTAACACTTTTTTCGTGTGGCAAAAACCATTACCTAAACGTTGGCACTATACAAATTCCTATGCCGATTAAAAAAAGTGTGAAAAATGTCAGTAATATAAAAATAAAGGGCCGACCACACCGGTCCGCGACGAATCGTCCTCAAACACTGAGTGCTCGGAACAAATTGACAAATCACAATAAGATGCTAATCTTCGACACCTTTGTGTCATTTGCATAATATTTGCGAACGGCTTAATGTACACCGGTCGGGGGGCGGTGGATGTATTATGAAATATCAACATCAGCACATTTTTCGTACGTAGATACTATATACGTCAGAATACCTTTAAGTAAGAGGCCATGTTGCATTACAGCTGAATACAGCCTACAAAGCTACTCTTGTACCTCCCCTGTCGTACTGCTCCCATTCAGGGTGAGAACACTCACATGATACCGCCACGAAGTCATGTCTATATTGACGCGTTTCGTGCGTTTAGTGACTTTATAGTGATCCTTTGGAAGGGAGTAGGGAAGAGGCTGTTTAAAATTAAAATTATATTACTCAATTTTGAGTTAATGGGAATAATGGATTTTACCTAATTATGTATGTATTATATTTCCTTTTCTTCGACCTATAAGTGGCACCTCCTGGCCTATGTTCGGGTTTCGACTATGTCTCGCATTTACAATTTTACATAAATATTAAAATGTATGTAAACAAAAGTAAAACATAAAATTCATTCAACGCGCGTTCCAAATTCAAATTATTTCAAATTTCGAATACACAACGAGCCAACTCGAATAAAGCGGGAAAACTTAACATGACATCGAATCATAAGAAGTCATTAGGCATTCGAACAGGGACCCCTAAATACGCATAAAATCCCCATACACCACGTTTGCACAAGCATTTTAGGCGGCTCTACACGAATGAAAATCAACTTTATTATTAACAAAACACGAGTAAATTTTCCTTAAAATAGACCCAAGACAATTGCCTACATGTGAAGTAATAAAGAATATGTTTCCAACCTTAACTCATACCGTTAGAGTAGAAATTCAAATAAAGTAAAGATCAACGTAAAAGAAGCGGGCATCTTTTTACGTCACATCTCCCCTAAGCCGGGAGGTGGGGTTGAAGAAAAACCCGCGTAGGGGTGTAGTAGTTTTTCGTTGAACCACTCGTTCGCGACACTCGCGTATTGATTTTTAGCACATGCTTGCGTTCAGGTGTTACTTATATAAACAGATTGACGGAATGTCGGCTGTATGACACGGAGTTATAACTTGTCTTCGCCTGTGCAGTATGCGCCGTGGGCTGGCACTGGTGAAAAATAGCTGTTAGTTTTGACCTCTCCACTGGGTACATGCGTTTTTTTATCCATAATTTTTGAAGTAGGTGTGCGGTGTGGAAAAAAAGAACAGTTTAATCCTGTGAAACAGCGATCGATCAATCGAGCGTACCGTCATAATGGCGTCGCTTGCGTCTTTTGCGCACACACAGTTTTATAGAACCATCACGATTCACGATGCATGCGCGCTGCCCAGGATCGGGATGGGCGGCGCTCTATGGGGGTGTCCTACGTTCAACACTGGATGGCCATGGGCGGATTCATTCATTAATTCAACACTCACACATTTGTAACAGGTAGTGCTGCATTGCAGCGTAATTGCGCCGGCACGACCGGGTGGTACCTTTCACTTACATGACATCTTCGGTGTCTCGTTTCATGTAATTCGTGGGTAGCCGGTGGCTCATTGGAGAGGAGGAAAGGCATATTAATTGTGCTGATATTCATGGGCTACCGACTACCGACGTAGTCGTAATTGGGCTTCGATTGCTCGTTTGCCCCGGTTATACAAAAAAAGTACCCAAGAAGCTAGTGAAAAATCTGTGCACACACACGGGTAACGTGAGACACGTCCCGAGCCGAGCTTGGGGCTACATTCAATGTGTTAGCGATAGACGTCATTAACAGATAGACCGACAGACAGATCAACAATGTCAAAAATTATTATTTTGATTTCTATTGCTCATAATTAGACAGTTTTATAACATTTTAGCTTTTACACACATACATTACAAGTATACATTATGACAATTTAGCTTTTATACACACACATTATAACAATTTAGCTCTTACGCTCTAGCATAACAATTTAGCTTTTACATACACACGTTATAACATTTTTGATTTTACAACCATACATTATGACATTTTAGAATTTACAAATATAAATTTTAGCATTTTAGCTTTTACACAAATACATTATTACATTTTATCTTTTATACACATATAAATTATAACAATTTAGCTTTTACACACATACAACATTTTTTTATGCGTGTAGTCATCAAACCTGAGTGCACAGTTAACCTTATAACGTGTATTAATTCATCACCATTCTTTATTTTCTTAGGAGGGCAGGACATCTGCATTACCTTTTGTGGATGTTTGTGGACATTGTCATTGTTGCGGACTGCTCGGTTTTTCGACAGCTCAGGTCAAGTTTCTTTTTTCATCAATACCACCGCTGGTTGTTCATCTAGAAACGCCAAAATGACCGGAACGCATTTACGTTTACCAATAAATTAAAAATTAGAATGGTATATGCCAGCGTACAGCCAGCATCAAAATGTTAACTGATTCACTTTTTAATGCTTATATGTTGTATGTATACAATATTTGTTCATAAGCATAGGGGGGGAAACGATGAATCTGCTATTTTCTGAGCACCAACGTGCTATCATGTGACTGAGAGGTACCTCACCGGTCATGCCGATCGAATCAGGCTATATAATACATGGAACTACCTCTCACTAAAACATCTGATCTAATTTGGTTCGATCAGCGGCTCAAATTGGGCTTCATTGCATTAGAGAAAAAGAACGAAGTCTTATTTTTCTGTACTTCGAGATGTTACGAAAATACCACGACTTTTAATGGCGACTGTACATCTATCTAGCTTTTGACCAATTACGAGCGAGCGCAGGGTAATAAAATGTAGAGACAACAATCGGTGGCGTCATTCAGTTTATCTCGATCTCCGCTCGTTACACTCTCCAGTCACTAATAAAACTATTGAACGTAACACCGTTTAGATGTAGATTACGGTAACTGCTGCCCACGGCCACGTGGACATGTAAATAGCCAGCACTTATTACATGCGCGGAATTATTTACGTGCCCACTGTGTATGGCCAGTTTCACAGTAATTGGTATAATAATACATAGGGAATCTGAACATTTGTATACTTTGTTTAATACTAACCTTGTGCTGTGGTAGTGCCCGCATAAAATATTGCTCCATCCAACCTTTCCTTTTTTTTAGATCTATAAATGTTCTAAAGTTACTTTACAACATTCACACCTATCTCTTTGGACGCGTGAGGGAAAAATTATAAGAGTAAATTTTTACAATGCGCGCGCACACCGTTATGCAAAATCTGAATACCGCTTAATCCATAGTCAACATTTTAGTTTTTCAGTTACTATAACGCGTAACAAAAATCTTTCAATGTTTTAATGAAATTTTTTTCTATAAACGTAGACAAAAGATTTCAAAAAGACTTTCTCTTGTTACGCCGAAAAATATGACTTCTACCACACACACACACACACACACACACACACACACACACACACGCACACGCACACGCACACGCACACGCACACGCACACACACACACACACACACACACACTTTTTGCGTCATTTCAATTTGTAAACTTTGTAAACTACGCCGTTTTGTATAAGCAACGGATTCTTTAAACTTAACTTACACCTCATAACATTTTGATAGAATTAAATTATTGATTTTTCAGTCAATCAGAACTGTCATATATGGGATATGCAGAGCGAACTGATTAGCAATCATTACCTTTCCTTTTTCATGTATAGGGGGCAAACGAGTAATTCGGACCCTTTTTACTACAATCGACGGCCATGAAAATCCGCATAATTACTGTACATATTCATCCTCTATAACCCGACCATAAACCACAGGAAATGGTACATAGCTGTCACTATGTGGCGGTCATGTGAGCGAGAGGTATCTCCGCGGTAGGACCATCATACCCGCTTGGCACTACCACTCGTTTCAATAGCAGAATTGCGCTGTGTTTTTACACATTTACCTATTAGACCTTATTTGGTATTTATTTGTTATTATAAATATTTGGACCGTTGGAGAGGAGGAGGAAAGGAGGACGCCGCACTTCCACAGTTATTATGCGGATGTTTATGGACGTCGTTGATTATCAAAGGGCTCCAACTGCTTGTTTGTCCACCTATAATATAATCATATATAAAAACAATAAACAAAGAACTTATTTAAACATAAAAAAAGTATTATAATTTGAAATAAAATTGAAAACAAGACGAAAATGCTCGTATTTATTTTTATTGTTTTATTTATAGAATAAGGGGACAAAAGAGCAAATGGATCCTTTTGATAGCTACTGACGTATATAATCACATACAGTCCCCCCAAGGGTGGGGCTGTATGTGATTATAACATATTTTTCACGGGCGTAGCCGGGGCGGAACACTTGTATTAAATATAATATGTTATCTTTAATTAAATAAGACTACACATTCGTTACAATGAATCCTTAACAATTTATTGACGTTCAATTTATTAACGCAACTTTTACACAAAGCAATACACATGTAAACATACAAATGTGGATTGTAGTTTTATCTGTAGTTTTATTACTCTGCGCTGTAAACATTTTAGTGCCACTTACCGTACTATGGAGCCTGGGATTAACTTTAAGTCCTAGATGCCCTTAGATGCCCTAGACCATTATCTCGCGAGGCTATTTTAAGAGAGCTCATAACTGGTACTCCACGGATGTTTATTATCATTGTTGACGCTTGCACGGTAAGGATTACAATCTACGAGACTGTTTTTAAATACGTAGATACGAGAGATAATTATGAACACGTTGTAATACACATATCGGCCGTCTTCGCGTTCATTGAAAGGGGCCTGTCCAACAGTGGACCGACAAGGGTCGATAATGATGATGATTATGACGTGTTACATACACAATTAGAGAGTGCAAGAAAATGTTACAATTTTCTTATGAAACCCTAGATATTTAGGGATCCGCGACCACAAAGCGTGTTTTATTTATCAGTGTAGTTACACACCAAATTCGTATCTTTACACCCCGCGTAAGCTCTTGCGCAGGGTAGCAAAAATAATCGTTAAAGGGGTGGAGTTTACACCCCGGTGCGATGGTACGAGGGAGACAGATGTACAAAAAAATCTTTAGGGTAGCGGTAACATAAAGGTGCCTGCCAACATGCGAGAATTTTTCCTATCGATATGTTTTATGCGTCGCAAATGTTGTTCGATGTATTTAAGTATCTTCAGTGGTAGAATAAATCTTGATTTTTTATTTAATTTCTATTACAAGAGCAGAGCCTTTTGATGACTACCGATGCCGATTGCTCTCCTTTCCTCAACCCCTCCAATGGGCCACCGGCTACTCACAAACCGCTCGAAACGCGACACCGAAGATGTCACTTTACGGCGGTATTATGTGAGCGAGAGGTACCTCCTCGGTCGTGCCGGCCCAATTCCATGCGTCTCAATCCCAACTAAATCCTCCTATGCAGCATGACACTACCTCTTCCTGAGTATGGTGAGGGCTATGTTATCGTGTATTGTGAGGTTTGGCGCAAAGCCGTGCCAGTGGGCATGTGAATGTGCGTCCACAGTCAATGGCCACGATTACTCATTTGTCCGCGCCGTATAAATCTATTAAACATAGAAATTATAAATGAAATTGAATTGAAAGTTTTCAACAATTAAATCTAAGATATATCAGATTCTTTAAGTCAAGGAATGGAGAGTTTAACATATTGGTGGATCAAGTACACCTGCAATATGCATGAGGAGGAAAACGGACAGTCGACTTGTTGTAAAAACCGACGCCCATAAACATCCTCACAGCCACAGGGCCGTGCAGTTATATTATTAGGTATTCAGTTTAAAATTTGATATATGAATTCACTAAAAAGTTAAATAGACAGCTTATGAGAGAATTCCACGTGAAGGGATTCGCGGCATCATCTAGTCAAATTATAACCCACCTGATAGTTAAGGAACCAAGCGTGAAGATATGTTTTGGTTATTGACATAACATTGTGATGAGACGTAAAAGTATACAAGAGGGGATACATGTCACTACAGTGGGGCTGCGCCAGAGGCAGGGCAGCGAGGAACACCTCTTAACATTCATCTATATCCTAGTAACGTTAAAGACGCGAAAGTTTGTATGTATGAGACTGAACGGATTTTGATAATACTTTGATGTGCGAAGGTAAGGTCACATAAGGTTTAGAACACATAAGCTTTAGAAATATTTACTTAGTTACTGAGCGACTGAGTGACGGACAGACAATGCACTGCACGCATGAAGCTGTCATTTTGATGTGTGTTACCTGGAGAGTGTAAGCACTAAGAGAGGATTTTTTGGAAATTCTATCCGGATAGGGATGACATGGGTGGAAAATGTTATCCACGTGTACACCATTGGAGTTATTTCACGCGGGAGAAATCGCGGTGCGCTGCTAGTGTTGTATAAAACTTTCAAAACTTTAGGTGAACCAAAGCCACTCATAGGATATGAATGACTATTGCTATATGCATATATCAGCGCCCAGGCTTCCGTGTATTGTACCTAGGAACTAACATTTAGTACATTTCTTACTTCTCAACAACATAATTCTTTTTTAAAAAGATTCTTTCATAATGTTGGTGAGTATTAGGAAAGGATATACAGAAATTTAACTCCGAAGGAGTGAATTATATTTCTAAATTTATATGTATGTGAATAGCGAGTTTTTCTAAATGATACGCCGGTAAAATCGCGGCCCCCAATTGCAATGCTCGTTTACATTGGCTGTCGAGAGGAAAACAGTTTTAGTCTAATACCTTTTTTATAGTATTAAGGGGGCAAACGAGCAATCGAAGCCTTTATGCGACTACCGACGCCCACAAATATCCATCCGCATAATTTCTATACAGATGCTTTGCCCTCCTTTCCTTCTGGAATGGACGGGCCACGGGGTCATCAACTACTCACAAACCGCACGAAACGCGACAACGAAGCTGTCAAAATACGCCCGTAACAAGTGAGCTAGAGTACTTCCCCGGTCGAGCCGGATCAATTCCGCTGCAGTGCAGCATGGCACTACCTCTGATATAAAACTCCAACTTTTCTTATGCTATCATAAATATAATATGTAAAGTTATACACTGAACATGTATGTGGAGACTTATAATATCTTAGATGTAGTTGATACGTGTTTTAGATATTGTGGCGCAGTGGCAAGCCCTAATGAACACCTTATAAAGACCAATATAAATCATTATTCTAATCAAAGAACTCCGCTTGCTTATAAGAACAACACTAGCATACATGCATCCTTATAAGACGCAACTAGACGAATAGAAATGCGTAAAAGCCCACTGAATAAGATGCGAGGAGGTAATTTCAATGGTAAATGAGACAGTTTACTTTGAAAGTCACGTACTGGAGGCGTTAGACTCAAATTGCGTTATTCGCATCAATAACGA
The DNA here is from genome assembly GCA_017140195.1 of Eumaeus atala. Taxonomy (NCBI): domain Eukaryota; kingdom Metazoa; phylum Arthropoda; class Insecta; order Lepidoptera; family Lycaenidae; genus Eumaeus; species Eumaeus atala. The sequence continues at coordinate 688,109 of JAFELO010000385.1, read as the reverse complement.
GCTATTGGAAGGAAATTCGTTACGAATTACGATTCGATACCAGAAGCGGCATCTAGTTTGAGTTTGCGTAAAACTAAGTTTAAAAGATAAAAAATAGATATATCATTGTAGTTATGTAATTTAATTAAATGCACTATTCCTTATGGAATTATTGAATGTAAATACATCTTTTAATTTGTTTCACGTTCTTATTGGAATTTAAAGGCTACGCTATTAAGCGCCATCTGTCGGTGAGTAGACGAATAATTTCCGAAACTGTTTTACCTACTTACGTTTGTGCACACTAGCGCAACGGTTTAAATGTGTGAGTGACACAAATGCCGCTAAAATTTCAAAAACCGCATTTGATTCGGTTGAAAACCATTTGAACGAACTTCAAAGACACTCTCAGCTCAAGATCAAAATGGCGCAGTGACATTAAAATCGACAGCTTTTGATTGAATTCAACAGGAATTGAACTTGTAAATACTTTTCATAATTCGTAATTTATTTCAATGCGGGGGCAAACGCACACTCGAGGTAAAGTATACCATTCCTCCATGCATCCATACAAACATCTATCATTATGCATCCATACAAACAAGAAGCCACGGGTTGCATGGCACTCTTTCACTTTATCCCATAGGGCCACATGACTCTCAAGAGGCTATATATAAGCAGCTTTTATTGAGAGGTAATACATGCGCTCACGGTCCTCAGCACTGAGGGACCGACAGAGACGAAGAAGAAGACGCGCCTGCTGAATGGGGCCGGCAGCCCATCTGTGAGTCCTGTGGTGTTGCAGATGTCTATGGGCGTTGGTGATCCACTACTCCCAAGTGGCCCAACTGCTCGTTTGCCTCATATGCTATAAAAACACGACCTAGGTCGTACCTCTCACTCACGTGACTCCATCGCAAAGTGATAGCTAAGCTGTCGCTTTTCGTGTGGTCTATGAGTAGCCGGATGGTTCATTGGAGGGGAGGGGAAACGAGGGCAACGCATATGCATTACAACAATGCGGATGTTTATGGGCGTCGGTAGTCTTATATGGGCTATTTCATATTTTTATTTTAGGAAAATAAAATTCTAAACTGTTACAAGTCATTCCACGTAGATGCCACCGTGCTGCTAATGATTGAACTGAATTAAACTGAATGAGACTGAACACTTGAATAAATAAATAAAGTTTATATACTTTTTCCACAATTATTTATGTTTCAATTTACATTTAGGACCGGTTTCGGTTTATCATCACCAGGCTATACCTGGTTTGTCATCATCATTATCAGCCCTTATCGGTTCACTGCTGGACGTAGGCCCCTCTCAATGAACGCCAAGACGACCGATCTCCTGCTGCTCGCATCCATCCCGGACCGGCTACTGCACGGAGTACGTCGTCCCGCCTGGTGAACCGTCGACCAACACTTCGTTTTCCTAAACGCGGCCTCCACTCCAGAACCTTAGTGGCCCATCTGCCATCTGTTCTCCTGAGTGTGTGACCAGCCCATTGCCGCTTCAGCGAGCTTGTACGTCGCGTGATATCGTATATTTTAGTTCTCTGCCTTATGACTTCTTTCCGAATTCTGTGAGACAGAGAAACACCCAACATAGCATGTCAATAGCCCGCTGAGCTACCGCAAACTTGCGGACGAGTCCAAAATTATGAGGCCACGTTTTTACCCCGTACTTCATCAGGGGGAACGCATTGGTTGAAGACTTTTGTCTTCGAACTCTGGTTAAATAAAATAATTGTGGATAAAGTTTATTTATTTATTGTGTGTGATGTGTTAACTTGAATTTTCGTCATCAAGTGACAACACATTCAATCCACTATGAGTGAGACTGTTCTGTTGTTAATCACCAAATGGCTCCGATTTCTGGTTTGTCCATGAATGAAATAGAAGTGAGTGGTGTAATGTTTGTTCCATATGACGGAGGCCCAACACCGGTCGGACAGCTCATTACCATTACCATCATAACTCTCCATCATATCCATCATACTCATCACCATAGCTACCTAACAACAGGCGTAAATGACAATTCTATCCCAGGAAACCTCTATTTAAATTAACGCGACTCATAAATCCCATTTTTTACACGAAGAATGATGATAGCAACAGCCAGATATTATTAAATCTGGCTGTTGTAGTTACTTTTGTGAGAGGTACACAAAATTGGTGTGCACCCTAATTGAGTTGGCATGACGGAGGTAACTCCCACTTATTTGATAACGTTCCAAAATGAAACTATGATGTCGCGTGTCGTTCGGCTGTTCAATTTCCTGTAGACCTGTGGATGGGAGAAGGGGCGTACAAGACCTCTGTATATAATTATGCCGATATCTATATGCGTTAAAAGAGTCAAACTGCTCAATTGTTAAACCACAAAAAAGCAAAATATTCCCACGAAACTAGAAAGTTTATCGTGTTTCATGTGAAATTTCTCGCCCTCTTCAATTAACCATCATAGACTTTAAGATGTTAATACATCTACTTATGGAATAGAGCATAAAAAATTTGTTCCAGCCAAGAATGTTGGCACATTCAGCCTTAAGTAGCCATTATATTTTATATAAAAGAACCGCCGCTTCTATTCACTCATGAGTCATTCTTTATTTGATAAGTATTTGTCACTGGGAAAAAAGGAGGGAAACATTTTTTGTCGCTGCGCTTTGCATAACATTCTTGCCATTATTTTTTCTAATTGGAATATTTCTGTGCGGTATGTTTCGATTGAATTTAAAATAGGTTTATTGTTTTTTATAAAGTGAATCTGATGAATTTTTAGATTTGCCCAATATGCACATTTCTTGGATTCGGACACTAAAAGTTCTGTGCCAACATAATCGGCGACAGCCAGGTATCATAACCCTTGGCTGTTGGGCCATTTAGACGCATAGGTTTCTAGGCTTATTTACTTAAGTTATACTTCTTTTGAGGCTTACAAGAGACAAGAAAGGGAAGAATAATGGGAGTGGTTTTTACGATGCGCGTGCACACCTGAAGTTACCTGAAGTACCATAATTCGATATGATGAATATTTCCACAGATTACACGCCTTTTAGCTATTTTAAGTGTCGTTTTTTCTCGAAACGTAGAATAAGGCGAAAGTTACACAAGTACACACACATTTTTTTGTCACGCAGGGTAACTCTTTTGTGAGCTACCACAACATTAGTGTCGTTCCGATGGTGTGATCGGTGTACCTGTCCGGTTCCGGCTGTCGTTAGGATCGACTGCAGCCTAAAGCCAGCGCGGCTGTCCGTGCACACGGATCACAAGGCAGGCCGCCATAACCGCATGAGTAGAAAGTAAAATGAATGTTTTTTTTATAGCAAAGAAGGCAAACGAGTGGTTGGGCTACTCGACAGTAAGCGATGACCAACGCCCACAGACATCCGTAACACCAGAAGTCTCGCAGAAGCATTGCCGGCCCTTTGGTAGGTAGCACGTTTTCTTGTAATAGTGTCGTATCGGTCCGCAATTACCCAAGGAGACTGCTGATACCATAAAGAAGTGCGCGGGAAAAAAATTGCACTCAAGTGCACGGTAGCAGACTTCGGAAAATGGAGGTGACGCCAGTGAGTTTTTTAATAGGAGTATTGACTCAAAGTCCTGTTATTTAAAGTAAAATAGCTATGGACTCATAAAAGACGATGATTTTTCGCAGCGACTGAGCTCGCGTCCTCGATTGCGTTTTCTTCCAGCTTTAGCTGCAGCGCGTGAGCCGGCCCAGTCGTTAGAGGAGAGGGCGAGGGGACCCGGTCCCCTGGGCCAAGATAATAATAGTTACTTTAGCTAATTTTAAATAACCATAGGGATGCATCCTTCTCATGTGCGGGAAAGTAAGGGAGGGTCTGTCTCACCTGGACCGTCTACCGACGTGTCCTACGGTAACCGATGAAGCTACACTGGACAATTCCGTTAGCATGAAGCAGTAAAAAATCAATTTCTCAAAATAGCTCGACTCCATTATGATAGTCTTGCAATTTAGGATGTGGAACTGCTAAAACCCTTACAATATAGGATAAAATAGAACGAATTTCGATTGCACTCGGATTGGAAAACAAAGATTGGAATTTCAAGCTGTTTGGAGTATTAATGATTAGAGTAATTCCCGTGGAAGGTTTTAGCGAAACCGGGGGCATCTAGCAAACAATATTTGATTGCATCACATGAACAACATCTTTAGTCGGCAAAATATATTGATGTTTTGCCGACTAAAGAACATGAAAGTAATTTTACTAATTTGTTTCATTTAATGAAGAATATAATTATTATTTCTATAAATTATTTGATGGCTTCCTAATAACCGTAAGCTCTTTGCACGTTTAAGCTTGAATTGTCAATAATCATCATATTTATAATATATTTTATGTTTCTTTTTATATGATATGGATTGTGTATTTCAAACGGGAAATAGGAAAAACCCCGGAAGTATGTATTTTCTATGGGATTGACCTAGAATTATAAAATTTGGCAAGAGCAATTACATTACCAACAAATATCGTAACAGATTAGAATAATTCTAAACTATAAATGATGTAGTCTATTTAGTATACAAATGTATGAAATGAACTACAAACGAAGGTTTGTAATAATTTGTTCAGTGATATTTATAATTTAGGCGTTCTCTAATTTGTGGAACGTGTTACGGGTCGTGGTACGGAACCCTGTACGCATAAACTTTACAATTTAGATAAACTAAAAACATATTTTTTCAATAATCTATAGACGATAAGTTTCTACTGCACTACATATTTCAATAATGTATCACTAGCTGAGCATCCAGACAAAACTGGTTCGTGGCCTACGTCAATAAAAATGTATTGTTTTTTATGAAAATAAATTAATAAAATAGGTATATTCTAAAACACACGATAGCTGAATAATTAATCGGGTCTACTCCTCTCGGTATTATCCTACTACACAACATATCCCTCCCTCCCCATGGACCATCGGCTAAACAACCACACGAGTAACGGCATAAGCAATACTTTCAAGACCGTCTCCTATGAACGAGAACGGAACTACCTACTAACAAAATTAACTATGACCGTTAGTGCAGATAGTGAAACTGTCTCTAAATTTTGTGCGTAAAATATGTCGTAAATTTAATCCAAATCGGATCCGCATCTCAGAGGAAATTGTAAAATATGTCACACTCGGCATTATTGTTGAACCCTTTGCATAATTAAAAGGTAAAAAAAAAAACAAATGCGTCTGACAGGTAAATCAGATATCTGGCGATGCATGAAAAATGACTCCCGTATTTCTAATTAAAAAAAATATACAATAGTGCACGGAGGTGCAAAAAATACCCCTCATTGAAACAATGGTGTGAAATTTGACTAAATCTTTTGATACATTTTGATTTACAGCTGACGTAAAGGGTTTGGCGCGCATTTCGCGTGTTCAACAAAGAGGATTTTTTTTTATTACAGATGCTGTTCTGATTTTAATCACGATGCCGACTTCGTTGACAATCACTTTGCGATGCCAATTTTATTATTATTTATTACTTTTTGTTCTCTGCATGGAGCTGAGATGAGGGTAAGTAACTTTTACTATTAAGATATTTTTTTGCACACGACGAGGTTAGATGGAGTGGTTTTTCATAATAGAGGGACAAACTAGCAGTCAAAGTCTTAGGTAGCAGTCAAAGTCTTATATACCAACGCCCAAAAAGTTCCGGATATTATTTTTGCAAATGCGTTGCCTTCTGCCGAAAGTGAAGACCAGGAGGAGAGGTCTTCACTTTCGGCCAACAGCTCACAAACCGGACGAAACCCAATAGGAAAGCTTTTGACGGCGGTGTCATGTGAGCGAGAGATAAGTAGAGAGTACAGTAAGAGGTTGTAAACCTTTTACAAGAATACCGGCATAGCGTGATGTGACATTTTACCAATAATTTTTTTACTCAGCATATATATTTTTTTGTCATGTCCGAAACTATTAGTCTGAATTTAATTCCTAGGTTGATAATAAGCCGTATCGGTAGATCTAACATTATAACATTAATGCTATTATAAAACATAGTGCGCAACAATAAAAAACTTATGAACTTCAACATTAAGGTTGGTCTATATACATATTATAAAACAATGTCCTCAAAGTCCGCATGTGATGTATTTCCTGATTGCTACTGATTCTCTCGTGGCTTTCAACAGTCTATAGAGCTATTCCCGAGGAAGGTTATGGTAGGAAGGTTGTATAATTTGTCCGAGTTAAACTCGGGCGAAGTACGGTAGGCGCCAGTTAAGAATGTTATATACACATACTAGCAGTGTCCCGCCGTTTCACCAATGTAATTAGTCTGGCCATAAATACTGTTACAATAAAAAATATAAAATGTTACATTTGAATTTGGAATCTGACATTTTATAGGATTGTTCATTGTGTTTTCTTATTCTGGCGCCAGCACAACTGTGCCAGAATGAGAAAACACAATGTTTGTAAACTTACAAATAACTCCATAGTATTTTACAAATACTATGGTGCGGGGTGATAAAGCCAACAGAATCGTTGATATTGCATTACATAAAGTAGATATTATCCAAATGTTTATGTACCGAGCTATTAATAGGTACAATAATACTTCCTCTGTTTGTGACAGAGAAAGATCTGCCTGTCCACGTAGTGTTCGTACGCAAAGGGAGGTCACAAAAAAGTTTTGTTTACAAGCAAAATGACCTTATTTATTCTCAAATCTCTGAGGAAGCTTCCCAATTAGTCGACATTGAGCAACGTAGGAATTATCCGACTTCAGTGATGGCTTAGTTGGGGTGTTAGCTATGAAGTAACTGAGCCATATTTTTGTGAGGAAGGTGTCAAAACATCGGCATAACTGTATCAAAAAGTAGTTATAGTTAAGCCCCTTAATAACTCCATGTTCAACAACCAAGTATGGCCCTTCCAGCAAGACTCGGCAAGAGTAATGAGCTCGGTCCACGCAGTCTTGGTTGGAAGCGAACTTCTCGGACTTCATCAGAGGTGAAGACTGGCCGTCTACAAGTCTCCTTCTTAATCCGCTGGAATATGATTTATGGTCAGTTTTAGATAGTAAAGTTTGCTCCAAACGCCATGATAATTTGGAATCCCTAAAATAACCCAATTTCCTAATGAAAGGAATGCGTACTACGATTCACAACTGGCTTCAACGCTTTAGGTACTGTATTACAGCCAACGGTGACCACTTCGGACAGGTTCTTAATATTTTTGTATTGAATTTTATATTTGTGTATTCAACCAACACATTGTAAAAGTAATAAATGTTGTTTGTACATAAAACATTTGTTCTTTGTTACAATATTTGTGGCAAGACTAGGTATATTGTGCTCTAAATGTACAATATATCATTTTGGGATATTCAATAATTTTGATATTATTCAGAATGTGTCACTGGCCACACAACTGAGCAAATACTTTGTCATCTGTCATATTGAACGTAAACGATTAAATAAATTTCATTTGTATATATCTAGCTGTACATTTAACATTATCATTTACATTATTACTATTTTTATTTTTTGAGTGACTGGTTGACGGACTAACAGACAACGCACAGCCAAAAATACTGGACGCAACAAATTGAAAATTGGCATGTTCCTTGGAGAGCGTAGGGTAGGACTAAGAGAGGATTTTTGGAAATTCTATCTGTAAGGGAGTGAAAGGCGAATTTGAATATGAAAATCGCGGACCGCTGCTACGACACAAATATTTGTTTAGATTATTGTTTGTCTTCTCACTGTTAAAGAGTAACTTATTCGATTTTACTTATAACTAATTGAAGTAACTTTAATATTTGAACTGTTATGAGTATATTGTAATCATTAGTATTGTAAAAATAATATTGAAGTACGTAAATATATTTCCATAATAATTCAATTTGATAATATAGTCTATTGCCCATTTATTTTCATAATAAAAAATATATAATTATAATTCATTCATTCCGTAGTTTTTGATTAACAGAATTAAAAACTTTAGTATCTGTTATATTATTACAATACCCACTAACATCCACACGACTATGCAGATCCATAGCCCTCTTTCCTTCGAAGTATGAAAGTAAACGAGTTTTTAATAATATAAATTATTATTCGGTGCCGTGGTAGAAGTGCGCAGCCAAGTATAGCGTGCGTCCACAATGTACAATGATTTGTTGCCTTTTAAGGATAAAATGTATGACAGTGTATCCCATGGTTTATAGTAGTTAATTGCGGGTCTTAATATTTTTTTCAAAATGGCGGCTGTCGTGACTGGGTGGGTGGGTTTGTGACCTAACTGACACACCTAGTGCTTTTGTAATTAGTTATTCATAACTGTTGTATTGCATTAATATGTTTATTTGGAATTTGATGGAATCAGTATTTTTGTGAAACCGCTAAGTAGGTACAGTCGATGACATAAATGATTGAAGAATAATTGAAAAGCAAAGTTTATTACTTACTATAGATCCGCCCCGGCTCTGCCCCTGAATATATTGTGGTAAACAATTGCACACTAAAACTTGGGAATCGCTTTATACATGGATGAAAACCGCTAGATCCATCCCGTAGATTTTGACAAAATCGTTCACATATCGGGAGACAGACTTTAGGGAGTTTGCTTTGTATGAGTAATATGATGATTACCTGCTGAGAAGGTGGAAAGAGAGTACAGATCAAGTGGTTGGAGCCACCATTGCTGATGCCGTACACGCTGTTCAGGACCAAACCAATACATTGGTTTAAACGCCATTTCTTACCACGTACTTTGGCACCAGCTGCCTCGTTACTTCCGATCCGATACGACTCAGGGCTCTTCAATAAAAGAGCATACCTATTCCTTAAAGGCTGGCATGTGCAAGACGCCAAGTTGTGAGGATGTCTGTTCATGGTGGTAGTAACCAACCACCTGCTAGATTGCCCCATGTCATAAAAACATATTATAAAAACATTGCCTACAAAATTATAGTCCCTCCAAATTTGCTAGTACCGATCCGGTGGTTGTCAAATAGTGCTCTGACTGTTGTGAGTATCGGATCGGTTCCGTAGGTCGTAGAGGTCACGACTCTCAGCAGTGAGGGACACCGCTCGAAGAGGTATCCATATGACAGAGCCTTTTGTAAGCGCGCACCGCACTGATCTTACGATATGTCTATTTCAGTGTAGGTGGGAAAAGGACCGATTATTCTCAACAGGTAATCCCAGTTTGGAGGGTGAATTTATGTATCCATGTTTTTGTAAAGGTCGTTGTCTCAATAAAAATGTTCTTTTATTCTTATTTCCTTTATGGCTTAATTGTGCGGATGACTTTGGACGTTAGTAACAACTGTTGTTGTTACTGTTGTTTTAGTGGTGGGGACAACGGTTAAAGCCTTGTCGTGGCGGTGAGGCTCAGTGGCCTGGGGTGAACCCAGCCGAAGCCAATAGAACCGAGGGGGATGGTCTTTGCACCCCTCTTATAAGAAGAGGGGGCTAAAGACCAGGAGGCGGTGGTACTCTTTGTCTCTTATAAGAAGAGAAGACGAAAGAGGAACTAGAGGAGGTGCTTTTGCGCGCGGGGCCAGGGGGGGAGGATGGAGGAACTTCACGCCCATTGTACTGTCCCATAGTTGGTGGGGGCGTCCTCTGGTGCGGGACAACACTTCTGTGTAGGCGGCGTCGGTCCCCTAGGGGACTGACTGGACGTCGAGTGCCCTGGCGACTTGTTGTTCCGGGGCACCTCATCAAAGGCGGCACTGGTGGCACTGGCGGCACTGGCGGTGGCTTTTGTGGGTATTCGGAACTATCATGTGTCGCGAGCCCCACACACCGCCCAAGGTGTCAAGTCCGCCTCGGACGGGTGGTACGACACGCGCGCGTTTGTCGTGGTTAGCCTGACCGATGCAACGGTTTGATTTGAGCTCGTTGGCAAATCGCGTAAAGTACTGGAACTGTCTCCTGTGACTGCACTAACATCGTCGTTCTGACTATTCGGAGTTGAATATTTGTACTGTTGTCTGTCATGATGTGGTGATTGTGGATTGAATCGTACAGTACGCGCCCGAACCCCTCGGACAGGATGTAGTGTACCTGCGGCGCGGCTGTGGTGTTGTTTCTGTTTGCATTTTGTTTTGTTGTGTGTTACAATTGTCGTCATTTGACCGTCCTCGTCGATCAGAGCGTGTCTGGGACAACATCCCACGCAGTTGGTATTGCTGTCCGCTACCTTAGTGACGAGAGGGTGAGGATGAGCGGTAGCCCGATCAAGGTGACAATTGATTTAGCAGAGTGATACATTGAATTGACCAATTAAATATTAAATTGACCAATATTCAAGATTCTCAGAAATAGCAAACATTTCATTCTCATTGTTTTGAACCGCTCAGAGAGGAAGGTACCATTTTTAATTATTATTACTATTATATTATTTCTAATACTGGAAGGATATAAAAAATATTTTCGACCGGGAAATACCGAATTGGGATAGATTTTATAACCTTGGGGAACAGCCAATTATACATTCCATCTTACAGTATCATTATTTGCTCTGTTCGACTACTAGACGTTTGCCTCGTACTATATACTCTAAGACGATCTGTTAAATATGTTATACAACAGTCGGGATATCCTGAGTTCGGTACTTGGTCGGAACAAAGTAAAATTTAAAATATTAGTACGTATTTATTTTTTAAATTTTCCATATAACTGTACCGTCTAAAACGAATGCAAATCGCGTGATGAGCGCTCATTAGCCTAACAAATGTATGAATATTTAAAATTAATGGCGAAACGACCCGCGGCGGGCACACTTAAGATAACTTGTCTAGACGTGAGATAGTGGCTACTTCACGAATGTCACCTAGTATTTGCTAACATGAGAAGAGGTTTCACAGGGCTATAGTGTGAACTAGCTAGCCGATTTCTCTTACTAACCATATAAATGCTTCTTGTGTATGTATAACCTAGGTACTAAAATATGTTTTCTTGTGTGTGTTTTATGTGTCAGGTCTTTTTTTTTATAGGATAGGGAGGTAAACGAGCAATTAGAGCCTTTTACGACTACCGTACCCCCATGAATAATTACTATGTCGATGCGTTGCCCTCCTTTCTCCCCCCTCTCCCCAATGGGCCACCGGCTACTCACAAACCGCACGAAACGCGACACTGAAGATGTCACTTTACGGCAGTATCACGTGAGTGAGAGGTACGCCCCGGTCGTGCCGGCCCAATTCCGTTGCATAGGAGAATGTAGTCATGCACTATGCATATCACTACCTCCTCCTATTCATAGTGGAAATATTTATGTTCTAACCTGCATTAATATTTTATTACCTGGTTCTAAGCTGAACCTGTGAAACTCTGGCCTACATTTTATGATGCGTAGGACTGGCCCTGTACCGGTAAGGAAATAAGGGAAATAAAGTACATAGGACAGCATTGTTCGTTAAAATCACGTATTCATCTCTATTCTAGCGATGTAATAATTAAATCTCTCCACGTCAAGCAACACTAATAATAATAATGTCATCCTAGACGAATTTCGGCTACAGCGACCATCTCTATTGTGAGGAGCCACCCGCGCGGGACATGTTATAGTGCACCAGTGTTTGCTCGGACACAAGTGCACTCCCTATTCCCTCATTCTTCTATTCCGACGGGACGGCAGTCCGACACGGCCGGAGAGAAATCAGGCGCAAGAGAGGCTTAACGTGCCCTCCGATGCACGGTGGTGTAACACCGCCAACTTCCTAACGATGTAGCCGTCGTTACTTAAAAAGGGACTTATAAAATCCTATTATGAATAAATTATTTTGAATTTCTGAAGAAATGTAAATACATCTTCATGTAGCTTCGGTAATCACCAAAAGGCTCGAACTGTTTGTCTGTAATGTTACTCTATATAATAACGTATAAATAGAAGACAATCAGACCAATACAACAACACCATCGGGCCCAGGAGAGTCTCTGAAGATGAGGTAGAGAGAGATGTAATAATAATAATAATAATATAACAATAATATCTGTGGACTTACCACACCACGTCAGCCCAGCCCTGTGCCAAGTACCGTAAGGACTTGTATTACAGGTACTAGACAACGGATAATATATTTAATATTATTCCTTGTACATTTAAGGAATCGTATATATTTAAGATTTTATTACAGAGATACATATATAAACATCTATTTCGGGTTTCGAACCCGAGACCTCTAGCGGATTAACCGCTATGTTACCGACTGAGCCAGCCGGTCGTGATAATAATAGATATAGTTAAATAATATTCTTTTCGTAGGAAATAAATTGTTATTTACAAAATATGCTTAGGCATATTTAGTCACAGGGAGGATTTGCACATACTTATATACTCGAATAATTTCATCATTATCATCATCATTATTTGCGCTTATCGGCCCACTGCTGGACATAGGCCTCTTTTAATGGTCATAAGAATTAAATAATAAGCACGCGGAAGTGGCAATGAGCTGGTCATACACTCAGAAGAACAGATAACAGATGCGTCACTCGAATGATTTAGTTTAAAAAAAAAACAATCGTGTGACTTGATTAAATACACTACAATTTCCTCGATCTTTATAATGACCAGGTACTTCATGCCCTTATCTCAGGCATCGATATTCAAAACCTAAATTGACACAACAACTAAATTTATATCCAACTATCAGTGCTTTGTTGTAAACTACGAGGGTGGATCTAAAAGTTCGTGACCTAACTTACATGAAGCTTTCACTTTTTTTGACATCTTCTTAAATCTGCCGTCATTTGTTAGTATGTGTCATATTGATTTATTGTGCGCAGTTTCATTCCGATACTGCACAATATAAGTTTTCTGTGATTATTTGTTTGAAGCAATCCGACGCAATTTTCAATAATTGAGAAAATTGTTACGGTGTTAAATTTTACCTTAATAAAAAAAGCCTATCACCAAAAGATATCCATCAAGATATGGTGAGCACTTTGGGGGAGTCTGCTCCATCGTATTCCAGTGTCAAGAAGTGGGTAGCTGAGTTTAATCGCGGTCGTGAGAGCATTAAAGATGATCCTAGGAGTGGAAGGCCTACATCCTCTACCACGAAAGAAAACATCGATAAAATTTGTGATCTCGTACTGGGTGACCGACGTTTGTCCATTGGTAAGATAGCTGAGATAACAAACATTAGTTATGGCCGGGTGCAACACATAATAACGGAAGAGTTGAGGTTCCATAAGGTTTCTGCTCGCTGGGTCCGTTCGATACACAATTTCGCGAGACTTTTTGGAACTTTTTGAGAGACTGCTCCCGAGGACTGATTGTCCAGATTTGTTACCATGGATGAAAGCTGGGTTCACCACCATACTCCAGAATCAAAGCAACAATCCAAAGAGTGGTAAAGATCAGACTCTCCTACACCGAAAAAGGCTAAGGTCGTTTTGTCGACTAACAAAGTCATGGCTTACGTTTTTTGGGATGCGAAGGGCATTATTTTTGTAGATTATTTACCGAAAGGTTAAACTATAAATACTAGTTATTATTGTAACCTTTTACGAAGACCCCGGGAAGAAATAAAAGAAAAAAGGCCGGGAATGTTGCGTAAGAAAGTTTTGTTTCATCAAGACAATGCACGTGTTCACACTTCGGTTGAAACAATGTCTGTAATCCATGACTGTGGCCACGAATTGCTGCCCCACCCACCTTATTCGCCCGATTTGGCCCCCTCGGATTATCATTTATTTCCAAATTTAAAGAAACATTTGGGTGGCTCGAAATTTTCGACCAAAGATGAGGAGATCGATTCGATCGCAGTAGACGATTATTTCGCCGACCTTCCGGAATCTTTTTTTTCGAGGTGATAAACAAGTTGCAGGTCAGGTGGAAGAAGTGTGTCGAACTAGATGGAGACTATGTCGACAAATAAAAATAACTTTAGATCCACTGTTCTTTCATTTTCTTGGTCGGGGTTAGAACTTTTAGAACCACCCTCGTATATCCCATCCCACCCCTAGGAGACGGTAACGATTGTTTTCTTTTTTTCAGTATAAATATGAGTACTCTATATGCACCTAATTTCATTCATACTGTTCCAATAATAGTTCTAGAAATAGAACCTTTGAAGTAGAAACTTTTACATTTATTTTAGTCGAACATTTATAGATGCGAAAGTCAAGCCGCGTGGAAAAACTTGTATATGGCTAAACATTCAGCATAATAATAACTTTTGTCCTAGTCTTATTAATTGACTAAATGTTTGTTTCTCTTTTATCTTAATTTTATTTAAATTAAATAAATGTGTCTCCCTTTTTTATGTTAAATTTATTTAAATTTACGAAATGATAGGTGTATTTAAATGCAATTAAGGCATCCTAAGAGTTTTATGGATGTGCGGTGGCATATTTTTATTGACAAATAGATGTTAGTTGCTGATGATACATGATAATTGGTTGATGCATACACCTTTATGAGACTGTCATTGGTGCATTGTATTTAGATCAGGTTGTCTTCTCACTTACATGATAAGCTGCGGAAATATCGCTTCGTGTGGTTTGTATGAGTGAGTCATTGGGGGAGATATAGGGGATCATAGGCGAGTGAGGGGCAACGCATCTTCATAACCTAGAGTAGGATTTGCAAAACTATGGATCGCAATCCACTGTTGGCTCGCAGACAAATATAGCTCTGTAAAATGATTTTTTATATACAATAGAGGGAATGGGGGCAAACGAGATATCAGAGACTTTTCACGACTACCGACGCCCATGAATATCCACAAATTTCTATTTCGATGTGTTGTGCTCCTTCACCCGCAATGGACCAGCGGCTACTCACAAACCGCACGAAACGCGACACTGAAGATGTCAATTTATGGCAGTATTATGTGAGCGAGAGGTACCTCCCCGGTGGTGCCGGCCCAATTCCGTCACATATGAGGATGTAGTGTCATGCACTATGCATGGTACTTCCTCCTCCTATGTAGCATGGCACTACCTCTGCATAAAACTTACTTTCTACTACTCATAAACGTCCACATAATTGTTATGCAGGCTCGCTGTCCCTCATAATGTTCTCCTCCTCGCCATAGGAGGCGTACCAACGTATGCTGAACCGAAGGCAACTGCATAGCCGTCGTCTTGAGGCGGTATTATGTAAGCGCGAAGTACCCTGTCGTGAGGGTCCATTTCAGCTACAATACAGTCTTTGGTGCCTCTTACTATATTATAAATGAGAAAGCTCTTCTTTGTAATACTTTCTCGCAAAGACTAAGTAACGGAGTTGAATGATATTTGGTGCAGATATCAATTATAATTTGGAATATAATTCAATAACTTTGTCTATTATCTAGAAGCGTACATAAAACAGATAATAAAGAAGTCCACATTACCAACGCCGTTAGGCCCAACAAACGTATAATGGATGTCATTTAAAAAAAAACAATTTCCTACAGAAGCAGATAGCGCGCGAATAAGCGGAACCGATTATGGCAAAAACGTCTAACGTTTCCATTAAAAAAAAAAAAACAAATGGATACAGGTTCTAACGGTGTCTCTAAACATAGCACAGTAGCGGTCACGGAGTATGTACATTATAGAATAGTGTCTATCTCGTGGTAATGTAGACATGTTTCAAGTAAGAGGTAGTGTCATACTGCAATACTGCCGAATGGGGCCAGTACAATCGGGGAAGGACCTCTCGCTCATATAGTATCGTCTCAAAGTGACCGCCATGCTCTTTCATTCGATTTCTGAGTCGTGGCCTATTAGAGAGAAGGAGGGTATTCCAGGCAATCTCGCTGTGTACAATAGCCTAAACTGTAGACTCAAGCGAGAGGTTTTCTATTCTAACGACAAGTACTAGGTGCTGTTGTACCCACGCAGGGCAGGCATGCAGAGCAATATCCACAGGACATCCTACGACAGTGTTAGATTCTACGCAGGTAAAACCACGGCGAGTGGTAGTAGTTGTAACGTCCATATCGCGGATTTACATCGAGATACATCCGACAAGCAAAACCGATGATCTGTAGTCATAGATAGCGTATAGTCATAGATCGTGATAACTCAATATGGTAAGGAGTAAGAAATATGTAACTACCCTCTTATCATTTGGACTACATCTATTGGAAAATGTAGAGATCTGTTTATAGATATCACTAGCAATCCGCCCTGGCTTTGCACGGGATTGCCACATTAACAAATAATATATTAAAACCAACCTCGAGAATCGCTCTATTCATTCGCGTAAACCGCAGGAAAATCCGTACAGCAGATCAGCAGATTTAATGAAAATGTATTAAGAGTACATGTTTTATAGCATGTATAGAAGAACTTCTGGTCTATTTAGTTTCTAGCTTAAAGGCGTGTAGCAAACAAGTGGTGGCTGTTCATTAATAAACAATTTCCTAGCCGAATACCTAGATAGAAAACCTTTAAAAAAAGTATCCACAATGAAGTTATACACTTTCAGGGCCCCGCGGTTTTTTCCGCGTATAGTCCGTTCCTAGGGATCAACTTTTTTTTACGCGAAAAAATATTTTATATTATTGAAGATTGTCTACATCTGAGCCAAATGTAATAATTTAAGTCTGTTCAGTAGTTTCTGTAAAGTATCGACTAAAAAAAAACATACACAAAATCTTTCTCATTTATAACATTATTAATATTAATGTAGTCCTAGCTGAATCTTGGCCATTGCGTCTATCTCCGTAGAGAAGAGCCAACTGCGTAGGACATTATGTACTCAAGTGTGTGCGCGGGCATAAGTTCACTCCCTGTTCGCTCTTTCTCTTATTCCGATGGGACGACAATTCGACACGACCGGAGAGAAATCAGGCGCAGGACCGAACGCTTAACGTGCTCTCCCGAGGCACGGGAGTATATCCCGCTAACTTCCTGGCTTCCAACTGTTATTAGAAATTTGAAAAGTCCCATTTACACTTCGGTCCAACCCGGGACCTTACGACTGTGGTTGAACATTAACAGTCGAATACTAACAGAGTAATAGCGCGCATTTACAAATGCACACTATTTCATTCCCATATTTCGATACGGTGCCTTTAAAACCTTTAAAAGAGTATCCAAAATTAAGGTATAGACTACCAGGGCCCCGCGGTTTTATCCGCGTATAGTCCGTTCTTTCTATACGGAGACGGAAACCAGGTGTAGCAGATATATTTCTAAACAGGCATCTTAAATTGAAAAATAGTACCTCAGGGACCCGGGTATTGAACGCGATGCCTAATGATTTGCCTGTTGTGTTAGCACTATACCAGAGGCAGTATATATGTAGATTAATGTTTATTCGCGTCTGGCTATGTTGAAGGTTACACAATATTATAAATGCTATAAACATTTGATATAGCACATGCCGTTATTCTGCCCTTCGTGTACAGTTATACCCCAGGCTATTATGATAATAGTTAAGTAGCTGTTTCCCTTTTATCGGGATGCAGGTTTCCCATCTGCGGAAGGGGTCGGTACAACGTCGCCCGACCAGCACCTCACAGTCATCCGATGAACCTGTATTGGGATTATCTTTTCTGTCACGGTGCATAGATCTGAAAGAAAAAAAGCTCGGTATAAAAGCGCGTCGGCTGCAGAGCATAGGTATCTAGGTCACAAGCACGGCGACAACCACTTCAGTGTTCCATAGAACACACATTACATTGCTGTGTAGATGACTTTGTGTTTAAGATGTTACACATTATAATTAAGTACCCCACCACTGTGCTACTGTTCTGTCCCATAGTCTCTCGCCACATCTGGAGATCTGGAATACGTAGGCACAAGCGACTGGGTCATCTCATACCCCCGCAAGGGGGCAGAGGGAGTATCAGAACTTTGGTCCTCTTCCGGCGGCAGTGGGGTTTCACTCCACTACTATGGATCGTTATCGGTCGTTGGGGCGATCATTACTAATCGCAGTAGGGTGCGGTTGCCGGTGGGGCTCGGTCGCCTGTCCTCACAGCGGGGTTGTCCTGGGCGGTCTGCCCCCGCCGGGTGAGATCGCCGGTAATCCCGGCGAAGGCCCAGCGAGTGGCAGCCAGCGACCAACGACAGTTGTTACCCGCTGATCAGGCGGGCGAGTGAGCCCTGCGGCCAGCTAAGAAGAAAGAAAAGAGGGGGGAAGGAAGCTATTCCCGTACCGTATCTTACGTAGGCACGACACCACTGCGTTACTGTTTTATACCCCCCCCCCCCTCTCCTACTTCGTGCCTCTTTGGAGGGATTATATATAGGAACCACTTCGTTATAGTTTCATATTATAGTTAAAAAGCGGTTCCCTTGATCCGCATTCCGTTGCTCTTACGCAAGCGCTTGGCTTGCGCAGCGTTAGAGTTAACCTTCGAAAGTTTTTCGCGATCTAAAGTGAGAAATCACACGTGCTGCCCGCCGTGTAACTTGCATCTCGCAGCTAAACTGTAAGTAGAGTTAAACTACTAGGGCGATAAAAACACACCCTATTACAAATAGGACACCCAACCTATACTTACTCACCCCCCGCACAGCGGGAGGGCCTCACAAAAAAGGCCACAAAATTTTTAACAAAAAGAACTGAAATACACCCGCTGAAATGACTGCTGAAAAGCAGTTCAACATGCTGTTGAGCTTCCTAAAAAACAAGTTCCCGGAGGCAATCCGTGCCTACGAAGAAGACCAAAGCCCGGCATCGCCTGACTCCAGTGAGGCGATGGATGCAGAGATAAACTCTGCGACTCCAATCGCGTCAAGCACCGACAGCCCCAGCTCTGACTCGGGAAGCGATGACGCCGACTTCACGCTAGTGAAGAAGGCAAAGAAGCCCCGAAAGAGGAAGCTCCGCACAGAAAGCGAACACCTCTGGCCAATCGGTCCCCCTCCCACCGCCTGCAAAGGCGGCAAAACCTGCGGCGGCTGAAAAGCCGCACGGAGCCCCCGTCGCGGGCCCCTCCTCCAACAATAAAATATCCCTCCCGAGGGAGGCCCCAGGGGCCATGGCCACGGAGGAGCAGACGTCCCGAAGGGAGAAGCGCCCTCCACCCATCGTCGTCCACGACAACAACGCGTGGATGAGCATCACCAGAGTAATTGATGACCAGTGCATCAATTACGTGTCAGCGAGTGCCTGCAGAACGGGCATTCGTATTAACACGGCATCGTCCGTCGAACACCGCCGCTTGACCGCCCTCCTACGCGATAGAAATATCGCGTATCATACGTACGCTCTGGAGGATGAACGCTTCCTACGCTTCGTAGTAAAGGGAATCCCGAAGGAGTTCCCCAAGGAGCGAATATTCGATGACCTGAGGGACCAGAAGATTCCCGTGCTGGAGGTACATCGGATGTACCGTAACACGAAAAGTGAGGATACCACCGCGAATGTGCCATACAACATGGTACTTGTCATACTGCCCCTTGCTCCTGAGAGCAAGGAAATACACAACATAAGGGCGATCTGCGGCCTAACGGGTTTCCGCATTGAGCCGGCAAGCAAGCGGAGGGCACCAGGGCAATGCCACCGCTGCCAGCTTTATGGGCACTCAGCCCGGAATTGCCAAGGGCGCCCGAGGTGCGTCAAGTGCCTGGGAGACCACGGCACAGCGGAATGTCCGAGGGAGAGATCCACCACCGAGCCCCCTGCGTGCGTACTTTGCGGACAAGTAGGCCACACGGCCAACTACAGAGGATGCTCGAAGGCCCCCAACTTATACAAAAGGAGGGCACCAAAGCCCCAGGGCATCTCGAAGCCGCCGCCCAGGGCGCAGAAAGCCCCACAGGTGCCCCAGCGCCAGACACAGAAGCAGGATGACTTCATACCTGCCCCTCCTCCCGCCACAAACGCGTGGTCCCGGCCTCCAAAGGTCGCGGGGCCCCCAAAGGCACAAAAAACCATTCTACCCGCTCCCCCTCAGCCACAGAGGGCCCCGAAGCCCCAGGCTCATATATAAATATGCCTGTGTGCCCGCACAGGCACCCGTCCCACTTATGTCACTTAAGCCGCAGTATGCACCCCCTCAGGGAGGCAGAGCTAAGGACATAGTAGCCGATTTTGAATTCTTAGCTGAATTCATAAAGTAAGTCGATACTGAGGAGGTGCAACTGTTTGCACATAAGGTCAAATTTGGCATCATGGCGGAGAAGACCCAAACCATGGTTGACCATGCAGCGCTGGTCGAGACGATAAAGCACTTAACGAAATAAAGCATCCCATTGGCTGCAACGGGAAGGACGAAACCCAACTCAATAAGACTGGTGTCGTTCAACGCAAACGGCATCAGATCGAACATCCAAGAGTTGCGGGACTTCCTCCCGGAACATAAAGTAGACATCCTTCTTGTGCAGGAAACGTTCCTTAAAGCTAGAAACTCAAACCCGTGTATTTGCAATTATAATATTGTTCGAAACGACAGGACCCGAACCTGCTTGAGGGGTACAGCCATCTATTATAAGAGGTCCCTCCATTGTATCCCACTCGACCCGCCCCCTCTAGAAAATCTAGAAGTATCCCTATGTAAGCTATGCATGACGGGCCATCTGCCCATCACCATAGTCTCTGCATACCAGTCTGGTTCAAAGCCGCTTCTAGTTAGCGACCTGGACGCTATTTTCGAAAACTTAAACGACGAGCCAATAATATTAGCTGAGGACCTCAACGCCCACCACGTGACCTGGGGCAATAGATACAACAACAGTCACGGGACTGTCCTCAAGAAATATGTCGATGATCATAACATCATCATCAACGCTCCGTATATCCCAACCCATTATTCCCCGAACAGAAATGGGTATATACGTGCACCTAGTATAATCGATATAGCACTGGTTAAAAACATTCCACTCGTCATAAAGACGGCTGAAACGTTACACGAGCTTAACTCGGACCACAGACCCGTTTCAATAGAAATAGGAGAAAACCGAAATAATAGAAATAGTAAAATTAAGAAAAAGATCAGCGACTATAAATTACTAAAAGACAACTTAGATAATGTCAAATCGAGTGAACTCGATAACATCCCAGACAGTATAGACTCTCCCCAAGCCGCTATCGCGGCTTCATCCTCATTAACCGCACTACTGGTTAGAAAAATAGGAGAATCGTCAAGAGAGATCTCCACCGTCCCAGAGGACCGTTTAGCTCTCTCTGACGATGTCAGGGACCTTGTCCGTCGAAAAAATGCGACTAAACGCTTGCACGATCGCTACGGAGGCGAAGTGTGCAGAAAAGCCCTCCGACAACTCGAAAGAGGAGTAAAAAAGGCTGTACCTAACTTCATTAACAGGAGATGGGATCACTTCGTTAGCGAACAATCCCCGTCGCATACGGCCTACTGGCCTCTCGCCAGAGCTATGAAGTCCGAACCGGTGGAACAAATGCCACCACTAAACCGTGCAAACCGATTACCTGCACTAGAGGATGGCGAAAAGGCGGAGTGCCTGGCCGACACACTAGAGAGTCAGTGCACTCCTAGTTCCCTCCCCACAGACCACATAGAAGAGGTACACAACATAGTAACGGCCCGCCTGGCTGTGCCGCCGGACGATGATGATGAGATCATACGTCGAACGGACACAGAAGAAGTGAAGGATCTAATAAAGAACCTTCACTAGAAGAGGGCCCCCGGGCCCGACAAAATAACCAACAAGGCACTGAAACAGTTGCCGCCTGTTATTATAAACCTCTTAGTGTGTATCTTTAACGCCCTTCTGGCACTATGCACTTTCCCAGACTCATGGAAAGAAGCCATAGTGATTGGCATACACAAACCGGGAAACCCCCGGACGGAGCCCACTAGCTACAGACCCGATTGCCCGACAGGCTGGTGCTGATCGTAAACAGCTACCTAGCAAACAGGCAGTTCCGCTACAGAGTGGAGGGCACCCTGTCCTCCCCTCGTCCCCTCAGAGCTGGAGTTCCTCAAGGATCGGTCCTCTCTCCCACCCTCTTCAATCTGTACACAAGTGACATACCGCGACACCCCGGCGTACAGCTGGCGATGTTCGCGGACGACACCGCACTGTACACGTGGTACCCCCCCAATTTCGGAGCCAAGCTACTCCAAAAGGCCGTCACCGAACTCGGTGAATGGTTCTTAAAGTGGAAAATAGAGGTAAACGCAGAAAAGAGTAAGTCCATACTCTTCCCCGTACCCCGCCCTACCACAAACGAGGAAACATGCCCGCCATCATGCTCTACGGTAACGTGATACCCAGAGCGGAGACGGTAAAGTACTTAGGCGTCACGCTCGATAGGTCGATGAGCTTTAAGAATCACATTGACAACGTTCTGAAAAAGGCACGGCATGTCCTTTTCAAATTATATCCACTCATTAACAAGAAGAGCAAAATGGCTAATAGACATAAGCTCACCTTGTACACTACATGCATACGACCGATCATGTCGTACTGCAGTGCAGCTTTCGCGCACATAGCCCCGACCCAAATAGAACGTTTGCAGAAAATGCAGAATAGATTCTTGCGCATGGCCACTGGATGCCCGTGGTACATTCGTAACATCGACCTACATTGCGACTTTCAATTAACATCGATAAAAGGACACTTCAAAGAGCTGTCTCAAAAGTTCTTTGACGGTGCTCTTAATCACAAAAATAAACTAATCGTTCAAACGTCGGAATACGACCCGACGTTAATAACCGATTCCCGTTACCGTCGGTCGAAGCACGTACTGCACGACGCCGACGACGCGATAGCCATAGCAGTTGCTAAGTCCGCCCTTGCACAGAAGCAAAAACACACCCAGTCACGCATCCGCAGTAAAATGCCAATAGGGCAAACCCACGGATAGCAGGTTTTAGTCGGTAGTAGGTAGTAGTTATAGCTACACGACCTGACCCGACAAACTCTTCAGGCCCCCTTGGGTCGGTTGGACAGTGCATAAATGCATTCTCTTCCTGCTAGAACCAATTCGATATACACCGCGCTCGTACCGGTCGAGCGTTGAAACCTTACATATAGTTACACAGCTATAAGACATATGACTGACCGAATGACAAACTCACACACCGCTTATCCGAAACTACTATAATATTATAAAGGAAACGAGTCCGGGTTCGAATCCGTAAGACGTGAGCTTAGATAAATGTAGAAATAAAATAACGCGATCTTAGAGAGCTCTAAAAATAAAAATAAATCATTATCACGGCTTTTAGCCGATTTGAAGCGCAAATCGACCCCACCCGTCAGAGGGTGGGGGAGGAGGCCGGCCTCCTCTGACAAGCCAAACCGAAAGACGAGCTCAACTTTTCCTAAACACGTCCCGTAACATTAAACTTCATCGTGCGCGCGCCGTCCCACTAGCGTGGGGAGGGGGACCGCTCCCCTTTTTCGGTCCCAAAAATAACCACGATAGGGTAATGTCCACTAAAATTCCGTGTTGCTTCTTCCCATCCGCGGGAAAGGAGGGGGGGTCTGTCCCCCTATCGTCTACCTATAACCAGAAGACAAAAAGTCTTCCGTAATCAGTCGAACTGTTAGGGCTGGCCAAGTGCCGCCAATCAGTAGTAGGTCCCGCCGAAAAAAAAAATAGTTTCATATTATGTTGACGCGGGGAAACGCATTTACGCGCCCTCACCAGCCCGGGGTGGGGTAAAGTGGCTTGTGGGGCTCGTGGTACATTAAAATGGCGAATACCCACAAAAACCACCGCGACTGCTCAAAGTAAAAAGAGCCCCACCGCCACAATCATTGGATTTCGCATATCTCTTGCAAACTGCACGAATCATGAGAACATAGCCGGAATTCACCTCCATATAAGAAGTAGGTACTGGCCAGGTCAAGTTGCTCCAATCTGCCTGCCACAATGCCTGTAACTTTTATCTTAAATTGCACATCAAATGCCAGTCACTTATATCAACATTTATAATTATAAAAAATTTAATTAAAACCGTGTAGTATCAACATTTTATTCAATTGCCTTAAAAGGTTCATTAGTTAATTAAAAACAGATCCTGTCGATAATTTAGAAGTACCCACATTCGTAATAACATGCAACATGCACATGGCACGTACACACACTGCAGGCAACATGTCTGTTTAATTGAAGCGCCGTATCTCAGTAAAGGCTAAATAAATATATATTTTTTTTGTTTTTGACGGGTTACACAAATAAGCAAAAAGTGAGTTATTTTTTAAATTTCTTCCTCTACCATAATGCGCTTCCATTTACAAATCGCACGAAACGCGACAGTAAAGTTGTCATTTGACGGTGAAGTCATGTGCGAGAGAGAGAGAGATACCTTCCCTCTCAAGCCGGCCCAATCCAGCTGCAACGCAGTATGGCGCTACCTCTTACTTCTATTTTTACATTTCAGTATAGCTTCACCGGTAGCTCATTGGAAGAAAGGATATACATATTGACGCGTGGCTCACGCGTCAATATGACAATAATACGAATGTCTATGGGCGTCAATAGTCATTAAATTATATCACCTATGCAAAAAAAATTGAAAGCATGTATATGATGGATATGTCAAGGTTATTGAATTATTATTCGAAACATAAAAAAAAATAGACGCAGTCATAATTACCGCCTATAAGGTGACAACTTAAAACTATCTTAAAAGTGGACCTTTTGGGGGGAGATGACAAGGAGGGCAACGAATTGGCATATTAATTATGCTAATGTTAATAGGCGTCAGTAGTAAAAAAAGTCTCAAATTTCTTGTTTGTTCCCTTATACCCAAAAAAAAATTAGCGCCGCGTAACTGACACGGGGTAGCGACCGCTTATCCACTTTCTCACGTCACGAACCTATCGCAGTCCTAACGCCGCAAAAAAGTTTACACTCCACATACTTACTGAAATGTATTGCATCATTAATTCTTGCGCAATGTATTCGTAATTAATAGTAACAGGAAGTAGGTATAGACGTATTGTTAAATATCGCCTAGTATTAAAATATACAGCCCCTTGTAGAGCTTAGAAATATATCCGGACTTCACATTGAAAACGAGCGAGCGATGTCTTACCATCCACTTACCGGCAGTCACTGGTTATTCCAACAACGAGATACGTGTACAACGTTTAACCAGAGCCCCTTAGTAAGAGGTAGAGGACGCATAATCGGGGTGGTACCTCTCGCTCACATGATACAGGCGTGAAGTGACAGTTTTGCTGTTGCTTGGAGGGGAAAAACAAAGGAAGACAATGCATTTGTATAACTGTTATACGGATGTTTATGAGATTTTGAAGTTATCTGAAGGCTCTGACCGTTCGTTTATCCCCCTATAATATACTATATAAAATATATAATTATCTGCTAGAAATATGCATACAATGGCAATCATAATTATTATATTTTAATAGTAGAAGAAACGAACATTCACTTCTGCCGTTGTAGTTGTTTATCAGCAGTACGTGTGGTTTGTAAGAGGAAGTGTTATTGCTTCTACAATCTGGATGACACGACCTGTACTATCTCGTTCCATGTGGTTTTTGTCTACCGTGACACAAACTTCGTGGATGTTAATGGTCGTTGGTAGTCACTAGACGTTTTCATTTCTCGTTTGTTTCATCAATGCTATAAAATGGTACCAAAATAATGTAATAGTCACGTAGTGCCTCCCTGTCACATCAAAATTAATATGACGTCAGAGATGCTTACTTATTTTCGCAGTTTCCACTCAATCCTACCGTATTACTATTAACATATAAATGGTGATGTTTTTATAAATGAGTTAATTTCTGTTAAATAAATTATTTTAAAATTTGTTTTATTCAAATCATGCCAGCCACAGTCTACCTACAAAGCGAAATATAATCGCGCGTCATCGTACGTGTGACGGTCCTTTAGAACTAGTCTCTGGCAGCTGTTGGTGCCTATGTTTAGAGCATCAATTGTCAAGGTTCTATTCCTGCATGCAGATGTGCGGATAACGCCTGCCACCTGGTGCTGTCACAGTTCGTTAACTTCGCGATATCGATGTAGAAATAGATATTGTCTATGATGCATTATTAACATCAGCCATTGGGGGGTAAAGGGGGATAACGAATATGCGGATGGTAGTCACCAAAATGTTACCGACTGCTTGTATTTCCTCCCTTGCTATAAAAATGCACTACCTACTACTTAAAATGAAGTTAAAACCACATTTTCGCAAGGACGGCTCCTCTAATCGGTCTACTTTTTCGGAGTTTCAAAGAAATCAACCATAGAATAGTAGAGTCATAGTAAGAGTTAGTGTCATGCTCCATTGCAGCAGAATTAGCCCGGCACGACGGTTGTACCTCTCGCTCACATTCCACCTTAAAAACGTCCTTCTGCTCCACGGAAGCCGAGTGAAACCGGCCACCGTCGAACGCATACCTGCAATATTACCATATTTAAAATGGGACACTTACAAAATTGGCCATACTCTCAAGCGCGCTTCTATAAAAAATAATTTATGCCGCCAAGGAGGGTTTGTCAGTTAGTGAAACGAATAATAGTTAATAATAATAGTTTGAGATTACCATTAGTGAAATGCCTTATTCCTCTTACAAGATGCAGGAGTGTCCAAGCCTGATTGTGACTGTGGACTCTTTTATATAGGCCAAACAAAGAGATATAGCAGACACGAAACACCGACGTGTTACAAACGTGCGGTCTGTGAGCATGCTGAAGGTGGCCCCTGCCATTGTATTAGTTTTGATAAAGCGCAAATCCTCACTGGGGGACGCCGATTCCTTCCAAGGATGATTCGTGAGGCTGTTGAAATTAAAGAACATCCAAATTTCAATAGAGCAGATGACTGGGTCCTTCCCTCTGTTTGGGACCCAGTGACACCGTAGGTGTCACTTTACGGTGGTATTATGTGAGCGAGAGGTACCTCCCCTAGGTTACATAGGAGGATGTAGTGTCATGCACCATGCAAATATAATTCTTCTGTTACTTTTAATAATTTATGACATCAGGACATCTGTCACTGTATCACACGAGCGAGAGGTACCTCCTCAGTCGTGCCGGACCAATTCTGCAGCAATGCAGCATGACACTGCCTCACTGCGCTGTTACGTTTCATGCACTTCCTATCTTACGTCGATTTAAGCTTATGAATGGTTGTAAGTTGTTTTCTTGTATACTATACGCATTACCATCTGGATAGATGTTATGCAGATGTGCCGCCAGGGTGGGCCACTCGCTCACCGCACGCAACAAGACTTGTACAAAATCCATGTGGACGATGCCACAGACCAAATAAGGAAACATACAGCAGCGCCGGTACCTAGTTTAAAAACATTAACTAAATATCCACCAAAATAATACCCAAAAAGCTTTATTGTAAATTTGTCCTTGTCTATCTTTTAGTCGAACTTAGTTGCAATGAAAAGTCAATAGTAATAAAAAAAACGACTGTTCTGTGGATAACTGTAAAATAGAATCCCTTAATGTACCTATTGATCCTAAATTAAAAAAGCTAGTTTAGAATGCATTCTAATTTGAAATGTATGAATGGAATAAAATTATATTTATATTATTCCAAATTCAAAAAAACAATCCACTTCGTGAGAACGCATTGACAATGTACGAAATTGACAAAAAATATATTGTCTATGCTTTTTAATTTCATTTAATTTGCATGTGTTACCAGTTTGAAATGATTTCTGATGAATTGCATGAATAAATTATATGCGGGGACAATATCTTCAAGAACCAAGGGGATGATGAGAAAGATGTAATTAAAATGCGATCCGATAGGGTTGCGGAATCGAGCTACGAAAATATTATTTTACTTTTAATTTAGCTAGTTAGTCGTAGTAGATCTGTATTTTTTTATGAGAGGGCAAACGAGTACTTGGATAGTGACTAGTTTGCAGACTCGCAGACGTTTTGTCGGCCTTTAAGGAATAGGTATGGTCTTTTCTTGGAGACTATTATTATTATGTTGTTTTATTTTAAAAAAACTTTATTCTATTTCGTGAAAATAATACTGAATGTATTACAAATACTGAAAATAATACTGAATACATTACAAAAAAAAAAAATATAACACTGCCGTGGCCCGAAGAATAATCTTAGCAATCACATGAAGCTGTATTGGGTTTCCCTTCGCTTTTGCAACATATGTTCAGCTCCGGAAAAATATATAACATAACATTATTAATAATCTTAATAATAATAAATTTACATGTTACGCTGTTTTGTAGTACTAGCTTCTAAGGACCGCGGTCTGAAAATGAATTGTTTAATTTTATTATTCTAATCTCTATATCATAAGTGGCTGTTAATAAAGAAATATAATCTATTCACTTCATGTTACGACTTCATGATAATAATGAAATAAATAAAATATACCTACTGACACAAAGTAGGTAGGTACATTTTCAATTATTAAGAACCATTTCCAGATAAATACATTGTGGAAATTGTGTAACAGGTAATCTTGTTTATAATATTTTAGCAACCCTATCTCAAAAACACTTCACCGGCTTACATCTCACTTTACCCTTTCTAATGATAATGAAAACCTGTTTCTAACAACTTTTTTTTGTTTTAATGCAACTTTTGGAGGGTTAAATAATTGTGTCAACGCGTTCTATTTGCCATAAACAATAGGCAAGAACAGATGTAGAGGTGATTGTCTTTGAACAAGGTGCGATATGTAGATCCGGAGCTTTTTGGTGGGAACCGTTGACCCCTATTTTGGACCTCGATTTGCATAGCGATTGTTTTTTTAAAACTCCGTACCGGTTCCGTTAGTTCTGGTTTTGATACAATGCATTTTTGTCCGTTTGTTCCATAGATTAAAAATGGGGTCATATTTTTTAAATTATTAATTTTTAATTTGATTTAGACAATGAAATTCGTTATACATCCCCATGCCGTTTGAAAATCTAAAATATACGTAGATCATGTAAGCCGTATTCGTATGAGTTAAATCGTATAATTATCTGTATCTATGAAATTACATGTTTGTATGCAATAAAAAATATTTAAACTGCAATGACATGTAAATGTTATTACAGTATAATTATTACGTAATACATTTATTTAATAATAAAAATGTAAGTTTTAATGAATTTGTAATTTTAATTAGGAAAGTGATTTTTATAATATTGCATGCTCAGGCAGAATTTGAATGAACATTCTTAATGAAATAATGAAATCTCCCAACATCTATGTACGGAACAAATTCGCAATAAATAATGTATTCTCTTCTATCCTATTGAAAGGTTTTTGTGTTCACTATTACAGGAAAAATGCGGGCGTTAATGATTGCAGTGAAACAAGTCCAAGTAAAAATTGCGCACATTTTTCTTATCAAATCTGATGACCTATAGTTAAGAGTCACACGTCAAGGC
Organism: Eumaeus atala; assembly: GCA_017140195.1. Classification (NCBI taxonomy): domain Eukaryota; kingdom Metazoa; phylum Arthropoda; class Insecta; order Lepidoptera; family Lycaenidae; genus Eumaeus; species Eumaeus atala. The sequence continues at coordinate 658,894 of JAFELO010000385.1, read as the reverse complement.
ATTGGAGCCTCGTTATGAATTTGTTCCAGAACAATCCAATACTTTGCATTAAAGCTCTACGTATTTCTGAAATAATATAATTTACATAATAACAGGCGTGTGCAAACATTATAAAATGACGTTTCAAACTTTTTCATCATGCCTATTGTCAATCTGCGGCTCTATCATTATACTTATAATATTATTCGCCCAAATAGAATATAAAGGCAAAGCAAACACTTGTACACCGACTAATTATGGACTTTTCAGTCAAATAGTGTTGCATCAATTATTGTACTGCTGCACTAGTTGAAACCCTGTTGCATTGCTGCACTGCTGCACTGCTGCACTGCTGCACTGCTGCACTGCTGCACTGCTGTACTGCTGTACTGCTGCACTGCTGCGCAACATTATGTGGCCGCCGCGATTGGGCTAGTGCCTTTTGATAATACATACACTTTTTTCATATATGTAAATGTATATTTATGCATCATACTAAATATTATTTACATTGTATGTTTCCCAAAATAATATAAATAAACAAACATATCCACTAGGTCGTAAACATTATTTAAAGATAAAACGGTAATTTTAAAAATTTACTAGTTAATGCATCGTGGACTTACCAATTAGGAGATAACTCAAATTTGTAAATGATAAAAATAAACGGACTTAATACATAATCAGTGAGATCGAAATACGCGTTTCTATAAGAACACGCTTACCTTGGGACATAGGGGTGGACTCACTATGTATAGATGTTAACAAACACGGTAATACCTAAGTAGAGGGAGGGGTGTGCATCTGATTTGAGAGGAAAAAAACAGCGCCCGCAGGGCGGCTTAAGGAGGTACAGTTGGCCGAAAATTTTTAGCATAGTAAGCGTTTGAATTTTGATAAAAAAAATTGATTCCGGGCAGTGTGAAGAAGATCTGTCGGGTAAATCTTGTTAAATAACATATATGCAAGTAACATGAATTTATATCTGCATTTCCTGCATTGATTTATTCCATTAAATAATGTACTCTTCAAACATCTATGGCGTGTGACTGTGAGCAGTGAAAAAAAAAACTGTAAAAAAATTGTATAGAAAGTCACAGTTTCCAAATATGAATTTTAAAGCAAAATTTTGTTTTTATTGCCAGACGATGCCAAGAGTCGCTCATAAACATCCGCATAGAGGTGGTCTACACTTGTATTACAATTTTTCACTTCATACCACAGCTGAGCCACAACTATTTCACAAACCACAAGAAAAGCGGCAGCAGCAGCGAGGCTATGTGAGCGAGAAATAGCAATATTCTCGATATGGCTGCAATGAAGAAAAAACCACAAATAATTTAGCTATTCTCAATCTGTTGTAAAGAACTCGTGTTCAACGGTCACAATAAAACAGTAAACGAGGCGACATCACAAAGAGATTAAATGAAAAAGGAAAATTCACGCATAATCATCACAATGTCGTCGATGTACATGGAGTCTATGAGCGGAACTTTCACATTATCGCCGTCGCCATTTTAAGTAACATGTGCGAGCCCCCCCCCCCAATTGCAGAGCCGTGATAACGACACTTACTTTAGTAATTACAAACTACTTGCAAAACTAAAATATCGGGATGCATCTGTCCCATCTGCGGAAGAGACGGGGGTCTATGCCATAGCAATTCGATATAGCTGTACTGGACTAAGCAAGGAAAGACAAGAATGTCGAGATCACGATTAATGTTAGAAGTTGATCTACTTTAAACCACGTCATTATTGTATTCCTTCGAGCTAACAACATGTGTTAAATTAATCCAAAAATAAATGATTAATTATAGGGTATATTTTATAATGGCTAACCCTAAGACTGGTTCGGTCTTCCATGGGAATACAGGGTCTAATGGATACCCATCCATGCCTAGCTAATAGCGACTTAGCTTAAGTCGCTATTATCATCCCGAACGTTAGAAACACAAATTTTCTTAGGTATCATTAAAGGGCGTTATGTGGTTAACCTATTTGTGATACCCCGTTACCATACACACTGGACGGCAAATAAACCGGCCCACCCGCTAGCTTGAAACTTGTATTCGATTGTCTCAAAAAGTATAAAACTTGAAGCTATCAAAGTTATACTCACAAAAAGTGCGCCTCATATTTGATTCAAATGACTATAAATTTATTTTAAAGTACCGTCTGTTCACATTGTAAACAACAAACAAAATACCAATGTTTTGACAAGAGTTCACGAGTAGCGTCCTTTTTCCATATGAGTAGTCGAATATTTCTTAAAATTTCTTTACTTGCCGTCCACCTTTTGCTCCAGACGTGTCATTTTTGGTTTTTCTTGATGGGCAATAATGGATACGACGCCTCTGTTACTACTACCATATAGCCTATAGCACTAGTTCCAGCAGGAGTTTCGCAACGTGAGGTGGCTCGGAGACATCGAAACAACAAATCCTCGGTACAACAGGTATACAGACGATATCAAGAGACAGGAGCATTCGATCGCCGACCAGCTACAGGGAGATCTAGTGCTACATCAGCAAATGATCGGTATATTCAACTTACTGTTTTGCGAAATCACCACCTCAACGCAGTTGAAGTACATCGAAGTCCACGTTATGAAGGCCAATTGGTCTTAAGTCCTAAGTTCAGATACCGTACAGAAATGAACTCGCTGAAAGAAACCTAACTCCAGTGCCGCAGCAGGCCCAAAATTACTCTTTACTGATGTGACCAGAGCGAGTCTGTAAGGAAGTGACCGACGTCAAAGGATATATCGTCATCGAGGAAACTGTTGCTTATGGTGGAGGATCGGTATTGGTGTGGGGAGGCATCTGGTTAAAGACACGTACAGTGTTAGTTTTTATCTACTCGAGCCGTACACGTGGATTTACTTCACATCGATACGTTTCAGAAATACTCGCAGTTCATGTGGTAACTACGCAGGATAAATCACGCATGATATGCAGTTGATGCATGATAATGCACGATCACAAGAGCTACTTGACGTCTGCATTCGTACGATGGTCTGGCCAGTTGGAAGTCTGGACTTAATGCGATTAACATCTTAAGCGATAAAAACTAAAACGCCGGAATCGAGCCCGGATACCTGCTCCAACCTTCATCAGTTCAGAATCTCAATTGAAGAGGAATGGAATGCAATTCCTCAAAATCTCATTGTCAGGCTGGAGAAGTCGATGAATGCGAGGCAATACTGGCAGTTATCCGACGAAGAAGAGGAAATATTGAATATAGATTTAAATCTTCTATCCAATCTTTTTTCTTTCATTTTCTTTCATTAATATTTTTTTCAATATTTTATTATCAACAAATACAACAATTAAAAACTTAATTAATTACCTTGCCCCATTCGTCATTGTGAAATACGTAATAAATACTTAATAAATTTATTCATCTCAATGAGTCTCCAATAATTTTAATCGTCATTAAATGCATATTCTATAAGTATAACTAATGTAACCATAAGTTTTATAATTTTTGATAAAATCGTATCAGAGTTCCAAGATAGTGGATGGCCCGGTTAATTTGTTGTGTATATTATGTATTATTAGTTGTGTCTCATAAAAGAAACCTTAGAATTATTATTTATTAATAAATTTCGCATTAATATGTGGATACTCCCATGATAAAAAAATATTTAGCTTTTTTAATTTAATATGAACATTATACAGTTATGTACTTGTTGGGAGGCGGAGTGTTTGAAGGCCGCCTATCCAGTGGACTGGCTACTTGGTTAAGGTGGCGGGGAGCTGCTGGATGCCAGTGGCTCATGACCTAGACCTATGACGTTCTATGGGAGAGGCCATATCCAATAACATACCCATTGGACATATCCAACAGTGGGTGACGCCTGGCTGATGATGTCGATGATTATGTGATAATACGTGCACATACGTGATAATATTAATAAAAAGTGTATGAATATTGTCATTTTCGATTTTTCTTCAGTCTCTTCAAATCTACCGACCAAAATTAGTATATAGGATTTGATGCTAAGTTTACGTACGAGATGGATTTTAGGAACGCGAACTGTATGGTGTCAACATATATCCACATTCCGTGTGGAACCAAGTGGTGAACATAAGCGAGAACTTGTGATATTTTTTTAATTTTGAGATCATCATTGATCTTTTCAATTAAATATTGATGTATAGAAGTGAAAGGCCACGCTCGTTATGAAAACTCCTAAACTACAAATGCAAGGGCATTCAAATTAGGAATGTGGATTCGTTCTAGTGCGTAGGTACTCACTAAGGTGGGATTATTTGAAATTATACCGTAATGGGTGCGTATATGGGGTGGAGTACGCGGGTGAAGCCGCAGAGAACTGTAGTAAGTATGTAGCAGGCATATCTAAGAGCATTTTGGTCTACTTATTTAATAGTCAATTTAATGAAGTAACTCATAATTATCATTATCCGTTGTTAAGAACCAGGGACAAAAAATTTTAACTTTACACAAAAAAGAATTTAATTTTTACGACTGTACCTAATAAAGGCCCCACTTGCCTTGGATGAAAAGTTCATTTTCTTTAACGAACCCTTCACTTTGAAATCCTAGACACCATGCGCCCGATACATTTTTAATATGCATTTAGGGGGTTGTATCTGGGGTCCCTTCATGGGATTTCTCCTTTCTTTTGCATTTGACGAAAGAATTTGAATGCCTAATTATTCTTACACGTTGTTACATATTGATATGTATTTTTCAAATCATTACTTTCTTTCATTTTATTTTCCATTTACGCACATAGTGTTGTCACGACAGGATTTCTCGTCCAATTCTCTTCTTCTTCCTTCTTTCACGATTCTATGTCCTCGCCTACGCAGAAATCGTCATCTTGTATAATCAATGGTCGATCGACACTGTGCTACCACGCTCAGTTAGTGCCGGTCGATTTTTTATTGACAAGATGAGATGACAACTTTTTTCCAATTAGTCAATATTCGACATCTCTTTCTTACGAGTAATCTTGAAACTAAGGGCTCCTCTTCATTATTGACGATTACTAACGATTATGATACGATTGTGTAGAGGGCATTCTAGGTTGTGCCCTACATCGTATATGATTGTCTGTGACACGTCAGTTTCTTTTTCTTTCTTTTATAACATAAAGGAGCAAATGAGCAATCGGAGCCTTATAATGACTACCGACGCCCATGGACATTAGCATGATTGTCTCCCCCACTCAGCCACCGGCTACAAAGGTTATTATAACTCAATAAGCTATGCCATATCTATGCCTGGCCCACAGCAAAAGGCTTGCTTTTCACCAGATACAGGTCTTTGAACTCTGCCGTGGCAGGACGTAGGTATTCCGTAGAGGTTACTCATGTACAATGACGCTTCCTATCTAACTCAAAATCTCCAGAGTCTCGCCAGAGCATCGTTCGCACCGCACATTAGAAGCAAGCAGAGGTATTCACATTCACAACATTCACAGGATGCGAGAATCCCCGCACCATCAACGCATGTATGAACTAGCAATAATTGAGCATTGTGTTAACTGGCAAGCAGTCAATTGTCTGCTTCGTACTCTAGTAATTAGTACACCCCCGTACCTCGGGGAGCACGACAAACCGTTGGACCTGCGCCCGATTTCGCTTCGGTCGTGTCGGATTGCTAACACATCGGAATTGGAGGATGACGGAACAGGGAGAGCCGCTGTGTACCATCACATTATGTCCTGCGCAGTTTGTTTGTCTCTAGAGAGATGGCATGATCGAAGCTCGGCTGGGACGACAATATAATAATAATAATATTAATCATATATAGTAATATAAATCTTCTTACGACTACCGACGCCCATGGAATCCCCCNGAGAAAACAAATTTTACGACTGCGCGCTTTTCAAGGGAGGTCTTAATCTTTGGCGCTTCTAATGTGAAGATTGTAGGGTCCTGTGATGAATCAAATTATTCACATTGTAATGAAACAGTTTATCTATAGTAATAGTATCAAGATGACGTGCTTGTTTATTTGGACATAGCGCGTCCAAATAAACAAGCACGTCATATTTTGTATGCACGTCTCAGGAACTACTGGCCCGAATTGAAAACTTATTTTCATGTTGAATAGTCCACTATTAGCAAGGCTATATAAACCATGACGCTACGAATAGTGGGACCGGAGTTACGCGGGTAAAACCGCGCGATGATGCTAGTTGTACCAATTTCTTTGTTTAAACCCATTGTTTACACCTCAATGAGCTCCCTTTCTATGGCTATATATTAATTATTGATTTCTCCTGCCATGTTTGAATATAGTTTGTGGCTACGAGGGTGCATTTTAGGGGTGGTCCACCCTTCGAATTCGATCAAAATTTTATGTTATATATATTTTGATTTATTTTGACCTCAGGGAGTTCGTGATTTTATTAAAATAAGTACAACAACAGCGATATATGCGCAGGAATATAAATGACTTTAGTAATAAATAAATGATATACCTTATAGAAGCACTAGAAATACACTCAAACTAGATGTACCAATTCATAGACTTACTAAAGTAAATAATTTTTTTCGGGGACAATGAATACGCCTATACAATAGGATCCCCGAAAGCGTCCAAAAGCTTTCAATTAATAAATTTAAAAAAGTTGTTATAGAAAGTTCACATGGTAAAGTTAATTATATTATAAGATTCTATAACAGATACCACAACGTGAGAGAAAGACTCTTTTTGGAGGCTGTTTCTGTACAAAGAAGATTGTAATAGGTTGGTAAATTGTATGTTGTATATTATTTGCACATTTCTTGTGTGTAATTAATTTATTTACGGATCAGACCCGCTGAGTTTGTTTCATCGGTTCTTCTCAAGACGGGTAATCCTGTCCTGAGAAAAAAGGTTTAATTGATAACTCGGATGACTTTTATTTAGAAAAAAATATTTATATCAATGTCTCAGAATTCTTCTATGAGCTTTATAGAAATAGAAGTCCGTCCCAGATATGAATGTATGTTCCCGTGAATAAGTTATATATGTACTACCTAGCAGTTCGTCCCGGCTTCGCATGGATATTTCACGAAATATTGCAAAGATTGATTGAGTTACAATTATATTTTAATTTCGTCCTCGTAAACATTAGACATGAGAAATGTCCTGTGTGTCTTCTCCACATTCATTTTTCTCTTCATACAGACGCGCCGGCTGCGAAGCCCCTTTACACCTTCGGACAGTGCCCGATCGATCTGATCATGGAACGTCAGCCTTGGTCTTCCAGGTGCGTGTGAATGGATGTAGATACCGAATTCTTCGTTGCGAACATTGACCGGGATGCCCCAGACAATATTCGCAACGAAGAATTCAGTCAACGAAGAAGGGTAATTCTTTGGGCTTCCAATATCAAGATGATACAATAATGTTGCCCATCGCGCCGTAAGGAACCCGGAAAGCCGTAAAGCGGCACTCAGTAAATTAGCGAACAATAAAAGATGAGTAGCAGTCGCATAAAAGTTGGGAAGACCATTAAAAACAATCTCGAACAATCATCCCCAGGCACGGACGCTTCCCTGTCATCTTCAGAGGTTGATAAATAAAGGGCCACCCCTCTCCCCGCACCCCCCTCTCCGCACCTTACTCCTTACATTATACGTTTCATATTTTCTAAAAAACACTGCACCCCGCGGAAGATATTGTACAAATTCAACGGTGAAATCCCACTTATATTATAGATTTAGCACAAATATGGACTACAATCTGGAATAACGTAAAATACTTTTATTCCCAAAAATAGTATCCTGGGGATAGATTTTGTCTAGCTGTGTACACGATATACCGGGCAGAGTTAGTAGAAATGTACACACTCGGGCTACGCGCTGTTCATAGACCTTTCAAATAAAACAAATCATAAATACCGGTCAGGCCGTTTCTACAACTCGACGGCAATCACCACAACTCTACATTTTCGCTAGATATTAGATTTTCATAGCAGAAGAGTACAAGCCATCAGTCGGAGCCCTTTGAATTCCGACGCCTATAACCATTCGTGAAGATGTTATGCAGGCACATTTCCACCCTTCCCGGGTCTTTACGGTGGCCCATTGGAGAGCAGAGGCCGACGCGTCTGCAAAATAAATACAACACTACAAAAAACTGTGGATGTCTGCAAGCGCCCGAAATGCTTTTCTTATCTTTAAACCCATTCTTGCAGCGACCATAGATGTAAGAACCTAGACAACGTATTTTCCAATTGTCATAATAGTGATAAAAATATTACTTTTTAAAAGTTATCAGTTAACTAGTCGACAGTTTGTCCTTTATCACCATCGTCCAATTATTCTCCCTTATCGTTTTACATAAATACCTAACGTCAAACTGTATTCTAACACGAATATTTTTCTCCATAAACGAGATGTAATCAATTAATAAACCGATGCAATGCTGGCGCAACATGGCCCCTAAATACTCATTGTGTATTTTGTGTTGTACCGTTAAATAAAATAAATAAAAAAAAAACACCTCAGGGCGAACAATTTATCTATCATTAGTACTACAGCCAAACCACAAAATGGCAGCTAGTTATTGCAGGAAAAGCTTTTTGAGGCCCTACTTTTGAGATGAACGAAAATCATGGAGCTCATATCATTGTCATACTACTCGTCTAGTTTATATTTAAAGTGTAGACTAGTAGTACTTTAATTTATTTTTTTTCTAACTGTCCCCATCGTCTACTGTTTCTCGTTTAGCTTAGACACATTTTCCCATTGGACGCTGAGACGTCTGGATATGATATTATATAATATACGAGGTAGGACCTGTTCTTCTCAAAACGCTCTAAACACATATAATTGTACAATTCACTAAAACCAAGAGTTTTATGTCCAATTGTTTCTTATTTACTTCCCGATTTGGGGGAGGGGGGTGATGGGGCCGCATATGTACAGCTGTCTCGCAAACATTAGTATTAACTGACATAGTAACAAGTAGGGTTATGCTGCATTGCACCCGTATTGGGCCGGCACGTACCTACCTTTTTTTAAATATATGGGGTCTAACGGACAACCGGAGCCAAATGAAGACTACCGACACCCATAGACCTCCGCATAGTTGACATGCAGATGCGTGGCCATCTCTATCGAGAAGAGCCATCTGTGCGGGACACATTATGGTGTGTACACAAGTGTGTGCGCAGGCACAGGTGCACTCCCTGTACCCTCAATCTCCTATTCTGGCATCACCGGAAAGAAGCCGCCGGCTTACCGTGTACATCATCACACGGGGGTGTAAGCGCTAACTTCCAAGGTCCCGATAGTTTCTAGAAATTGAAAAATCCTACTAACACTTTTTGACCGATTCGGGACTCAAAACGGGAGATTCATGATTTTTTTCTTTCTACACGCAGGGGATTTCATCACGCAGGGCCCGGGTGGCCCCTAGACCATGTGTCAGACTCGGCACTCGGGGGTGCAATACCGACTAAACCCTGCGGGTGCCTGCAGCCGCTATATTGGAGGGTCCCGGATCTGCAGGCAACAGGATCCCTCCAGTGACAGTCGGGCCTCCGCGAAAAGGCCGGACTTCACCTCCTCGATGACTGTCTCCTGACTGTGGCTAAACAGGCTTACCACAAGACCACGAGAAAATCAATAGGCCTTGACTGATTTGATATATTATAGAAACACACCCTACGAAGATATAGAACCAATCTTGGTTGGCAGCCGTACTCCCTATTCCTCCTCAGCGCAAAAGCGCTATAATCAATAGCCTATTCCGATTATGGAAATCAAACAGAGGGACTTTTGCTTCAATAACTCAAATAATGGGATATATTTTTTAACCCTCCAATTTAATAATAATTTGCGTTTTCCACAAACCTTAGGTACGCTTGGGGTTTGAAAATACATAATTAATCTATAAGAAAAGTGGTAAATATCCAACCAATTATTATACGTAAGTAGGTTTGTATGTTTGTTGTTCTTTTTCCCAAAAACTGCTCAATGGATTTAAATGAAATTTTGGCACAATTACTTGTTACTACCTGGAATAATAAATAATGTAATTGAATTTGGCTTAAATATATACAACTAACATCAACCCACGGTTTCATCCTATTAACTCCTGTCCTACTAAACTCAGCATCATGATATATAGCCTATAAAGTTTCTCCACAAATGGGCTATTGAAAACAAAGAGACTTTTTCAATTTGGGCCAGTAGTTCCTGAGATTGGCACGTGCAAACAAACGAACTCTTCAGCTTTATATTATTAGATTAGATCGGTGATAATTTGCAAAAACTGTTCCATTTTTTGTTTTAACCCAATTGTTTGTAAACTGATCAGGCACAAACGATTCAACGAAATTTGTTGCGACTTTTTTATTTCTGCTGCAGAAAATCAAATTTAATAGTTGACTCTGTATTATAATACGTTGTCACGTGTACGAAACCATAAAACGTTTCCTAGTGTCCTATTACATGCTTTAATGTTATAATAATGGTAGCTGTGGCCGCAGATGCCATACATTAAACCGAGGACTCCAAGCTTTATAAAAAACCGTTAATTAATTGTGATGCATAATTATTTACTCCGTGCCCTGTCATGTAACCTTAGATATCCATCTCAGTGGCGCAATTCTGATGCCTCGCTCAAGGGGACTCATTTTTCATCTCCAAGTTAGGTATATGCGCCCTCACGTCCGCGCCCTCGACTTGGAAGTAGGGGGAAACACCCCCTTGTTAACAAACTTCTACCTATCTGCATTTTTATTTAAGTTTCTACGAATTTTCCAACCCCTAATTCAATTTTTTCCCTTAAAAATTAATTAGGAATACGTTTCTTGTGTTGATCACGGCGCATTTAATTTTGTTCAGATTACGAGTAAATATTTAAAGCGGAGAGTTTTAATTTATATTTAAGCTAGCGGTTCGTTCCGACTTCACGCAGACATTTTACGAAATATTGTAGAAATTCATTGATTTACAAAAATATTAAAATTATAATTCATTGTCGACCTCGTAAACGTTACCATGACAACAAATTGAATCTATGACGGAACAAAGTATCTCAGGACAGATATTTGTTAATCATTTCAGTAGCTAAATATGAATTTACTTTGATTTTCTTTGACATTATGGATACATTGTCGAAGGTTTCACAATTATGAAAACTTTCTTGAAAATGTAGCCTATATGCATCACTGACAATGTAGCCTATGTGCATCACTGACAATGTAGCCTATGTGCATCACTGACATTGTAGCAGATGTGCATCACTGAGAAGGAAGGATTGCACTGCTAAAAGAATTTTTGAATCCGTTCAGTAGTTTCGGAGCTTATTCAATGGAAATAAGCAAACAAACAAACGTTTCCTCTTTATAATAATATAGAAGAGGAATAAAACATGAAGGATGTGAATAGCTAACGGAGTATTATAAAATACTGGCGGCGTATCCTGTGGAATCTATTGCATAGGAAGTAAGTATTATTTTTTAACAGACAAGGTAATTATAGGTTTTTCCAGATTATAATGTACGAGGGTGGGTCTAAAAGTTCTAAGCCCGACCAAAAAAATGAAAGAAGAGTGGATCTAAATTTATTTTTATTTTTCGACATAGTCTCCATCTAGTTCAACACACTTCTTCCACCTGACCTGCAACTTGTTTATCCCCTCGAAAAAAAGATTCCGGAAGGTCGGCGAAATAATCGTTTACTGCGACTATCACCTCATCTTTGGACTAAAATTTCGAGCCACCCAAACGTTTTTTTTAAACTTGGAAATAAACGATAATCCGAGGTGGCTAAATCCGGCGAATAAGGTGGGTGGGGCATCAATTCGTAGCCACAATCATGGTTTACAGACATGTTTCAACCGAAGTGTGAACACGTGCAACTTTCTTACGCAACATTCCCGGTCTCTTTTCTTTTATTTCTTCCCGGAGTCTTCGTAAAAGGTTACAATAATAATTAGAATTTATAGTTTAACCTTTCGGTAAATAATCTACAAAAATAATGCCCTTCGCATCCCAAAAAACAGAAGCCATGACTTTGTTAGTCGACAAAACGACCTCAGCCTTTTTCGGTGTAGGAGAGTCTGATCCTTTCCACTGTTTGGATTTGCTTTGATTCAGGAGTATGGTGGTGAACCCAGATTTCATCCATAGTAACAAATCTAGACAAAAAGATAGGCCTTTTTTATTGAGGTACTTAATGACTGCACGGTGTTCAATTTTCTCCATTATTGAAAATTGCGTCAGATTGCTTCAAACAAATAATCATAGAAAATTTATATTGTGTAGTATCGAAATGAAACTGTGCACAATAAATCAATATGACACATACTAATAAATGACGGTAGATTTAAAAAAATGTCATAGCTCCATATAGGTTAGGCCACGAACTTTTAGATCCACCCTCGTATCTATTGTCATTATAATATATACCAATCTGTGCAAAATTTCTTACCTCTTCTTATTTCTTACTCCTTACCATTGCGTAGTTTTTACGAGATAGAATAACAAAAATATATGGCACAAACTATTTGTTTGCGATATTCTGGCTTTCCCACACATTCACTATTACGAACCATAACACAAAAAAAATCCTATTTCTGATGCAGAAGGTTAAAAAAATTAAAAGTGCATAATACGAAACTTTTCAAGACTTTGTGATTTCATTAGTTTTTTTTACCGTCAACATTTATCCAAGTAAGTCTTTTTTACGCCATAGTTTACACTCACACGTTTTTGTGCGACAAAAAATATGAAGATCAATTGAGTCGACTCGAAAAAATGACTCTATCACAACATTCAATTCAAAATACCGTACCGTAAGGGAGTTAAGTGGTTCAAGTTTTTGCCATAAACTAAATTTGCATTTCGTTCGCACGTCGGATTACAAAAAAAAAACGCATTGTAACTGACGCAATGTATGGTTATAATTTTACGCACAGGTAAAAGTGTCTTTTTTATCCGGGCATAAGTTAACAAAGTCTTTTTTTACCTGTGCACGAGGGTTATTTTTTTACTTCTATTATAGCTGCCGATACTCTGTCAATTGGCACGAGCCTATTGATTTGTTGGGCAGAATGGGCACACGTCTATAATCTATTGTCATTTATTTATCGCCTGTCCATGTCACCCCATAGATAACCGCAAGGTGTTGCTGTAACAATAAACACATTGTAAATAACAGTGAAAAACAATAAAATGTGTACTTTGTTGCAAGTACTTAATGTTCATCGGAGTTTGTGTTTAAGTGTAGAAAACAAATACGGCAGAGTTTATACCTGGCTAGTTGAGACATAATTAGCAAGACATTAAACATGCGTTTGACGCGAGAGTAATGTCCTGTTTCTTTACTATGCAGTCTATAGCATAAGTGACAAACGACAATAGGACCACCTGTTGGCAAGGCAAAGCACATAAACAATCGCACGAGTACCCTTTTAGGATAAAACTACTTTTACGAATTTTATCGCGGCTTATAATTAACTGACTACCGTGGTCAGGGGTGGATCATGGTTGCTGTAAAGCTCCTGAAACGTCGGTTAAATAATGAAATAAACCGCGATAAAATCCGTAAACGTAGTTTTATTGTGATTGAGCAACATTTGTGTACACTTAAGACGTCAATATCTTTTTGGGGTTCTGTAGCTATATTGCAAAACATGGAGACCCTGTCTGTCCGTTCGTATGTCACAGACGTTCCACTCGGAGATGATGGGTACTGTTTCTTTGAAATTTGGATGGATGCTGTATGGACCGGTACAAAATGATGTAGTATGATTTTGATAAATAAAATTATTAGGACTAACTCTTCGAGCAACTGTATATTTGATCGAAGGTAGCACTTCGTACGTAGAATTTAATCAAAAAATCTGATATAAATTGGTTTGAACAAACTCGACTTCGAAATTTAGGAGGTGTGGGATATTTATGTTTGCTAATACGGAACTCTTCATGGGTGATTCTGAAGCGCTCTTCGCCGGTTTTTTACAGTACGAAGAGGCAAACGAGCCGTTTGCCTCTTCGTACCACCTAATTATTATGCAGACATAGTAACCTTCTCTCTTCCCCTATTTGTGGGCCATCGGAAATATTAGTGGGTTATCCTGTAGTGCGGGACAATCTCTTCTGTGGAGGTGGCGTCGGTCCCTTAGGACGCTGACTAGCCGTCGAGGTGCCTTGACTGACAACAGATCACTGATGTTCTGGTTAAATGCGTTTCAACGCGTCAACAAAAAAACAGGTTAGGAAGGTAAACCGACCCCCCGTTTTTCACGCAGATGTGAGAGATGAATCCCAATGCGATAGCGTTTGTAATAGCTGGTTTAATTATTAATGCCATGACCATATGGTCATTTTCCTCCATTTTCAAATATTTTATGCGATGCATGTTAGCGCCTGGTTATAACGTTGTGTAGCAACTTGTTTTAATTACAATAAAACTAAGAGCGAATATGAAATAAAATAAATAAAACCCGTCCCGTTGCCATGGGAACCGAGACTCATTCAAAACTCTGGCTTCATTCATCTTAAGAAATCCTCGCATAGTTGAGCTGGGAGCTGGCGAGGTATTCTGCACCCTACATTTGAAGGCGAGGGTTGAAATCGCCGTGGCAGGATGTCGAAAGCAGGAAATAAAGGAATAAAAGTTCAAAAAAACTGGTCCTAACTGAAGTCTTGAGAATATTTCTGCAAGTATACTTGTGTGGTTTTTTCCCTCTTTTGTATTTGCATAAATTACGTGAATCTCTGATTGAGAGCCGGTAAGCATAGCTAGGGAAAGCGATTCAGACTTATTTATTAAATGTCACCACTGTATACAAAATATTCATTCAAAAGTATAAAATTTTATTGAAATGTAACCGAACTAAGTAATATGCGAAATTTTTAAGTTTTTTTATAGTTATTTAGAGGCATCTACAGAACCTATTTGGTTGAAATTTTGTCACGGATAAATTATAACAATTAAGGTTAAATGAAAAGAACTATAGATTAATCATATCTAGATTAATATTTAAAGAACTTATTATCTCTAAATTCGTTCCGCTCCGTAGCTGTAGAACGTGGTACCATGCTGTGTTGCAGTTGAATTGGGATGGCAATACCGGGGAGCTATACATAAATGATGACTACGATTGTAGAAGGTGGCCCATCGGGGGATGTGGTGATATCCGCATATTTATTGTCCTTACACATATGCGGATGTTAATGGGCATCGGTTTCTTCTCATATACCATGAAAATACCTACAACTTACAATAGAGTAAAATCCATATTTTCGCAAGGACGGCTTCGCTAATGCGTTTCCGTTTTCGCAGTTCCTGAGAAATCAAGCATAGCATAGTATATTATTGTAAGAGGTAGTGCCATGCTCCATTGCATCCGAACTGGGCGCAACCGCTTCCTCGAGGTACCTACCTCTCACGCACATAACTTCACCGTACCGGTGGCCCATTGGTGGAGAAAATGAAAAAAGGGTAACGCATTCACATGATAACTATAGTGTGTGTCTATGGGCGTCGGTATTGGTTGGCTCCGATTGCTCATTTGTCCCCCCTATACTATAAAAAAAACTATGAACTTTCGCCACAACAAGATGGATACCATGGATGGCTGAGGCGGTGGGGAGTGTCCGTGGGCACCACCACTACGCCGTGGTGTTGTGTCATTGGCTGGTGGTGCGGGGGCGGCTGTTCGCGTGAGCCCTGACTCTTGCTGTCACGCAACACCAGTGTCACATCGATGTGTCAACATAGACACAACAGTCAGAAATTTAAAATGTCCAATGTCGAGGAGAACTTTGCCCAAAAGTAGGTGAGAATGGGCTAAGTAAGAGGGTGAGATATTCAGAAACTTTGTTACGAGCCTCGGCGGTGTAATGGTTTGGGCTTCGGACTTCCATTCCAGCCCAGGTTGGAAACCGCTGTCTACCAACAACTTTTTCTAACTTAGGTGCATTTGTCTAAGTACTTTTAGGGTGAAGGAACCCGTGAAGGGTGAAGTATCGTAAGGAAACCCCGATTCGAACAAATATAGGATTGGGCCTGGTTTCCCATCTGGGTCAGATGGCAGTTGATCTGTGTAAAAACTGGTCCCCACGGCGCGAATCCTCTATGTTAAGTAACCGACCGACATCTGATATAAAAGTAGGATGACGCTATAGGACGAAGAAAAGAAAGACTGCAGTTTACTCTTTAAGGACGATAATTATTCCAAAGCGATATATCCAAACACTTCAAACACTACGCTGGTGTTACCCTGGATTTGATTGAAGGGAAAGAGGAAAGGAGAGCAATGCATCTTTATGACAATTATGCGGATGTCTCTGGGCTTGCGTACTCGGTAGTAACAAAGTGTCGAAAGGCTCTGATTGCTCATTTGTCCCCCACTACTATAAAAATAGAGGTCAAACATAGAGTTGGGGTCAAATTTGAATCACTTGTCCACCATTGGGTCGTGGTCAGCAGCAGTTTAAAAGTATATATAAGGATGTAGCTACTTTACTGTGTCTATACCATTTTACATCGGCAATCGTTCCAAGTTTATTATGCCATAACTTAAAAACTATTATTCATTGTACATACGCCATGGCTGTGAACTAAGCTGTTAATTACTGGTTAGGTCATTAATGTACTAGCAACGCACCGCGGTATCGCCCGCTCACCATGGTAAGATTCAAAGAATAATCTTCACCCCCTCTATTTCACATTCTAAGGGGTTGTATTTTTAGACATCCTTTCTTCTCTTCATCTAGGCACAGTAGTATCTAGCATCTGGGCACAGTGATTTCTAGGCACAGTGGTTTCTAGGCACAGTGGTTTCTAGGCACAGTATTTTCTAGGCACAGTAGTGGCTAGGCACAGTGGTTTCTAGGCACAGTAGTTTCTAGGCACAGTAATTTCTAGGCACAGTGGTTTCTAGGCACAGTAATTTCTAGGCACAGTAATTTCTAGGCACAGTAATTTCTAGGCACAGTAATTTCTAGACACAGTAATTTCTAGGCACAGTAATTTCTAGGCACAGTAATTTTTAGGCACAGTAGTTTCGTCTGTGCGTTGTCGATCAGTCTGTCAATCAGTCACTCAGTAACGGAAGGTCTATGTGTAAGTTATATTGTGCTGTTTTTTTCTATTAGAATAGGGGGCAAACAAGCAATCGGTGGGGCCTACCATGAACTTCCCCTAATTACTATGCCTATGTGTGGCCGTCCTTCTACCTCCGCCCCACCCAATGGGCCACCGGGTGCTCACAAACCGCACGAAATGCGACACTGTAGATGTCACTTTACGGTAAGCGAGAGGTACCACCTCGATCATGCCGGCCCAATTCCGTTGCATAGGGGGATGTAGTGTAATGCAGTATGCATGGCACTACCTCCTCCTATGCAGCATGGCACTACCTCTTCATAGTCTGCTTTTGCTCCTAACATATTGATGTGATAACGTCTTGTAAATCGATAACGCTAGCTGCATGCAAGAGAATGACTTTATAGTAACGTTCCGAACGGGTGGAGCCAGAGAGAGAGCGAGACAAGCCGCCTTATTCGCACCATGGGGTGATTACAGATCAATTAGGGAACTGTTATCACGTAAAATTATATTGTCTTTAAACCAACTTACCACGTCTTCTCAATGCGCGCCCTAAATCTTTTTTTAAGGAGTAAAGTATAAATTATATGCGATTTGCACCCCCGCTACTATATAACTGGGTGCCCATAAATAAATACATAACCGTTCAATGCCCCTGACATCCCCTACGGAAAAAGCGGTGTAAAAAAACTGAGGGTAACACACCCTCAAGTTTTTTACTCGATTCGTCACCCCACATCTAATGCCGTATTGGTACATAATGACTATTGATTTTTGGGGGCTGAATATATGAACATAACATAATGTGGTATCGTTTGGCTGCCTTAACATAAGCATTTAACATAATGTGAGCTTGTGTAGGTATATGTCTGCGGGGCGCAATATTCTAGTTGTTTCTGATATCCTAGTACTTACAGAAAATATTGAGTCTATCATATTCATCATGCATTTTCTTAACATATAGATGAGTGAAGAAGTCTCAGACTGCTCATTTGCTCATTTCTACTAAAAAAGTACATAAATAATGAAAAAAAAATTATATCATTAACGATAATTTATAAATAATTATAAAATAATATTATAATTAATGTTTTATATATTATATAATATTTGGCACGTTAAATGTTATATGATAGCATCATAAATGTAGTATTTAAATATGTGAATGATTTGAGTATAAGACAAGGTTACTCGTAGTACCTTAGAATACTTGTCAGAAGGCAATAATAATACACGATTTATTATAAACAATTATAATGAATATGATCAATTATCAATTTAATATATGCGTATCTAAATTATCAACTGTATAAAGGTGTTTATGCCACAAGAAGCAAACGGACAAATCTGCGTTATAAAGATAGAAAAAATAATGTTACCATTCCCAGTCAAGAAATTTCCATGAGCTTCGCCGTCCTTATTCGCTGAGAACTTATCTATCCCGTGTGAGCTTCCCCTTTCGTTAGAGAGGACGGGCGAAGAGCTAAGTTTGTAATAGTTTATTATTACTATACAACTTTCGGGATGAGTCTCGCCGATCTGCAGGAAAGAGGTTGTCCCCACTTTCCAGGATTTCAGGAATGCAGCCGAATCGGGCTGACACGGCCGAGTAAGTACCTCTACAACTTCTAATACCGGTGTGAAGTGATAAATGTGACTTCGCGGTTTAACGGTTTGTAAGAGAAGTCCTCTGGTTGTGTAAAACCATAAATGATTCGTGCGTATAGTCACTTACACTCAGCTGAATAAAAATAGAAAAAGAAAATGAGTTCCTCATAACTATGAATAAATATCCACTATACTTAGTTATCATCTAACAAAATATAAAATAATAAAAAACGTACAGTTTCTTCATAAACATTTACTACCCCAAAACAAAAATCTGGGCCGGTAAAATCTTAAAATTAGAAAAAAACACTTTGAAACAATGAGAAACGTCATTTTAATCGGTCAAACATCTCATTATGGCGGGATATAAATTATGAGGCTGGAATTTTTCATCACACAGAATCGACATGCGCGGGGGTGACGCTTTTAAAGATGGCTGCCGTACCTCTTAGCACCCTATTTTTGTGTTCTTCCCTCCACCACCCCCTATTTATGCATCTGCCACCCCGGCGGGCTCGCAAAAGTGCACCAAGTTTTATTTCGGTTTTAAAATAAAATTATTTCGACTTTTAAAATGCTAATACTTTTAATTAGTATTTTGAAGTTCATATGAACAAAATAATTCGTTTTTCTTACGTTGTTCAAACTTGGAATCGCATCTTGTGGTTTTGTATAGGAAATTATCTTTTTACCCTTATTAAATCGTCCTGTTAGAAAATAATTTTTCAACTGAGAGTTTTTAAAACTATGTCGGAGTTACATTTAAATATAAAATTTTTTCCTTCACAAAATGTATAAAATATCTGTTGCAATTTTTATTCAATATGCATATTTTCTTAAGTTTAAGCTTTACAGGCTGTGATATTCTTTTTTCTTATATTTATAGATTACTTTAACTTAAACATAGAATAAAGACGCTACGAGTTATTATCTATAATACTCACTAACACTAAACCTAAATGGAATTGTGATTACTAACTAGGACTTTCCGCAATTCACAATTCAACAAAAGGAGTGTTTTGTTGTAAATCGTTTGCGCAATTTTTTCTCCTCTTGTCATTATCCCATCTCATTCTCACACCGTGATCAGCACGTTTATCAAGGATTTCCCGCTATTTCTCCTTATATATTATGGGATACTTATTAATGGGGTCTCTCTTCATAGTATTCTGGGGAATACTGGCTAATGAATTTGATGTTCCACCCACAAAGCTCCCGCTAAAATTCCTCAAAGAATACGCTAAACTATTTTGTACCAAGTTGACAGAGAAGCTTCCCGAACTTTCGAGCGAATAAGTTCCACGTACGGAAAATTGTTACGCTGAAAAGAGAATTTAAAGTCCAACGCTAATTTATTTCGCAAATTTACAGAATAGGAAAGCAAACGAGCAATCGGAGCCTTTATACGACTACCGACGCCCATGAACATCCACATTATTACTATGCCGATGGGATGCTCTCCTCCGCCCCCCAATAGTCCACCGGCTATTCACAAAACACACGAAACGCGTCACTGAAGATGTCACTTTACGGCGGTATTGTGTGAGCGAAAGGTCGTGCCGGCCCAAATCCGTTGCATGTGAAGATGTAGTGTTATGCACTATGCAGTATGGCACTACCTCTTCCTAAAAAAGTTTTCCTGAATAGTTCTTTCCTATGGACTACTCCAAGCACATACCCAAAGTTGCACACACACTTGTTGCAGCTGGTTGCAGCTCGCACACACACACGCGCGTCACATGGCTAGGAAAAGAGAAGGGAGCGCCACACACATTGTAAGACGTGGTGTAATGCTGCATTGCAGCAGAATTGGGTCTGAACTACCAGGGAGGTATCTCCCGTTTACATTATACCGGTGTAAAGTGACAATTTCGCCGACACGTTTTGTTCGGTTTGTGACTAGCCAGTGGCCCATTGAAGGGGCAGGGGAAAGGAGAACAACGGATCTACATAAGAAGTTAGTAACGCGGATGTCTATGGGCGTCGGTAGTCGTCAAAAGCGGATGTGTGGCACCCACATTCGCACCTTAGTAACAGCACAAAAGTCTGTTGCGCTGACCCCATGAAATAGTAGACTAATGCTGTCTCATGACGTTGAATAGAAGGTAGCGTTGTGCAGCAATCGCTGTCGGATTGTACCGGCGCGATCTCTCGCTCACGTGCTACCGCCGCGAACTGAAACCTGTCGCGTTCGGAGAGGTTCTTCGGTAGCTGATGGACCGTGCTACAATGTAAATGGAACAAAATAGCTCCGTCTGTTTCTTTTTCGATTAAAATATTGTAAGCACGGATTTATATTCGATGTCATGCCGGCGAGTGGGATACAGCTTTCGGTCCTACGCCAGATTTCTTTGCTCTTTTTGTGTTTGACTACCGTCCTATCAGTGTGGACCTGCAGGAATGTAATCATGTGACCAGAACATACGCCCGCAAAACTTTTGTAAATAGTTGTATTAGGTGATCAGGTACAGAACCCTCCCTGTCGGAGTCATACTCCACCGGTTTTTTTATACAAAAAGTGAAGAAGTATGGGAGGCGCTCATGTCTAGTAGTGGGTCATGTAACCAGAGCAGTATTCGCTATTCGTTTCGTCCCGTATACAAAAAATATTGTCGCTTAAAAAAGGAACCAAGCCAAATGAAACAACAAATGAAGTGTAAGATGTGGACGCCCATACTGTCAATATATGATTCAATTGATGACGTTGCAAAAGTAATTCTACTTTGAATAAAAATATTTCAATTTAATACCATTCCTTTTCTGGAATAAATGATCGCGAAAGCCGGCGAACGGTCCGAAAACATAAAAGTTGATAACGACTTTGGAACTTCGCCGTATCTTGTTTCCTAAAATGTGACATTTCGAGATCAGGATATTTCTTTGATAACACAGGAATTTATATATTTATAAGCCCAACGTAGTAGCATAAAATAACATCAAGAGGTTCACATTTCTCGTGATAAAAAAGTATTTTTATGTTAATAATGATTAATAATCTGTGTCAAACTTCTATCCTATTCAGTTATTCTTAAGTGAAAGAGTAACAACTTAAAACACATAAAGATCTACACTCATAAACATTCGTATGTATAATATGGGTAGAATACGTTTATTTTGATTTTAATTAAACAAGGTTTTCGTTTTGCGAAAGCCGGGACTGGAGAGAAAATTAAAAATAAAATTTATTTCAATGGCACAATTCTCTTTCGGGCTTTCAAAATTCAATATAGTAGCTGATCGATAAATATCGTTCAAATCCACTTTTTTCTGTGTGAAATAATACAATAATAGTTATAATCGTGTATTATAAACATAGTAAAAGCACTTTCCATACCTTCTTCCAAACTAATGCAAATAAAAGTGTACAGTTAATATTGCCTGTTGGTAAATGACAATGACAATAGGAGATTATTGTCTTTTTAAGACCGAGTGATGCCTCTTGCCCCCTCCCTACTTTTTGAGAAAATGCTGACGACCCAAAGGAGTGAACCGTTTCTTTTATTTCAACTGACGCAGAAAGCCTTTCTCCTCGCTATAAAAGCCTTTGTAATCATTAATTTCATTAATAATGTATTATCACTTTGTATGTCTTTAATTAAAATAATGAAAAACATACAAATTAATATTTCTTTTAATTCGTTGCAACAAGACTCGATACGTATGCTTCTTTTTGACGAGTGTATACAAATACCAGCGGCCGGCGTGTGCAGCGTTATAGGTGCAAGTGGACTTGACCGGAGAGGAATTTAAGAAAATGTCATCTAAATTGTAAGAGATAGTGCCACTGTTGTGTGGCACCTGTCAGGCAGATACATAATGATTAATGACACTGTAAACCCAGGAAATACGATAAAACGATAAAATATTAATTTAAAACGAAAATATCAATTAACCAAAAATTTTATATGCCATTATTTAAATTTACCAATTTTATTGCTTATAACATATATTGAAAATATTAGTAGTCAGTCATTCCATCATACATCACACAATGTCACCTGTTACAAATATCCTTCAAATCACCTGCAAACCGTAATAAACTATTATTGTGCAATTTCACTATTTTAAAATGTTGGCATTTTTAAATTAAATGATACATAAAATTATGTGAATGTGTATTAATCCAAAGATAGTAAATGTCTAGAAAGTTTTAAAAATAAGTTCAATTTTATTCGTCCTTCTAATATTTTTATAAACGTTAAAGTTTAAACGTATATTTAATACTAGCCACGCCTCGCCTCACCTACATAACCCACGTACTCGTGGTAGTTTTCTATATATTCCTTCATGTAAATAGATAACGCTGGAAAATGTTGCAATAGTACCAGAAGTTCCTGAGATGAACGCGTTAGTTCAAACAAACAAACAAGCTTATCAGCTTTATAATGTTATTGTTGACACTAGCTAGTATACTAGCTATAAAGTATAGGTTCTTTTATGAGATAAGTACTGAATAGATTTTGATGAAGTAGCTCCAGTAGGGCAATTTATACGCTCAGAAAACACAAGAAACATGAATGCATAGTCATCACTTCATCTCGGTAACACACAAATGAGGGGTGCTTCCCCATAAGTGTCAATCCGATTTGAAAGTACCTTTTATAATAAGAAATTGTGGAGAATATTTTTGCGCAGGTAAAAAGATTAGATTTATTTAAAGTATTTTCTTCGGTGTCGTAACTTGGCATCCACAACCTGTCTTCGTAATGTAAAAAAAATACCAACCTATATTTCACCCACCTAAACACAAGTATATCCCAGAATGTATACAAAATCATTTAATTAACAAAGTTTAAAAAGTTGTTACATAATGTTTATATGGTAAAGGATTATAAGGTAGTAGAGTTTATTAAGAATACCACCATATATATGTTTATTATATTATACAAATTGTAGGTATATTTAAAGAGAATATTTGATTGAATAATTATAAGAGAATTTGTTTCTCCAGTTCCTCTCATGTAGGTGTCGAGATGGTGGTAGATTTTATTGCTGCCTTTCGAAAAGCTTTTTGTATAATCATATTTTGTAGAAAAACAGTTTCAATACATGTCGATAAACGAAGTTAGCTTAAATGTATACAGATAAGTTAAAGTGCATGTTCACTAGCTGTCAACATTGTAAATATGTTTGATTATAGGTCATCTCAGTTTTATCAGACATCACTTCCATTACTCGTTCTTCAAATTTAAAGGACAAAATTATAATGCTAGTAGCGCCATGCTGTATAGCTACTAAATTGGTTCAGCACTAAGAGGGAAATACCTTTTCTGTGATACCACAGTAGTGGTGGCTATGCTGTCACGTTTCGTATGGTTTCTGATATTCCGGTATTCCGAAGAACATGAAGAGCGTAAAGGCTGGATTACAGTTATGAGGGTATTTATGGACATCAACGGCTCCGAGTATTGTTTACTCCCTTATACTATAAAATACATTCTAAAAGGCGGTAAATTTCATCATACTTTCTTGCATAAACAGGACTTAAAATTGAGTACATACTTGTTGTTCATATGTTCCAGTTTACCTGGTTTAATTTAATATTTTGCATTAAAAACATAATATGCTAACAGTTGTTTTGAAGACAATGAAGCCAAAATTTTCCACTTAATTAGTTTGAAATAATATTTTTAAGTTTTATAGTGTAAGCTCCCTCCCTAAACAAAATCCGGAGCCGTACACCTGAGTCATAATTTCAGTGACACAATTAATTTAAAAACATGATGAAGTAGGACATTAATCTGTTAGATATAACTTTTTTTTAGTATTTCGTGTTTCCCTTGGGTTAAACTTTAAAATTTTTACTGGCGCCAGTAGAGTCCCAGTTTGTCATTTAAACGCAGCACGAGTCCGAGGTAAGGTACGTAGGGGCACGTCACCCCCTCCCGTGGGGCGCGACGAAGGGAAGACACACCCTCCTCGTCGCATGGCAAGGATAAAATATATTCCACGAAAAAACTTATATACCCAATTATAGCATTATTTTATTCATTTTAACACGTAAACTAATGTTATTAATATGATTTATACATTTTTTACAAATTCGCAGCTGCATGTGTGTAATTTGTATGTCACAAAGACATTATTATATTAACAAATATATACAAAATATCTTCGAATTTTAAATATTTGTACTCCTTTGATGTTTGTGTCCAATTCAATACGTATTATTATTATGCATTCTCATGTAAATACTAAATGCATTTATTTTTTAATTTTGACAAGGAATTATAATTTCTTTGCCACATGTCAATAAAAAAATATCAATTCAAATTTGAAATATTGGATTCGTAAGAACATTTCAGAGTAAAAGGTGAGCTGTGCCTAACTTGGAACTTCCGAAGCCTAGCCCCTTACGGGGGCAATCCCCCCGGCACTTCTTTCTCTTATTTCCCGGCTTTTTTCGGTAGCCATTTTTATTACGCGTGCGCATTACCGCGACCCCTTGCTATGTCGAAGAGCATCGATTTATTCGAAACGACTAGAGTAAATAAAAGCCCAGCAGGCATGGAGCGGACTTGTCGTACGTTATTTAGCCGACGGCGGAGGGAAGGAAGATTATGAGTTTGGAGATCATTTGGAATAATAAATTGGTTTATGATAAAGTCGTTGCGTTTGACTGACAGCGAAGAGAAGGGAGCTCATGAAAGCGTTACGAAGACGAGGCCAACGGAAGTTGAGAGGGAGATATAATTTAGTGAAATAAAGAGAAGTAACTAGGTTTTGTATATATGTCACTAAGGGGAAGAGATAGAGAGACAAGCACAGTTTTCTTTCTCTCGTAGCCAGTCAAGGTACTATAACTAAAGATGTTTTACTTCGGCCGTGTGGTCTCTTTCACACTCTTATTTCTATAAACGTGCGTGTATTTGCGTTTTTTTAAACTTATCTAATATTTAATCTAGTGTGTAGCTAAACTATCTTAAATAAAATAAAATAATTCTTTATGCAATAAGATTCAATAAAATAAAGCTTTTTGTCAAGTATTTTTCAAAAGACAAAAAAGACACCTGATGATTAGTGGACACTAAACGACAGACATCGGCAACACCAGAGGTTTCCGGTGTGTTGCCGGCCTTTCAGGGATAATTAAACTATTTCCTTGAGGATCCCTAAAACCGCAAAACATTACCACTTTATTTGAATCGCAGACAAAGTATGCTTTGCTGCATTAAATGGGAGGTAGAGCATTTTAGTAGGAGGTAAATGCCATGCTGCATTCCATTCGTGAGCCGTGAGCGAGAGGTACCACCTTTCGCTCATATGACACCGCAAACGTAACAGTCTTTTCTGTGGAATTTCGTGTTGGTGAGTAGCCCAGTGGAGGAGTGATACATAAAAAAGATGGTTTGGTTAATCACCATGTAAATACATATTTAGTAGAAGGCTTCATGCGTTTGTTATAGTGTATGGGGACAAACGATAGTCAGATTCCTCGGACAACTACCAACGCTCATAATAATAGGGTCCTAGCGGAATTTCGGGCACGGCGGCCATCTCTATAGGGGCTAGCCAACTGCGCAGGCCACATTATAGTGCGCAAGTGTGTCGATTCTCCTATTCCGATGGGACGGCAGTACGACACGACCGGAGAGGAATCAGGCGCAGGACCGACGGCTTAACGAGCTCTTTGTGGCGTGGGGGTGCAACACCGTCAATTTCTTGACTTCGGTCTGTTCTTAGAAATTGAAAAATCCCAATTACACCTTAGTCCGAACCCAGGACCTCACGACTGTGGTTGAACATGCTTACCACTAGACTACGATGCAGATCTACGCACATATACATCCGCACTGCTGTTATTTGTTGCCATCCTTCCCTTCTGTCCTCCGATGGGCCCAGAGATATGCCTGATTACAAGTGTACTATGGTAGTGAGATGCCCGGACCGGCAATTAAAAAATTTACGTGTGATTGCGCCAGGTTCCGTCGGAGGCGTGGCAATATCCGGCTGAGCCGGGTAGCCACCGGCAGTCGCCCCGGCACATCCGCCCGCTATAATTGTGTCACTCCCGCTTATCTCCAGCTCTCCCATTTATCCCGGCTAATGAGAAGTTAAATTACTGAACTGTCGGGATGTTTTAGAATTTGTGTCAGAAGGAGGATGTTTTTTTGGCATGTGTATCTGGTTTTCCACGACCCCTGTTACAGGCTGGACGAATTTTCACGCAGAAGTTGTAGCAGAAGAATAGATAACGCGAGTCACACTGTAATGTTAGGTTTAGGTCCTGTAAGAGGTAGTGTCATGCTGCAATGCGGTCAAATTTTGTCATCACGGCTGGAGACGCCACGTGACAGCGCTAAGTCTGTTGTGCTGTCGCGTTAGGGAAGCAGGGAAACATGTCTCCGTAGCAATTATGCGTATGTCAGGGCGTGGGAATTCAACAAAACCGACTGCTGGTTTTCCCCATTATATATAAAAAAAATCCAAAGTAAACAGTGGACGAGAGAGCGATGATTATGGTTGCTGAAAGGTTTTTGATTGGGTGAATTGGGATTAGATATATCATAGTCAGATTGTACGAAACGCCGTTCCACAGTACGGCAAGCCATTTTCAAAAACAGAGCCGTTTTGTTTTGTGACAGGCCAATAATTCGACGGATTTTTATTGCTAGACGTATTTACTTCAATGTGATGCTGACGTATAGCCTAATTGAATGTTTTGATTTTAGGCAGTGATTGCGATCGATACAAGTATGAAGTTGGGCTAAATACTTTGAGTGCTATTAAAATTAACCTAGCCGGGAATAGTTTCCTTATTGCTCAGTATTCAACGCCGCGTATGTCATAATTGGAAACAAAAACGTTTTTATGCGGCCAGATTTGTGGAATAGCGTACAACGCCCAAGATATTCAGGCTGGATTTTCTGGAAACTCACAATTCAATCAGATCAACAATCTTGTTTTTGAAAATGGCTAGCCGTAATGTAATATGACCTATGCCGGCAGATGAGCCATCCAACACTGATAGAATTTTTTAAATTGTCTCCGTAGTTCTTGAGATTAACGCGTTCGAAGGTACTAGCAAACTAACTAAGTATTTTATAACGTCAGTGTGTATAACTACGTGCCAGCGTGTAACAGGTAACTTACCCTCCACTCGTAACTGAATTACCCTCCGATAGGGTAACGGGGTAATTGTATCTGCGCGCCGTCGCCGGCCCTTTGCCGCGGTCCCGGATCACAAATTCAATCATTTGTTGTTAAGCAAAACGAATGACTAGAAAAGTCATTAGGCATTTTTATTTTCAGGAATGGAAGAATGAAAGAATAAAGGATGCACTGGAACCTAAACACGATCTATGACATTCGTAAACACGGCTGGTCTCTATAGAGATGTACGTAGCTGTAATATAAGTAGAAGACAGAGTTATGTTCATCAGTTCCTGGCCAGATTGGGCAATAATACATTTGGTTAGGTTTAGTAAGAGGTAGTGTCATGCTGCATTGCAGCCGAACTCCACCGGCCGACACAGGAGTTGCCTCTCGCTCACTCACCTTTAGTTTTGTGTTGTCGCGTTTTGTGCTACTCGTGAGTAGCCGGTGGCCCATTTTGTTGGAATAAAGTTGGACAACACATCTCCAAAGGGTCCGATTACTAGTTGGGTCGTTATAAAAAGCTAATTTGAAAGTGCGACCGTCCTCGCAGGACACCACCATCCTGGCGGGCGCCGGGCACCGGGCGCCAGGTGTGGCAGCACCTGTCACCTGCAGCTAATAGGCAACTTTCACTCGCGAGGTGTGCCAAAAGTAATTGTCGGCATTACACGTATTTGGCACTCGCCGTAGAGCAAGATGACCCCCTTCCTGAACCCAGAATACTTTTTTTATTATTATAGGGAGACAAAGGAGCCGTTGGGGACATTTGGTAACTACAAACGCCCATAAACATCCACATAATAGAGAAGCAAATGCGTTGTAATCCTTTCCTCGTTCCCTTCAATGAGCCGAGAATTTTTATTGCAGAAAGCCTGGGAGAATAAAGTAGCCAGATCCAGCATGAGACGGCCGCATCATAGCGGTGAATGACGATACTAATACGTTGCATGCGTAAATGAAATGGTGCTGTTTCTAAAGAGCGGACACCCGTCCATTTGTACATAGTGACGTCAGCTAGCAGTGACACTACCTTGAGGCGACACGACCGGGGAGGTACCTCTCGATAACACGACACCACTGTACAGAGACAGCTGTCGCTTAGTTGCGGTTTGTGGATAGCCGGTGGCCCATGACAGTAATGCGGATGTGTACGGGCCTCGTTAGTCGCCAGAAGGCTCCAATTACTCATTTGCCCCCCTTTTTTTGCACATTAAAAATGTTTGTACTTTCAGCCTAAGTACGGCTTTCCTTACCGGGAAATAAAAAGATTTTTACAGTACCTATTATTATATAAAAATACATTTGTACCAAGTATAAAAATTTAAGGTTTTAAGTATGAATGAATTGACTTACGGAAGTGAAACCTCAGGGCGCAGCTAGTATCGCAAAACACAAAATCAACACTACACCACGGGTCATCCCGCAGACAACTGATGTCCAATACAAAACACATCCAGGTGTCTATCGGGAACAATGAGCTAGGACAATTCCTTTAGTGACCCCAAAATTTCATCACTTTTTATCAAATTCGACCCTAGATCTCGACAATACGGTCGAAGGATTGGAAAGGGTTAACCTATTTGTCCAAAGGTCCATTGTGAATGACCCCTGATCTTGAATATTTAGCAAACAAAAAACTTAGACAAAGAATGGTGAGGTAGCCAGCTGCATTACGCTTTGCATAAAATTATTACGAAATTGGCAGATGGAATAACAACAAATTACACGCTTTCAATAATGTTAAAATGTGTTTTTTTTTTGGTGACGCAAAACGCATTTACATGCCGTCACCGGCGCTCAGTGGAATCCAGCGTGTGGGGCTCGCGGCACATTATAGTGCCGAATACTAAAACCAGTACGAGTGCCATCAGTGTCTTTGTCAAGGTGCCCAGGTATGACTCATCAGGGCACCTCTAAAGGGATGCCTTCTCCACAGAAGGGTTGCGCAACACCCCAGGACAACCTTATCAAGGAACTGTTTAATGGGGCGAGGCTTCCATCCTTGCTCGCGCGCAAAAGCCCCCACTCCTCTTGTACCTTCGTCCCATCTTCCTATAAGAAAGGTACAAAGAGCCTCCTCGGTTCAATTGGCTTCTACGTAGGCTAGGTAGGCTACTGAGACTGGGTAGGCTACTGAGCCCCACCGCCACGACAAGACTGTGACACTTTTAATTCTATAAAGGGACTACTGGGGATGGGGATACGGATTAAAGGACTATTAGAGATTTAGTTAGACTAAAGGACTATTAGAGATTTAGTTAGACTTTGAAATTCCTTTATTCAATCATGGTCTCTCCACATTCACAATCATGATGAACAAACTTAAAATAGTACAAGAAACAAACGATAGAATGAATACAGTTTTTAACAAGAGTTAGTAAAGAGTGAGGGAACGAAGTCTTATCTGGGTAGTTGTGCGAGACTCCCGGCTGCAACCTGGATGGAGCTTCTTTCCATATATAATTTTCAATCCTCAACTTCAATAGTTGAAGATTATATTGATATCATACATTCATATTAAATCCAAATTTGGGAATTAAAAAAAAAAAGGATTAGAGCTCTGAAAAGGAACACACAACCAATAAGATCCCGTCCCATTCTCTTCGTGAACCAACTAAAATCAGACAATATATATACTGTGTTGCAATAAAATAGAATTTAACACCCAATTTCCACACGTGGCATATACTATTCAAGCTAACGCATTAATGATACGGTCTATCAAATTAATAGCCATACGGATACGGACTACTATCAAAATGCATACATAAGAGGATTAAGACATTTTAACATCTATAGAGATTTTTCGAAACATAAGATATGAAACATGGCGCCGGCAAGAAATCATGAAATAATAATTCAGACAGCCTCCCGAACGGAAAACGATAAACTATTTAATAATCACTTGGTGATGGTCGACAGCGTCTGCTATCATTCCGTCCTCGACGTCCGGCAAAAGGAAAGAGTGTCATTTCTTCGACACCGAGCACACCCTCAGTCTAACATTCATAGATGAGAGATTTTTTTTTATAAACCGTTTAAGTAGCAAAAAGGTAATTGCTACAAGGCTTCAAGCATAATGGATGGAAAAATGTGGTGGTTTTACATTCATTGCGATGATATATAGTATATCTACGTACTGTCTCTCGCATTGGCTGGGACGGAAAATATAGAATTTGGTAGGAGACATGCATGACAGCCGAATTGGGCCAACACGATCAGGGAGGTACATCTCGCTTACATACCGTTGTAGAGTGACAACTTCGGTATCGCTTTTAGTACAGTTTGCGAGTAGCCATTGGAGGAGGAAGGAAGGCAACGCGTCGCTATAATAATTATGCGGATGTTTACGGGCGTTGGTAGTACCACTATAACATAAAAAATCTCTCCCTCCTCTTTTTATTTTCTTCTGATCAAATTCGTTCGGGTCGATGGGTGGCACTGTCGATGCTGGCGACCCAGGAGTAGCTGTGTTGGGACGGTGGACCGATAGGAAAAAATGCACACATACACATGCGGGGTTTGTTATTGTTGAAGTCGCGGACCACTTAAACTGTAGTTCAATGGCTGTTATTGGTCATAATTCACTTACAAGAAGATTCCTGAGATGGTACCCCAGAGGGTTTCGACATACGAAGGTTACCTACGATACTTCAGAAAGACGTAACTTGAAGATTGAGGACGTCTCCTCGGCCGACACTTGTAGCGGCAGATGATGATGACAGCTCTGCATGAAACATCTCTCAGAATCATCCGCGAGAGAAGGACTGAGAGGAAGTAATGGACGAAATCAGCGCCTGACACGGGGGCTAACAGGTGTAGCTATATTTCGATTACTTCATTTTCTTCGTTTTTTTTTTTGTAATAACTGAGAATGAAAGGGCCTCAGTGGACTAACGATTAGCGCTACGGACTCCCACTCGGGTGATCCGGGTTCGATCCCGGCCATATAGCAATGAGTTTTAACTGACTTAAGTACATTTTCTGAGTGGTCTTACGGATTCGTGCGTTTCAACGTAACCCAAGGTTGGGCTTAGTTTCCCTTCTGGGTTGCAGAGGTCAGAGGTAGTCTGTGTAAAAATTGACGCCTTCGTCAAATATCCTAGATCAGGCAGGCCCCGATATCATCTGATATAGAAAAAGGATAAGGCTAAGAAGAAAAATAAATAAATTGGGAGGATAAAAGAGCACTCAGAGCCATTTAGTGATAACCGACAGCCCTTAAAATACACTATCCAAATACACTATCCAAATAGGCTACCGGCTGGCCACAAATGGAACGAAATGCGTCAGCATTGTGAGACAGTCTGTGGTGCTAGCCCAAATCAACTGCATGCAACTTGTCATTATTTTTACTGAAAAAAAAATTATTGAATACTACTACTGCCATCTAGTTGTATGTGCTGTATACTAGATGTCAACTTTATTATAAGACTAGTACAGCTTATTGGACGCAGAGGGCAGATGATGAGGCATGTCCAATTTTATTAAATTATTATTAATTAAAAATATAAATCTAATATTTTTAATAAAAAGAATATAGAACGATTTGGCATGATTTTTAATTTATACTTACGATTTTTATGCAAACAAAGTCATAAATGTTAACGATACTTTTATTGCAATGCCATCTATACAGCAATGGTGTTATTACTGTAAAGTGTTACACTATGTAGTATTGTTTAAAAAGAATTGGAGGTAGCGCTCAACTTGGAAGTATTTACTGAAGTAAGTTTAAACTTACTTCGTTAAATGCTTTCAATTATTTCAATAATTCTTCAGAATTAATTACTAAAATTGATGATACCATATTATTTATCAACTTTATTAAATTTTGATTTCATATATTCCTTATATTTTATATTCCGTGCATTACAAAAAAGGCGAATGTCAGCTACAGCGGCCATACCTATTGAGAAGAGCCACCTGTGGCACATATTATAGTGCACAAGTGTGTGCGCAGACGCGTCTGATACTACAGTCCAACGGGAGAATAGAGTTAGAGAAATTCAAAAAACGAACCAGTCTTACGATAATGAGAGCACCAGCATGACAACAAATATTGACAGGCTTACATTTGCAGGCGCCTGCACTCATTTTGTATGGAATGAACTACATCATATAAGTTAGTAATGTCATTTTTAGTGATTATACGTATATCAATTTTCAAATACAGGAAACAACTATTTGTACTAAGTATTTACGTTGTTATTTCTTAGCAAATTTTGTGATTTCAAGTCAACGGGAAGCACCTTATATAGGATAGATAGGTCTATAGGCTTAGGTAATGTGTTTTCATAGAAACTAAGTACATTCATGCTTATATATTTTCATTGCGTTCACTTAGAAGTATGATTTTTTTTCAAGAGGCAGCAGACCTTAGTATCTGACTGAATTTGTCGTCTTTACAGACGGACATGCAGCCGGACAAACAGACAGACCGGTTCCATTTTGCTGTCGAGGTACGACAATGCAGCATAAAATAGATTTTATTAAAAAATTGCATAATGTTGATGTTTCCAATGGAAATTAATATATTTTAGACAATTAAATTTAACTACTTACCTATAGCAATGTCTAGAGATACGAAAAAGTCAGGTCAACAGTTTGTAATGATATTTTACGGGAATAACAAATTAACTCAACGTGTAAAATATTTTTATACTCAGTCTAAAGTTGGTATATATATATTAAGCAATATGTGTTATTCCGGTGCGTGAGGTAGAACTGACAAGTTTCATCAAAATCTGTACAGTAATTTTGGCGTATCGAGTAACAAACATACATACATCCAGGACTATGTGTGTAGCGGATTGCAGAGGTACGCCTTTCCCCCAAAAGGAAGTTTGGAAAATATTCAGAAAATATCAATAAAAATTAAAAGATTGTGTAAAAAAATATGGGCTTCCTACTTAGGAGAATCGGTGTAATCAAAAGCAAGGTGACAAAATGGGCCCGCATGCATAGATCCCCTGTGCATGATGATAATACTTAAATTAGCTGTTAGAAAAGCTCTCATATCGGGAAGCATCTATCCCATCTGCGAATAGGGGGTTCCACTTTCGATCTCAAACCCAGTCTCGTCCCCAGACTCACAGCAATCAGGTGAAGCTGAGTTGGGTTTGTCTGCGCTTGCACACCAAAATTCAGGCGTGGAAAAAAAAATTAGGAAAAATACATCTGAACTTTAGGACTTGTATCAGTAATGTTATAATATCCAGCCAGGTCATTTCTTTTTTTTTTTTTCTTAATTATAAAATAGCCCCTACTGTAGTACTAGTGTAGTAACACTCTTAACTGTGGACGCACAAAATCTGTGAGGTTCGATATAGAGGGACTGTTCCGGCGTGAATTATAAAATACTTTCAATGAATCTTTGTTATTCAGACACAACTTTTTCATAGTAACCACCAATTTTATACCACAATAGACATTTCTAAGGGGTATGGAAAAAATCTTCGTTTTTCAATTTCATTTCATAATGCTATTGAACTGAAAAGAAAAAATAATCGGATCTTTTTTTTCTGTTTACCTTTTTTCTTTTCATTTAAGAACAACTTAATTATAGAATTATTTTATTTTCAAATTATAAAATTTGATAATTAATTACGATACACATTTAATGTCCTTGCCGTGATAAATAGATTTTAGCTTTAGAGGTCTAAATTATATTTAGGAGTTAGTCGCACAAACGCAAAAAAAGAAACAAAAAAATAATTATACTATAGTTAATGTATAGCCAGCTTAGTCCCGCGGTTTCACAAGCATAAAATTTGTGACTACTACTAAAAGTATTTTTTTGTGCAATATCTATCAATACCTTTTTAAGTGGGAAGATAACGAACATAAATAAAACTGAGATCAGTACAAGCTAGGGGGCCTATTCATCCCAGACTGGGAATTTCATGGATCTCCATGCCTTGAGGGTTTGTTGATCCTGCTAAGTGGAAATTTGGAGACACTTTTCTATTTACTTTTTGTGTGTGAACTATTATTCATTTAAGGTGTTTGCAATAATACTAATTTCTATGGACCACGGTCTGAAAATAAATAATTTGATATTTTGTAGTTATCTAACGGGTTTCAACGAGATACCTAAATTACGTCGGCTCGTGACCGCGGCTGGTGTAACCCGGTCGAAATGTCGAGCAATGTATTTAGGAAAAACTTAACCAGCACCTTATAATAACTTATAACAAGTATTTTAAGTATCGTGTTGAAACCCGTTAGATAACTACAAAATTTGTAACAAACGTGAAAGTCTCAAACAATTATTAAATGACTTTATTATTTATTATAAATGAAAAATATGTTTTTAAAACAAGACCACTTTAATGAATCGGAACAACTAAAATTATAATTCTTTAGGTACTTTTAAAAACTTGGTACATCAATACATATGTCATCTCAGTCCACCCGTGACCATGGTTGCTATAAAGCTTCTGAAACGTCGGGCGACATAGATAATTTAATAAACCGCGAATAAAACCCATAAAAGTAGTTTTATTGTAATGATTAACATTCGCGTAAACTAAGACATCATATACTGCAGAATATATTCTATACAGCAGTAGTACAATGTACATACAGTAGGTCTTAGAATGGGCTTCTATTCATTTTTCATACACCTAAGTGATCCCAGAACCCGGCGCAACAACGTTAGCCGGGTCCGCTAGTGGTACACAATATTTTATCTGTAATTTAATAAAAAAATTGGAATCAAAGAACAAACACATCTACATTATTCGGGTCTTTCAAATTTTTGATCATAAAATCATTGCTCCTATTCAAACCCTTAACTCCCAAGTAGTAAGGCGGGAACTGTGTCGTTGAAACAAAAAACACCCCCCCTTTTCTTGTATCCGTATCAGGACCCAACACATTGGTCACGAGAGGATGCCGATCGTAACAGTCCTTAAATCTGGCCTGCTGCACAGAATCACACTGCATTCCGATAAAGGATCTCGGGTTTCTCACCGAGGACAGCCAGATCATCAACGAGTACACGTGGCTACAGAGGACCCCACAGAAGTACCAGAACAGGGGCCCACCGGGTTGGAACTCACCACCGTTGACGTAAAACTCTACGTGCCCTACAGGGGCCGCCATGCCGAACCCGTCAATGTTAGTCGCGATGACATCAACGAAATCGGCATCTGAGGAGTCTATCCGCTGATCAGGGCCCAGGTGCCTGAAGCAGGGCCCCGCTGGGTCCAACCCTGTCACCCTGGATATGTTCATCCCGGTTAACAGTCTGTAGTTCTTGGCGGTGAAGCTAACAGTTTGACCGCCTAGACTTATGCCGATAAGGTGAAGTTTCTTCGGGTCCAGGCCTGCTTGAGTAAGGTTTGCCAGCATTTCTGCGGTGTGTTTGCCAACGGAACGGGCTAATCGGCTGGCTCTGGAACAAGAAATACTAAAGTCAAAATTTCTTCTTTGAGTTCTTTCTTATAATATTCTATTAATAAGGTCAGAACAGGATCAACAGGATCGAATCAGATCAGGTATGAAAAGGATCCAATGATATGTCGATACTTGGCTGTATTACCCCATATACACTCGGCCGACATGAGCAGGGAAGTATGCAGGGAAGTGACCATCGCGAATGTGTAAACACGATACTTCTCAAACACCAGCCGCATCTACTTGCGCCTCGCACACTCCATTGATTGTCATTTTTTGGGACGCAGGTCAGAAAGTGAGTGTGAAATGTGATCTGCTGCTCCTTCGTTCACTCCCCGCCGAGCGACCGGAGGCGATGGACGAAAGCAATTTAATTTTTTATTTCCACTAAGATGCCCTCCGTTGCTAAACATTGTAATGTTATCGTTTTGTTGTCACACAAGTATATTTTTGGTGGTAAGAGCGAGGCACATACTCTCTTAGCTTACTTCGTTTTTACTGTGATAATTATGTTCAATTTTAACTATGAGGAACTCGAAATATATGTACGCGACATTCTAAAAATAATACGACGTTCTGTTCACAGGTCATCCAAAAAAAACGACACCACCTCATAGGAAAGGAATATTTAAAAGTCCGTTGCTACCGAAAGTCGAGAGCGGAGTTTGTGATAGCCGAGTATGAGTATACGCGCTGCTCGCAATCCTACCTCGGGAACATTTATGGAATTATTGCTGACAGCACAAGTAAAACGTGCAATAGCTGAATGTAAACGGGAAATATAACACAAACATCGCACATATTGATTTGACGTCAGACTGGACGCCAGAGTCGTGGGATGAGGGACCCCACGGTACTCTGGCCATGATAATAATATTTAAAATAGCTTTTATAAACATTCTCATATCGGGATGCATCTCTTCCATCTGCAGAAGATTCGCACTCTTTTCGGCCCCAAACCTGGTCTTGTCGCAGGACAAGCACACATTGGGGTACTCTTCGCTTCCATAGCACAAGTTCAGATCCGAAAACTATTAAAAAAATTACTAACTTTAAGAGGCGCCGGTGATCTATACTTAGTATATTATTAAGGCCCATTGGAGGGGGAAGGAGGCAACACATCGCATAGTAATTATGTGGATGTAAAAAGGCTCCGGTTCTCGTTTGCCCCTTATTCTAAAAAAAATTAACACCGAGACAAATTTAAACTCTTTACACACGTACACACAGAGGTCATGCTAAATACACTCTTTGTCAGCCAAGCGGGCACTCAAGTCGCATAATAAGCATTGATACATGATCAATTGGCTTCCCTTGTGATGCCGACCAATTTCGGCAACAATGCAGGAAGAACACTTCTTTGGTTGTCTAGGAATACCGTAGCGTCATAAAGCGGGCGTAACACAGCGGTGAATGACGTCACTAAAATGTTTACTACTCTATCAATCTCCCACTATCCGGTACATCACTCGCTACCTCCAGGGTACGTCCCTATCCCTAAGCCCTTTCTGTTGTCGATATAACAACGAATACAAAAAAGTTGTTATATAACTGGAAAAATCCATTACAAACATATATTTGCTTATTTTGTATGTTATTTCATACAAAATGTAAGCAAACATAAGTTTGTCAACTTGTATAAGTTGTAATGCTCTTATTTCCTGCTGGTACGGAATCCTTAGTGTACGAGTCCAACTCGAAATTGGCCAATTTTTTGTAAGCCGTGCCATTTGGCTAACGTACTACACAGACAACATCCTAATGACGTCACACATTTTGGCCGCAATATGACGGAGTACGTCACCGCTTTTCTTGGAAAGTCTTGCCTGAAAGGCGTTTACGTCCGTCATGACATGTAACAAATACTCACACAGGATATGCAAATGTAGTGAACCAATTCGTATCCAGGGACAGAACATTGTATCCCGAATTGGCGTAAGCCCCGGACATCATAGAGGCTAAGGCGAACTGCGGGCTATCCAGGTATCCTGACACAAACAAGATCGTCTGCCTATTGAAGTCGATGGATGGATCCTTTGCTAGACTCTTCATCTGGAAGTAGTTGTATCTCCTTGTCGCGTTCCCACCAATCAGACCAGTGGTTAAACTCAGATGCTTCAGCGATTTCTTTGTGATGATGGATTCTTTCGTGGACCCGGGACCTGGAAAAGAGTTCGTATGCATGTTCATTAAGTTGATAAACTTGTAGTGATATATACATTTGACGCTAATGTTACTCATTGCAGTGAACCTACTGTTACAAATTTAATCGTAACTTATTTAAATAGATAGCATAAAGCTATTGTAGTTAGGAAACATCAAAAATTTCAATAGAGTAGACGGCTGGTCTCTTTCCTTTCCTGAGGATCCCGTAATAAACAACATTTAATCAAAACGTAAACCCAAAGGCAATTAATTATGATAAGTCCTATCTGCGCTATTTATCACAACAAAATTATTATAATTATTCGGGTACTTTTAATGACTTGTAACAACTGGACATCTGTCATCGCAGTCCAGTCATGACCGTTGTTGCTGCAAGGCTCCTGAAATTGAAATCGATACATATTGTAAAACATAATCCCCAAAAGCTCTCAGCCTGTATGTGATCGATTGTCTCTCTCTACAAAACGGAGTTTCATGTGGTTTTCACTAATGGTTAGGGCAATTCACGAGGAAGGTTAGTGTATAATCTGCCCCTGCTAATGACAAGCGAGGCCAGGTGGAACGCTATGTAGAACTACGAATTTTATCTCGATAAAAAAGCTTTATTGTAATGATAAAATTGTGAGTCAAGTAAGTTTACACGATTATATAATTTAACAAATCAAACGTAGCTTATCTATCATAGACAACAACTATTTTACGCCTTTCGCGTAAGTTAATATTATTTAAGTGAGATATTAGTTTCAATCAAAATTATGTTGAGCAAAAATTGTCTAGTGCTACGAGTATG